>WBNH01008446.1:0-64323 GCA_013401255.1 Urocolius indicus | reverse complement strand
GACAACCTGCTTCACCATGGTCCTCACCACATATCACAGGGGAGCCTTCTTCTCGGTGCCTAGGCACCCTCCTCTCCCTCCTTCTCCACTGACCTTGGTTTCTGCGGAGATGTTTTCACATTCTCTCTCTCTGTTGCTGCTGCAGCTCTGCCCCTGCACAGCAACTTCTGCTCAAATATGTTATTCACAGAGGCGTTACCTCCATCACTAATTGGCCAGGCCTGGGTCAGGTGCAGGGTCCAACTTAAAACTTAATGGCCCTAACCCCTGCTACAGGGGAAGCTTCTGGCAACTCTTTTTGTTTAAAGAAGCCACTCCTTTAGCCCCCCTGCTACTGAAAAACCTGGCCCAGGCCAAAACCACTACAACACTACAAAATTAACTGCCAAATGCACAGAGAATTTTTAAAAGATCTTTCCAGACAAAAAAATATTTTGGTATTTTAAATGGAAATTGGTTAATATCCTGAACTATGAAAGTTTGCATCCTGTTCAAGATATTATTTTTTTACTAAATTAGCTGTGGATGTTCTCATTACTCAGATAAAATGTCATGTCTTTTTCAGAGGCTCTTAAACTCTTGAGTGCACTGGTATTTCGTGACAGCCAGTTCCACAGGTTAATTACAAACTGTGTAAAAGTATATTGCTTTCCTATTTCATCAAATGTTTTTTGTTCTTGTATTGTTAGAGGGTAACCAAGAGCTCCTTATTGACCTTCTCAGGAACTTTTGTTGTTTTATCTGAATCAAATATATTCCCTTCAATGTTTCTATGTGTCTTTATATTTTTAAAAATTAAGTGGCCCAAGTCATCCATATTTCTTCAGCCACTTGGAAATTTCTCTCAATCTGTAACCATTTTCATCATCTGTCTTTGAATACTTTTTATTTCTTCTAGAAACATGATGCAATGAACAAGATATTGGTACTGTTAATCTCAACATAATTTCTTGACACTTCAGCTTTAAGACCAGATTTCAGCCAGTGGGACAAGCAAGCAGACACTATTTGCTTTGGTATTATAAAATCTTCCAGGACTTTCTTCCAGCCCATTTCCTAGGCCTTTATTCCTTTTCAGATGTCAGAGATTGTCATTAAAATTGGCCATATTTTTAGAACCTGTCAGTGATTACAAAAAATAAGACAAACAATCCCATCCACTAGACACAATTTTGTGTTTCACAGAATTAGCATGAGGTAATACAGCTGCCCTAACATTAGTATAATTTTCTGAACTTTTCTGTGTTTATCTGGGCACCATGACCTCATCTTTTATTCTTTCTTTTTCTTTTTCCCTGTTCACTCAGAAAAGTACTTAAAAAGTTAGAAACAGAATATTTTTTTTTGTCCTAAATTAGGGGTTTACATCCTTTTACCAAAGCAAGATTGGTCTAATTATCTAATGGTTGATTTCCTTAAAAAAACTAATTAATGTCTGGAAATCTGTGCTTTGATATGTAAATAATCCATGTGGTCAACTTCAGCTGAAAATGCATGACATTTATTAGTAAATACTGTATGGATTTGTATTCAGGTTACAACACAATTAGGCATTTTGCAATTATGGTTGGATAAGCATTGGGATAGAGTTCATTTTCTTCATAGTAGCTCTTTTGGCAAGGGGAAGTGTTGGCAGGATTGCTATTGATTGAGAACTGTCTGGACATTGGTCTACTGGTGGTGAGCAACTGATTTTGCATCACCTGTTTGATTTGGTTTTTTTTCTTTTACTTTTGAAACATCTTTAACTCAGCCATACAATATTCGCTATTTACTGGAAATTCTGGAGAAGCAACCTGCAAACCTGTCACGGGAGTTCTGAAGTTATTGTCCTTGGTTGCACGATAACACACAGTCACTGCCATTTTATCAAAGGACTTTCTGGTTTCAAGTGGAACTTCAGAGAGATCCTTGCTGGATAAGCAGTGAGGGTTATCTGGCCAGACCATGATCCTTCCTTCCTTTTCTCACCCACACCCAGATCCATGTTCTTCTTTTTCCCTTCCCCTTTTTCTCTTTCCCATTCCTCAGTACTACTGACTCAGGATGAGCAAGTCATCAAAGCACATATGGCAACAACTGATTGTATATCTATCTATGTGTTCATGTATGTACATAAAAAGCAGAGTTTTCCCATATGTACTTCTGGATCTGTCCTTATGATGTTTATATGTGTAATATAAATTAATTTTAAATATGCAGTATAAGGTACCATTTCCTATAAAACTAATAGCCCAAACTTTACTGAGTAGACTCTACTAATTCTTTTTCAAAACAAAAATAATTTGTACAATACCACTAAATTGTTAATTATACATTAAAGTAAGGACTGTACAAGACTATCAGATATTACACAAAATATCCTCTGTAATCAATAAATGATGCCCGAAAAACACTGTCCTCAGGGTGAATCTTCACCTAGTAATGATGGTCTCATTACCTATAGGGGCCAGTTCTGCTCATGAGTGATGAGGTAACACCTCTATCAGTGAGATGAATTCCACATTTTTGTATCTGTAAGGAAGACATTTCACATGTAACTGAGCTTTCAAGCAATCTCTCGGCATTGTAAACAACACAAGCAGTAATACAAACATAACCTAGAATTTACATTCCAACAGACATTACAGGAAGAAAATTTTCAGGTAAAATTGCAACTTAATGTATTTTATATACTATAATGTATTCTGAGAACAAGAGGTTTCTGAAGTCATTCATTATATAAGGAATAGTCACTCAGGACCATGTGAAGACAATTGATTATAGGTTCCTGGTAGCTGAATTTCAATCTCAAAATTTTAAAAGTGACTATAACACTAAAGTTTTATTAGCCTGATCATATGAATTATTTGCAGTGTTTTAAGTACATAACCCGTATTCTCAAATGGTTGCAAAAAGCTCACATTATTAAATTTTAAAGAATTGCATGGATTTAATGAAAAATGAGAAGATAGAAACAAATACTGAATGCCTGTTTTTAATTTAATGCAAAATCACAGGTAAACTATGCATTTGAAACTTATGTTAGGCTAACTCTTGAATAATAGTACCATAAAACCAATGCAATTGCAATGCAAGCAATAAAATGTGAGCTTAGGTTTAGTGCTCACTGTTCTGTAGTTAAAATTATTGTTAGCCAAACAGGTGCATACCAGAAGTTCACTATTCCCAAAAAATAGTTGCTCTTGGTCTGAAACTTCTCATATCTCACAATGTTGCAGTTTATTTACTTTGCACAGTTAGAACAGAGGATGGAAGGAATGGTCCAGACTTAGTTTTGCCATTAGCTTATTGAAAGAAATTGTGTCTTGATTTATCTATAACATGTAAATAATTCTCAGAAAGTAATTCATCCTGTATTTTAAATATTATAAATTTTCTTAATTTGAGTTTCTTAGATGAAACATGATAGTTGACAAATATCAATGTGTTTTACTGGCTACTTGAAAAGAGACAACAAAATATTTTCAGGTTTGTTTTAAAGGCTTTGTCTTCTCAAGTTAAGATGAGGGAAAGGAGTGGGACCCAAGGTGAAGAGAGGAAAAACTAATAAAATTCATTGGTTTTGGGTCTTACCCCTGACTGCAGCTTCAAACAAAAACTGTAAATCTGGATTCCAACTCTGAAGTTTTGAAGAGTATGAGGATTTTGCTTTGGCTCAGGCTGGGTTGCTGGTATCCTATTCTTTAGAAAAATTTTTTCAATGACATTGAAACTGTGGCTCTGAGCCACATTTTGGTGAAACTCTGTTCATCAGTTTCAGACATTCCCTTTCTTTCCAATAAAGGACCATCTCTGCATTTGTACATAATAGCTGTGATTAGAATTAAGGATTTGAGTTGATTCTTTAGAAAACTAATGCAAATTTCAAACTATCACCTCTCTGTGGAACCTGAAACTCTAAAGTCTGAATATCTGGAGGCAAAGATCAATTAATAATTCATGATTACGACGGCATTAAGAGATTGGTTAAGTCATCTGTGATAATATACTATAAAATAAATCTGATTACTAACTATTTAGAGAAAGCATTCTCTTATTAAAAGAATGATGAAATTACACAAAATTATTAATGTAAAAATCCCCCAGATATACTCATCTTCTCAAACCACAAAACTTCACTACAGCCTGCAAGTGACATTGATTTTTGGTAACAAGTATACTAGACAGAGATCCAAGTGCAAAAAAGGAAAAAAAAAAAAAGGGAGAAAAAGTGTACAGAATGTATTCTAGCATTATTTGCCACACATGCAGTGATGGAGAACAATACAAAAGCAGATATACAGATGTACACACAGTTTCCTTGAAGATGGTTAAGATGATTATCTGAGAAGCCAAGAAATGACTGTGAGGTTGAGTCATCAGTGCCAGCTCCTGAACAGAAGGTATGCCAAGACACAATTCACCAGAAATATGGCATACTGTATTTTTATGAAAGCAGACGAAAGGATGATGATGAATCATTTGTATCTAGAAAAAGTATGCTGCTTAGGAACATTCTCTGGACTACAGAAGTTGGAATGGAAAGGCAAGAGTTAAAACAGGTGATTTTTTTAAAATTATTCTTATTGTAAGTCTGGAAAACAGAATAATATGATTAATCCAGCTAACAGAGTATATAAGATTGGGGGAATACAGTGTGTTAAAGCTGGAAGGTAAACAGTGCCTACTATTGCTAAACAATTGTCATTCACTGAATCTTTGTGAAACGGATGCAGCAGAAAGTGGGACCAAAGCTGTTGCTTGTGCTGGCATAGTGAACACTGTTTACAGTTTGCTTTATAGCATTCCAAAAAGCCAAGACACCCTGCAGTGTCATGCTGGAAATTCCCTTAAAGGGTTCTCTGGTGCAGGATAGACAGATTGTGTTAATGGTGACTGATCTTTCACAGCTTTTTTACCAGGCATCAACACAAATTTAGAAAAGCATTTAGAAACATCTAAATTTAAAATTTACTAAGACATGATATGAAGTAAATGAAGCCATAATACGTACTCTCTTGCATGTAGAGCACACTGGTAGCCATTAACTGAAGGAACTGAATAATTCAAGAAAAACTAGCGATGCAGAAGTTGAAAGTCTGCAAAACATGATATGTGAACTGGAAATCATATGCAATAGTTTTGTGGGGTTTATTCTGAGCAAAGCTCGACATGTTTCTAGTATCAGAAAAATAAAGATTAAATAAATTTCATATTAACACTACAGCTGACAGGAGAATCACAGATTAAACAGCTTCTTTTAGTCCTTATTAGACTGACAGGCAATTGAAAAGTTAAGGAAATATTTGGGAGGTTTTCAAAAATACCTATTCAAGAACTGTGCTAGAATTTTACATCTCCAAAGCAATTCATGTATGTTTGAGCTCTCTGAAGAAGTTCTTCACCTGAAGACAAGCAAAGATAGTCTTGGAAAGCATTGTTTTATGTCCTTGTGTATACTTAGAGTGAGAATTTTAAAAATAGATTATATAGATACTAGTACTTTTTCATCTGTTGACAGACACAGCTGCATCACCCGAACAATCACTCAGCAAATTAAAGATCATTAAAATCTCTTATACTTGCAAGTTAGCTCAGCGCAGATTGGACTATCCTAAAGCTGTGCAATCAAACATTTTTTTATCAAGATTGACGTGAAAAGTTAAATGAAAAAGTCAAATATAGGGCCTGGATATTTCCTTTGCTCTGACAGACAGACATGGACAAAACAGTGATGCTGGCAGTAAAGCATAAACTTGCTGAAAAGCAGAGTGACTGAATCTGATATTACAAGGTGAACTTAGGTCTGTAATTTTGAAGCTTTGGGCAAATGACAAATGTAAACAAATATAGCCACAGCTTGTAAAATCTACAAAAGTTTGTGAGAAAGAAAAGAGAAAAAAGAGAGGACTGGCACAGTAGAAATAGACCACCACTGGTAGTTTTCTTAGTGAGGAGCAAGAATGTAGATGAGGAAGGGAAAGTATGTATTCTGTAAATAAACAACAGTGAAAATAAATTAATTGCTCTGCCATCATGGGTGAGTTAAGGTGCTTAGAAATTTAGACCAAAATAAGGTTTTAACCTCTACTTTTTATTGTCATTGTTGTTATTTAAATTAAGATAGTAGGTACTTTTTCTTTCTTGTTCCACTATTTACTTTTTCCTCCATCATAGTTTAAAAAAAAATGTTACCTTTTAGCTGCCTAATTTGAATACTTTAGCCTCTGGACTAGGTTCAAATCTATTAGGATGTTTCACCTGACCAGAGCCTGCTTCTACCCATGGAGCACTTGAATGTGTCTTGGCATACCTGCAAGTACACAGACTACGAACACTACATCTATGCATGCACCCTGAAGCTGGGGCTGAGAGGCACCAGGCATGCTCCTCATGCAGTGCTTGCAAATTGCTGTTGCCATGGCTCATAACCCTCACTTATCATTTAAAAAAGCCAGATGGCTTACTGACTGGTTTGCTGGTAATGCTCTGCAGTGCAGACTTCCATCTTGATTCTGTCTAAAGCTCTTAGTGATCACTTGATTACTTTTCCCATTTCTGGATTTTTTTTTTCCCCAAACCGCAGAGAAACATAATCTTCTTGCTTTGGTTCATATGTTCTTTCATGTGATGATGATGTTGCTTTCATGAGAAATATCACCTAAGATCCAAATCTCACAAGAACACAGAAATTTGCCCATTAGTGCTGTATTTGGGAGGAAAAAAAACAAAACACCTATTTTATTTCTGTCTTATATGTAGATGCATCTTTGACACAAGAGTTCTTTCTATGTATAGCTTCCTAGTCTTTACAATATTGCCATTGCTCCTGATTCCATTGTAAGAATGCTTTATCAGGAGGAATCCTGCCTCTTCTCCAGGAAACAGGATTTCTGACTGACTGAGCTAAAACAGTAAGGTCTTTCATTTGCCAGACATTTTTCTCCGCATGCTTTTCGTTCCACTTGAATAGAGATGCACTTGAAGGCAAACAGAGAAGATTCTGCTGAAAGGTGGGGATCCTCCCGTCATGCCCAGGCAGCTGTAGATTCCAACTGACTTTCAAAGATGCAGGCTTCTTAATGCACCAGATACCTTTTAAACATTGACCAGTGTATCCTTAGTCTAAGGCAAAACTTAGTCTTTTTCTTTGCCATACAGTATTACTTGCATTAGAGTAAGGCAGAGTCCTTGGCCTTAAATTGGCCAACTACTTCATTCAGGAGCTTCCCTTAAGTTTCTTGCCATTACCTAGCTTCCTGCTCTGCAGTTCAAAACCCACATTCTCACTGCATACCCTTCTAGTTCTGAGCCAAAAAAGCATGTACAGAGAGCAGACTGCAATTAGGAATCATAGTCCTGTTTGTTGTTAAAGTATTGGATACAGTCATAAGACTGTGTTGCTTTTTTGTTTGCCAGCTTTTATGGATTCTGGTTAATATTCTTCATGACAGGTATCAGCCCCTTATGTGTTTTTCTTAAACTACAGCCAAAACAACTGTTCCATTTCTGAAGCTATAACTGAGGAAAATACATTGCTTTTCACTGTTGTGAAAGCTTTGTCTGGAAACCAAGAGCTAGGGATGGCAACATAACCACACACTGAAAAAAAAGCAACCAGAGCTGAATAACTCCGTAGTCAGACACTATCATCTAGGGCACAAAATGTCATAGGTGATCTTGTAATGAAACACAATGTTGTGTACACAAGGGAGCTAAGTGAAAGCTTTGTATTTAGCTGACTTACAGCTTTAACTACTTTAATTTGAAAAAAGTGTTTTTTGATATAGCTAGATGTAATATATAGTACATTTTTTATGTAAGTGGCACATGCAATTAACTTATATCCTCATTAATTCTCTCAAATACATGTACTGAAAATAACAAATTCTTATTTATTTTAGACTTAAGAGAAATTTAACAACCTAGTTTTTAAAAGTCACTGAAGACTTACAGTTCTCAGGTAACAGGAAAGAAAATATGAGCAGTCGATGCCCATTGGCTTCCCTTGTTTTCTTTTTAAAAAAGACTATGTTTACATGGGTAAGAAATGCAATAGTTGTTAGATAATTCTAACTACATATAGATGTAGCCTAGAGGACTGAAGAAAATTACTCTGCCTGGAGATGAGTTAAAGTTTCCTTTGAAGCCTAAACTAAATCTCACAACTGAATCCTCCACGGAACTAGTTAAACAAAATCTAGCATAACTATTTATTTAGCTAAAGTCATCTTGATACACAGAGAAATATGACTTGTGGTCTCCTCTACTTCTAGCTTTCAAGTTGAAGAAGGCCTTGGACTGTAACAATGCACACTGAAGTCTTAACAAGAAGTTCATAAGTAGATGTACTTACAGTCCATAACATACAGTCCTTATATAATTTACTATGTAGTGATTTCTGTTTTCAATTAAGAAGGTATCAAAAATTTAAGTAATCTGTTTAAATCTCAGATAACTGAGATTTGTGCAGACTACCCGAGTGTGCAACTTCACATCTTTGTAACTTTGACTGAAGACTAGTATTCTCAGTGCATATATCTCATCCCTACAGGTCCTCAATAGTCAGAAATGTAATAACGGCAGAAGCCTGGAATCCAACCCATTCATGATGATCAGTATTCTTTCAGAGTTGAGGGTGCTATTAATCTGAGAGGAACTAGCATATGTTACAGCCTGCCTGTAAGCAATACTTCAACTACCTCTGTTCTTATGTGTAGTGGTTTCCAGATGAAGTTATTTATATGACAATATCTAATTGTAATCTATTGGATTTTACAACCTCGAGAATTTTTTTTCCCAAGGGATCAAGATTACCCTCTGTTGTAGAGAATACAGCTCAACATTTCACATCAAAGCTAATATCTTTTTTCCTGAAACACAAATCTAATACGCTCTCTCAGGGTTTGCTTAGCAATGATGACAGAAAGCCAGTAGTTAGGCAAGTGATTTTCTGCTTGAGGCAGTGCAAGCCCTTGTCAGTGAAATGTCTAAGGGGACCTTCTCATATCCTGACTCCATTGGATCACAAGCACTTGCAGTTATGAGTCCAACTCCACATCATTTGATCACAATGATACATTGCATGTGACTGGAGAAAATATTCAAAGAATTCTTTCAGTGAACATTGGGGTTAGATCTTTTATTACATAAATAGGCATCTACTGCATAAAGCTGTGGCAGTAAGTGTGTAGGTATGCACTGCTATTCCATCACCAGTCAACTTTTTCTTCCTATTGCTGGTATATCTAATAATTACAAAGGGAAAGATCTTGCAAACCCTTTTTTGAAAATAATGACAGCATTTCAGGTAAATATTTAAAAGACAGAAATAGAATTGAAAAACTTCGGACACTGTTACTCACAACTTACTTCTTGTGCTATTGCTACCACCCCAAAGCAAATTACTACATTGCTGTTTGTGTTGACGTGTACAGCCTACCCTATCAAAGCTTATTTTATTTCTTCATAATACATGGACAATTGAACAGACAGGTCATAATGTGACATCGATTATTTTCTGAATACTACGTAGAAATACTTCAACCTGTGTATTTTTAACTCAGTCAACTATTTTGACTCTTTATTATCAGCGTGGTCAGATGGATCAACATTGCTAGTGGGAAAATGTGTGACCCTTAGCATTTAAAAATGCTTGCAGAATGTTTTAAAGTATTCTATCATGCATATAAAGTAACCATTTGTCTAAAATAATTAAACTGATCCTGAACCATTGAACAAAGACAGAAAACCTGAAAGCCAAAAGGCCACTCAACAAATTAAAAACTCCTGCTTCTTTTAGGTGCAAATAGAGAATCTAACAGAAAAATCAGTCTGTCCATCTTCTGTCACTCATAGAATGTCTGCCTCAGGGTCACTTCTCATCTTGGCTACCTCTATCTTCTCTGCTCTCATCATGTCCACATGAGAATATGAGCATTAGTTGAGAATTAACTTTACAAGATGCAGATGTGACAGCAGACCGTATTTTGCAATATACTTTTTTGACTTGGCACATCCATTGGGAAGAGTGGTATTTCAAATAAAAAATGCAAGTTAGATGAAAGGTCTGGAATTGCTTCTCTGGATATGAAGACTGTGTTAACAGATTCATCTTTGTGTGCTCACCCTTTGCTCATTTTAGGGACTGCTTTTTTTCTTGGATACCCTCTAGGAATGGAAAGAGTGTGTTCATATGTTCATTTTTTTTCAATTTTCACAACAAAGATCTAAAGATACTTGATACTGATGCTGCCTGATGTGTGCAGAACAGCCTTCCTGAGACAGCTGGGTCATGGTTTCTAGTTTTCCACAGATGATTTTTTTGAGTCAAGGCTGGGGACTGAGCTCTGTGGCCTCTTACCACCAATGCTGCTCTCACAATATCTGGAGCCATTTCTAACCTCCTCCACACAATTCCCAAAGCCTCAGTTTGCTATATGCCCACTTGCTAAGCAAACAATTGCCCTTCACTAAGCTACTCTCTACTTGACAGGCAGCTAGAGACTAAATGTGAGGATCTTTTTTAATCAAGAACCAGGATATCAGGAAACAGCTAATAATCAAGAACCTGTCAATTAGCAAAATGGTAACAGAAGCTGTTCATTGCAGATGTCTCTAGAAAGTGACAGAAGCAACTAAAATATTCACAAGCAAACCTGTTTTATTTAATTGCCATCAGGCTCAAACAGTTTCATTATGTTTAAGCAAGAACTCAGTTGTTAGTTCAAATATAGCAATAGAAGAGAGAGATGGAGTAACATATTTTATCTATAAAAATAGTAAATTCAAGAGTAATCAATGTATCATGTGTACTCAGCTAACCTTCTGCTACTCCAGAACAATTACTAGTATGACCAGAAAAACACCACATGATGAAATACATTAGTGAAATTTATAACTAGCTTCTTCAGCAAAGTGAAACTTGACCTTATGCTAACCTTGAAATTTTGTGAACAGGAGCAAACAGTCATTAAACTAGGAACAGCTTGCATAATATTTAAGTAGCAAATATTACCAAAAAATATGATTGAAGTATAAGGATTATGAACACAATTGAACACATATTTTTACTTTTGCCAAAGCTAAAAAGGACAATGTTTTTCTGGTTATTCGCGTAGGAGACAGCAGTCTTCAAGGAAAATAACGACCATCTCCTTAACACATGTATGACTAAAGACTTTTGTAGGTCTGTTTTCCAGAGGTGAATGTGTGTGTGCAAATACCAAGTTTTGTGTGTGGATTTATTTTTGCATACAAATATCTATGTACATATATGCTGGTCTAGACCTGTTGTGCATGCAGTCTTCACAACAGCATGCCAAGATACAGAAACTGACTAGCCACCAGCCCAAACTAACATTTGTGTGGCCTATAGGCTCTAGACAGCAACACCTCTGAAAAAAGGGTTTGATGAGCCTGAGGTGCTTGAAAGACTACCTAGTAAATAGTAAATCACAGTGTGTTTCCTCAGTAATCTCATATAAACTCAATAATATTACATCAACATAAAACTGCAGTAATGCAGTAGCTAATTAAGTCTTTTGAATGATTAAGCTTTATTTATAGATCCTCTAACTCAAAGAGACCATACCTGGCAGATCAATGCCGATGTTAAATAAGTCATTAGCCTCTGCAAAGATTGCCCACGAGTTCATTGAATTGTGATGGTGGAACATTTTAATGAGCTGAACACTTGACCTATGGGAATAGGACTGACAACAATTCACTCAGATAGGGCAGCTCTGTATGTCTGAAAAATATCACATAGTCTTTCTGGGCCTTGATTTCTCAATCAATAAAATGGAAACAATAATACTGTAACTCCCCCCAAAAAAATCACAGGAGCTAAGTAATAACACATACAGAATATTTTCAAGGTTGTATTTTGTAGCCACATTATTACACCAAGGATTTGTTTTACAATTAATCTAACCTTACTTTATAATATGGTTGAATTAAATACTAGAAAATCAAAATAATTGCATTGCTGTTCAAGTGAACCTGGGCCAGGCCCAAAAGCTGATAAGGGTATTTTTTTGGTCTGTGCTGGAGTTTTTAGGAGACATAGAACATGCTGTCCCTACCTGCCTGTTTGACACATAATTTGACAGTATTGTTTACTTTCTATTTTACATCAAAGGTAGGTGATAATGAAAATCAAATCCCACTCTCTGGGAAAGATACAGAAATTTTTGCCAGTCAAGGATAGTACCACCACTGGGAATGTTTTACTAATATTTCAACCTGAATTAGAAGTGCTTTCTCCAGATCACCAATTCTAGCATATCCATCATCTACCTGTTAAAACCTATTTTTAAAAAAGTAGAAATGCATTGCAGTTTTTTATTTGGATGGCTGAACCTTATGTATAGAGTTTGGACTATTGCCTCACTTCACAACAGGATCTGTAACATCTATTAGAGAATGGGAGGTTGGACTAGATGATCTTTAGAGGTTCCTTCCAACCTCTACCATTCTATGATTCTATGATTCTATGGCATCAAGCATGACTTCTGTGTCATGGATTAGTATCACTGATCAGCTGTTTGGTTTTCTTATTTCAAACCCTAGAGCTATCACAGTATCAAAATCTAGCTTTTGTGGTTTTCTCTAAGTGCCTGATTCTACCTAAATTTTCTATATTGTGATTTGCTGTGAGAAAAGCTTAGCTAATTGCTCATACTTGAACTGAGAATTCAACATGATTGCCCCATGAATGTGTGCCTGGAGGGAAGGAAAAATAGGGTTGTTGCTTGAAAAGATGAAATGATTTAATTCAGTGCCCGAGGCCATAAACCTCATTTCTGTGTCTGCTCATATGAAGAACTAACTGAAGGCCAACTTGTGAACAAGTTCATACTTTTTTCCCCCTCTTTCTAGAAAAATCTAACATTATACATTCTACCTGGGAGATTTATTTCTACTGTAGCAAAAATATTTCCAGCAATCTAAGCCTACAGTCTGGAATATGATTAGATGATCTACTGCTCACATAAAGCTAGAGAAGAAATATTTTGAAATTTATCTAAGATGCTTCTCAATGCCATGTGTATGCATTGAGGATACATTGCTCAAGCATTAGAAATGCTGTTTGGGATCCCAGCACTAATGGTACATGCCTCAATAAGTGCAAGGAACCAAAGAGAAACTTCCATGAGCTCTGTCCATGAACATTACTCAAAAATGTATGCTGCCTTGATACTGTAACAGTAACTCCTGTTATAGATGAACCTCTCTAAGTATTAGGTTAGAGATAAGCAAAGTCAGGGCACTCAAGTACTCTTGAATTGTACAGTGTTATCATTTACCGACATTGCTTTTGCAATATTTCTAATAAGTAATGTAGCCACCAAACTCTTTGCAGTGATAACCTTACTTATCACATATGGAAAGTTCATCAGAAGCTGTGCTACAATACACTAGTGTTTTGCTCAAAAAGTAAATCTATCTCTCACTTTTAAAAGAAGTTGACGACATCACATCAGCAAAGATAAAAACCTTTATTTACTGGTCTGAATGATCAGAGAACTGGTAGAGAAAAATTTATTTGTTTAAAGTCTAACTACTGTTTTTATTGGAGTTTGGAATCCCAAGAACTGCTGGTTTCAGAGAGCTCAATTTATCATGTCTAAAGCCATGGGAGACATGGGATTTCGTTTAAAATAGGTTACATTGGCTACTTCCAAAATATCTCTAAAACATAACCTCACTACCAGAGAACTCTGAAAATGGAGAAGTTTGGATTGGTTTGATTTGGACCTCTGCAGCCTGCTATAGTGGTAGGCTAGTTCAGAAATTAACAAAAGTACATACAAAACAAGAAAATATGAGTGACGAGCTAGGGACAGTTCAGACATGAAACATATTTGCTCCAATCTATTCCCTTGCTATATAAAAAATATCCCTTGTGGAATTAGTGGATTTACAAGCAACAGGAGAGGTGATAATTTTATGTAAGCAAGTAATATTAGTCTGTGCTGGGGACACACAACAAATTATAGACAGGAAGCACCATGAGAAGTATGTCACTATGAAACAACCAGCTTTCCTTTACAAATACTGAGATGTAAAGCACAGAAGTTTTTGCCCTTAATAAAAAAAAAGTCAACAAAATCACATCTTATTTTTGGTTCTGTTTGCTTTTATCTGAAGCCAGAAATATCAAATACAAAGTTTATCAAAAGTATGATCTTTCTTCATTGCCTTCAATACAATCTTCTTTTACGATCATGGCATCTCTACTACCATCGCTACAGAGCAGTTTCATCTAGTTCAGGAGCTGATTTTAATCTCTACATGAAGTATGGATTAATAAGTGAATTATGGGGTAGAATGATTGACACGGCAAGGAATGTGGTATTAGGGGGATTTGAGAGTGTTATTAAATACAGAATGCAATAACTAAGTATGAGCTTGACGATTAATAGTATAACGTATCAGAATAGAGAAGAATTGTTAGTAGAGTAGGAAGGGAAAACCCTGACCAGATTATCAGTTGATGTATGCTGTCCAAACCCAAAGGAAATTAGGGAAGCTCTGACAGTGTTTGATGGCCAGGAACCTGTCCCCAGGAGAAATAGACTGAAATTAAGGAAAAAAATTAAACTTTAGCTAAATATCTGAATAAGAACCCAGACGGCATGATCCTTTAAACTGAGAAACAGTCTCCCAAGGGAAATGCTGAAAGCTTTAAGCCTGGACGTATTTGGAATTAGATTAGGCAAAGCATTTAAAAAAATATACCATGGGGACAAATTTGTACTGTAGGGGAGATGAATTACACAGTCAAATAGATCTTTTTCATGCATTCTTTTAATTACTTAAAACTGACTGTATAAAAAAAGAGCTTGGCAGTGGTTTTTCTTGTCCACTGGCCCTGAAACAATGTTGAGTGGGTATCATACCCAGATGGAAATGTTCAATTGGCAGGAACATGGCATATATCATCTTCATCTGGATCTAATGTTTGTTATGCACAGCCTTTTTCTGCATATAATGAAAAATAGTGAGAATTCAAAGACATTAAATGATGATGTTTCTATGGGTGTCAATGGGATTTGAAAGTTGGCCGTGAAATATACGGATTTTTTGTTTCCATGTGATGGTGTTGGCACATAGGAGTCATATCAGGCATATAGAAATAGAAGGCACGCTCATTTTATAGTGAAACTTAGAATGTCCCTTCTTTAAATAAAAAATTGAAGTCTAGGCTTTAAATGAGGAAAGTAAAACATCCAGGCTCAAAAATCTACTTTCATTTTCATATAGATACGTAAACATCATTCATTTAACTCATACCAAGCTATCAAATTTTGTGGTGGGCTATAAACTTGTTGAGTCATTAGCCTGGGTGCTTAATGGAGGAAAACTAAATTCCCGTTCCTGCATAATGACACTTATTCACTGTAGACATTTGCATCACTAGGAAACGATAAAACCTCATCCTTCATAATGAAGTTCTGAGCTGACAAAAAGGAAAATATAGTGTTGTGGGACAACTATGAATATAAAACAAGCTTAATAAAGAAGTAGTGACAAATTACATTATGCAAAATGCAATGCAATAAAAAAAATGTTACTAACTCATTGAAAATGTCATAAATAAATAGTTTTTAACTGTCAAAGCCTGGAAAAATATATTCCTTAAAAAAAAAATTAAGTACAGAATAGATGCCATTTTAATTGCCATTGTATTTTGACAAACATGGAGAACCTTGTATCCAGCTTATTTGCCAAATTTAGTTCATTTGCCTAGGATGAAATGGTGAGGGGCCATTATTAGTATGCTTTTGCAATTCTTTGGTGATGTTTTAAAGTAATATTGTTTTCCATTTGAGATCAACATTTACAATTTGTATTACAATCTCAGAACAATTGATGCTTACAAAGTAAAAAGAATCTCTGATGTGAATGTTTGGTAAAATCATGTACTGCCTTCTTAAAATCAACATTCTTTTTGAACAAATAAATATACTGTCTGCTATATCTCTGTAGGTCAGCAAGGGCATGAAATACCATTAGGGCAGCTCCATGTATTACAAAAGACTTTGTCCAATTTGTGTGTCCAAATGACTCACTTTCCACTCTTCCAAAAATTTCATTTTACAGAAAGAAGAAAGTCACTAACATTTCAAGAATTGCTGGCGGCTCAAATAATAACGACCTAAATTCTATTCCTGCTGAATTCTCAATGATTCCAATAGTCCCAGTGACTTGAATAGAAGCAGCTTTGAGGCTTGCATAACCAGAAGCATTTCTATTCATGAAAACAGTTACAAAATTAACTGCTAGTGTGATCAGATCCTCACTTCAATGGAGATTTCCCTGCTGACACAGGCACTTGTTTAATTATATGCTGCTTGTACTCTAAATGCAAAGCTTTCAAAATACTTGAACCAGTTACTACATCTTCTACCATATGAAGCTGATAGGGACAAATTACACATTTAATGTATCGCTAAGAAATCTGTAGAAAATCATATTGCCTTGAAAATACAAAATTTGACATGTTTTGGTAATTATTTTGCTTTAGATTTTATATCAATGACAGAACAAATCAGAAATCCTACTTTGGCTTTTAAATGTGACACATTTTTTTTCTGGAGAAAATATATTTTAAACCATTTTCCAGAGAAAATGGTACTCATGTCTTTATAGAAATGTAGGGATTCTTACCTTCTAGTTGCTATTATAGTCAATGAGTCAGTGTTTCATTTCTGACTTTTCCCACTTGGAAATGGCTGTACAAAATTTTCCATTATGCAACAGAATTTGGAGCCACTCCATCTGCATTACTCTCTTTGCTCATGTTCAATACCTGATGCTTCCAATAACTCATTATAATTGCCAGCTCTCCTGGGCAAGTCACCAGCTATTGTGATCATCTCTAAGGCTTGTAAATCTCCTCTTTAGTTTTAAAATGCTTCATTTAGCACTTTTAAGGCACAAACAAGTTGAAATGTGGCTGAAGAGATTCCATCAGAGAATTCAAATTGGCTACAGTTTGACTACTGGCAGATGAGGAAAACTCTCCTGTCCTTTTGTTTTAGTCTCTTAATAATATGGAGATGAACATAGGGGTTGCTAGATTATTCTAATCCATTTTATAACAATAACTTTCACTTCTATCTTGGGACTCTTCATCCCTTTAATGCCAAAAAAAGGCAAATGATTCAGATCTGATAAAAGCTGTGCTAGACAAATGAAGGACTAATTGTGTTTTCCCAGATCGTACGCCTTAGATCTTTTGCAGAGACCGTAATCAGCATAGTCTATAAACATACTCCATGGCCAAATAGGATACATAGTTGTATCCAGAAGGCTGTAAATCATCTTTCATGGCTCTTTCCTGGTCAAGGATCTATCCTAAGGCTTGAAATGAGGAAAAAAACCACGAAGATGTATTCTGCAATGCCAAATGAAGGGAAAGGAGACTAACAAAACTATCCTTATGAGGCATACTGGACAAGCTCTGCTTGATCCAGATCAAAAGCTTGAGATTGTTATCCACAGGCAAAAAAAAGATTTTTTTCACTGTTTGCAGGTCACAGCTTTTCCTCTTGATTTTTTATGTTGCATAATTCACCAGTGGAAAGAGCAATAGAGTGAGAGAATAACAAGCCATTTAGTTAAGAGTGCTCAGATACTGTGAATTAGCACTGGTAGGTAGTTGGCTACTTTTATGTATTTAATCCTCCTGCTTTCAGTACAAGGACCATACGGACCTCAAAAACTTTCCCTTTTTCTATTCTGATTCTGTTCCCAAAAAGAGATTTTAATCTGTTGAATGGATGATTTCTGGCAGAAATGCATTATCATTTGTAGATGCCAAAAGTGGCAGTTCCAAAAATATAGCTAGGAAGAGGCCTGGTTTCCTTTCACTTAACTCACTCTACACTCATCTGTGCTGCAGTGGGTCTCCCAGTCTGGCTTGTAATAGCACTTCAAGGCATTAAGTACAGTTGTAGGAGATGGTTCAGAGTCTTATGTTAGAAATTTCAGTATGTTTTCTCTATTTTGATTTCCCACTTTTTGTGCATCATAGAGAGTGTTGGTTCGAGACTTAAATACTAGGGATCTTCTGGTGGCTGGGAATATTTTGTTCTTGTAGGTTCTGTGAGACTTATCTCAAATTTTCTCCTCTGTACTGATGCTTCATTGGATCCCTCCACAATGGAAACAAGAGTAAGAACGTCAGTGTGAGTATTAGAGTTGTCTCTCATTATTCAGCAAGGAATTATTTTCCCAGAAAACAGTAATCTGAAGAGGTATTCCCTTTGTTTGCATTAGCCTTTACATCATGTTACTATCACACCATTATGTTATATAATTTGTTTAGTTTTCAAGCATCTGGAAAGGCCTATGGTGGTGTTGCCTTGTCCCAGAATGGCAAAAGTACCAACTATACCAACTGTGCTGGCAAGAAGATGTTAGCTTTGTTTTTCTAGGAACATCCTGGACTTAAGCCTTTACATCTGCTGATCATCCTCATCTCCCATTCCATTTTACAATATTTTTCTTTACAGAATGCTTAACCTATATAAAGGCACCCAATTTTATGCCAGAATTTGGCATGTCAGTCGTCTTTTCTACATCTCTCCTTTTTCCTCAGTTTAAAAACTACTTGATTTAACTTCTCTGCACAATGACTACTTTTTTCTCAAATGGGTAAAAAAAAAAAAAACACAAACCCAACCTACTTAAAACAATATTTTTTTAATAAATTCTGCTATAAGAAGGAAGTTTTATTTGTTTGAGCATTAGTTAGTGGTGGCTTCTTCACAATTTTGGTTATAAGAGCAATCTCAGTGTAAAGCACCAATTCAAGGATGTTTTTCTGTGAATAAGCACTGAAGGAGATTTCACTGGATTCTATGCATTGCTTCTATCCTTCAGTTATGATTAGAAAGACAGTAGTAATTTAGGCTTCTGTCTGCTATTTGAGCACACAGATAATCTTAATTTCTCTCTGTATGAATGTATGTAATCACTCTTCTCTTTGACTGTGCTTCTGGATTGCAGTTTTATTTCTCACGAATCATGCTAAATAAGTAAACTCATAACATATCTATGGTTCCTTTTCATCCAGGCAAGGGAGGCTGCTTTGAATAAGCTCAAAGAAATTCTCTATGTTAAGCTTGTTATTCCTTGTCCTCAAAAGACATAGAATTCAGAGAAGAAAATAATTTAAAAATATCTGTCCATGTATCACATTGTAGTACTAGTCCTTGGCTTGATAAGGATCCTTTGCTTAGCTCAAGCACACTTCAGTCTGTTGCTGAGTGAGAGACGACTTCAAAACCTCCTTCACTTAGGGCTTGCCTTGTCAGGAACTGTAATATGCTTAGGCTGTTCCTATAAGACTGGCATAGCTTGAGCCTACCAGACAAACATCTGATAAATATCGTGGCATTAAGTGTATTAGATGTACATAGGAAGTGTACATGTTAGGTTTCAAAGAAATGCACATATATCCCTTAGGATAGACTTGTACAAACTTCATGCCTGTGCATACCTATACAACCAGTTGACACCAAAGAAGCCAAGAAACTGTCTTATAGCTCATGTTTAAGGAAAAAAAAAAAAAAAAGAAGAAAGTAGACAATATATCCTCTTCCCCTCCATTCCAGTGAATCCTTTCATCTCTCTACGTCACGATGCAATCTGTTGTACTATGCACTGGTATTATTGCTAATAGATGTTTATATACTGTATAGTCTATATTTTACCATTTCTGTTCATGTTCATGACTTGAGACATAACCTATGAAATGTAGAATAGCCAGGTTAGTCAGTGTGGTGTAATTCAGGTGTTACAGTATTTGCAAAAGAATATGCAATCAAAGAGCATCAACAAAGTGTAATTGACATCACCCATTGCATCTCATCGAATCAAGAATTATCCTCTGATTGATGCAAAGTGATGTGCAATCACTTGTAATTGATTGGAATTCATTCAGTATGGAATGACGTGTTGAGTAACTGTTACTGAGGTACGACGATTGGTTAAAGCTAAGAGGACAGGCTTCAGTCAGTCCATATATTTTGGACTACTTAGTTCTTTTGAACATTTATGAACATTATAGGTTTTGTGTTACAGCTTATTGTTTCTGTACACTAGACTTGTTGTATACCAGACAAGCTTTATGAATTCATTAAAAATAGAAGTGTATTACATCTTAAGGTTTGTGAGAGAAAAAGCTAAATGTGAAGTTATTCTAAATGCTTCAAATCTTGAATAATCAGACAGCATGAAATGATGATGCATATCCATAGTAAAACCTTTTTTGTATGTTCATAATGAATAAAGGCGAGATTTTTCTAATAGGCAGCATATATTTAACACAAGTCTTTTATGCTTGATTTTAGTCAAAAAAGATGAATTCACTGAAGTTGATGAGTTTATTCTTTCCTAAGGTATTATTTTAGAGCACCCATAGTTTCCAGGAGGGTTTGGGAGGAACAGACAGTGATGCAGGGCTAAACTCTCTTGTCAATGTCTCTAGTGAATTCATGTTCACTGAATATGACTTACAGCACTCAAATCTCAACAGGTTTCAGACAGCATATGGCAAAATACTGAGCCAAAAGATAGAAACAAAAAGATAGAAACAGAATTTGGTTTTACTTCATTTTGCATAGTACAACATATACATTCATAGAATCATAGAGTCATAGAATCATAGAATGATAGGGTTGGAAGGGACCTTTAGAGATCATCAAGTCCAACTTCCCTGCAGAAGCAGGTTCACCTAGATCAGGTCACATAGGAACATGTCCAGGAGGCTCTTGAAGACCTCCAAGGAAGGAGACTGCACAACACCTCTGAGGAGCCTCTGTCACCCTCACAGTGAAATAGTTTTTTCTTATCTTTTCTTATTTATTTATTTTGTTTTTGACTGTAAATGATTCATAGTAAACTTCCATTTTATACCTTTTACTATATGTGTGCATGAGGTAATTCCACCACAAAATCTCACATAATAACTTTACTATATTTTTCTAGTTTATGTTTAGTCCACACGACACAGACCAATCCAATACTGTCTTCCTCAGATTCCTAATATTTTCAGCACCCCACAATAATCTTATTATCCATGAAAATTTGCACAAGCAAAAGGTTTCATTTGTTTTCAATAGAACTAACCCTTTGAAAATAGAACTCAAGCAAACTGTAAAAGTCCTGCTTTTTGTTTAATTTATAAAGGCTTCAAATGCACTGTTTGCAAGTGCCTCATCTTCTGTCTTCTGAATGCAAGGTTTACAGAAGGCTGTTCATTGAAGATGCACCGTCCTGACCAGAAAACCCTGACTAATTTACAAATAGCTTGCCTTTTTACCATTTTCGCCATTGTAAGGCCAATATTCTCCATTTTTTTCTGTACAGGCAATGAACACAGAGAATTTTAAGGTCTCTAAAAATAATACAAAAATGTCATCAGAAAAATTGCACTTCTCTGAAGCTGGAGATAATGTAGGGACTGAGATCAAGGGATAACACTGAGAAAGAGATCAAACTGTGCTGCAATCTTATATTGAATAGGTTTTGCACACACGAAGCACTTCAAAACTCTCCTGAAACAGATAACTTGAATGGACCAGAGGAGGAATGTGAGGCTGAATGTCCAGACAACTGACTTTGCTGCTTTGATGATTTCCTTTTCCTTGTGTAGAAATGAGTGTGATGTGGGCTGAGACAGAAAACAAAGCGTCAAACTGATCAGTTCTGCTTTGAAAAGCAAACCTCTAAACTTTCTAGGAAAGGGACTTGCTTTCCTATATGTAGGACAAGGGTGGCTAGAGCACTGAGGGATAATGAGGAGGGGCAGGGGGACATATAGACATCACATTTAGAACATGCTTTGGAGGTTCTTCATCCTTCAAACACCAGTACAAGAAAAGGACCTGGCAGTATTTGCTGCACTTAACTGAGTTATGGACTATGGTCAGCTGTACTAAAACAGAATTTTTTGCAATCTAGCAATTTTTGTACCTTCTTCATGCCAAGAACAATTCTTTTTTAAAGAGACATTTAAACTGATACTTTTACTGTATGTTTTACAGTGCATCTGCAGTTTATGGGATCTGTGACTTCATGAAAACCAGGTGCTAAATGGAGATTTTTGTTTAGCCTCACATTCAGATATTTTTATCTACTACTTGGATTTCTAGGTAACTTGTTCTTGACATATTTTTATCCATAGGAAAGTGGAGTTGTTTTTAAACTGAAGGATTACTGCTACTTGCTTTGAGATGTTGTGGAAAGTCTCCAGCACAAAGCAGTGGGGCCTTTATTGTGTTTTATAAAGTCACGTGGAAACGTTTGAGTTACAGTGACTCCAGACATCAATAATTTGCAGAAACAACAAAAACTATCATTTGTTCTATCATGTAAGTACTTTTTTTTCCCTAGTCAATTGTATATTGTATGCAATATTGCATTGTAATACATTGTATTGCATGGGCAGTAAGACTCATTTTCTGCTACTTCATGTAGATGGTAATACACAGTAAATTCTGTCTGTGTGAAGAACCACTCGTGTTCCTGGATGCCATGGTGTGTTCATAATGTTTTAAATACTGTCCCAAAGGAGGATACATTATTCAAACCAAATGACAGGAACACCCATGAGACATTCAAGTTCAAAAGTTTTATAAACTAGAGAAAAACAAGTGATATTGTTGTTTTATCTGTGAATAGATGCCTTAAAAGTTTCAGCAGAAGTTTTCCATTGACACTTTTACTAGCAAATATTTTCTCCTATTATATATAGCATTCTTTTATCTCTGGCATTCTACGTGTTTACAGCAGGTACTATTTCTTTGTGTCTCATTCATGTGGATGCTGTAGTATTGGGTGTGCACTGCATTCAATTATTTCAGAAGTAGCGCTACCTATTATAATAATTTAATGCTATATACTAGATATGTATCTTTTTCTAAGATACAGAAAGTAGTAGAAGAAGGAACGTTTTGGATTTTGTTACTTCTAAGCGTCACTTGGTGTTAATGAGACAGTTTCTTTAGAAGTACCAGAGCCAAAAGAATATTGGATAAAACATAAAGAAACTCACTAGTGCAGTTTATCAGCATTTTGTAAAATGATTTTATAAAAAATATTATAACTTGTGTATTACCTAAAGTTATTTTCCTTTCATAAATAAAACTTTGAATAGTTTTTTATATTGTCATATTTCCGACTTGTTTGCTTTTTTCTTTGTGTGCATGGATGTCTGAACACACTTAAAAAAATATTCTGTCAGTTGATTTACTTTAAAAGCTTACAAGACCTCAAGAAGAGAATGGACAAATTTAGGGCTATTAGATAGATATTGAATTGAGCTCTGAAAGCCTTAAGTTTTAAGAAGATTGAAGTGCCTACACCACTCTTACTCTGTAACTTTCCTACATTGGAAACAGGATGTGGAACTAAATGGAATTTTGACCTGATCTACTCTGTACAATATCGTATAAATTTGGACCATCTTCTTAACTCCAACAACTCAGTAGTTTTATAGACCACAGAAACACCGTTCCTTTTACTTTTCTTACTACATCAAAATTAACGAAATGTAAAGCAAGAAAAAGCTTTAGGAGAATGATGGAAGAGAAGAGCATGGGCATAGAAGTGTTTGTATACATAAATGTACATAGAAATATTTGTAACACACATAGTTTATCAGAAAGGAATTTTTCTAAAGATCTACCATGTTGGCAATCCAAGGAGAAAAAAGAAGAAAAAGTAAAAGCATAATAGATGAGTAACACTAAAACCCGAGATTATCCTCTGTTACTTCAGTCTCTACAAATCTCTGAGAAGCCTTCCTAAATTCCACTAGTTTTCTTTAGTACAGGCAGATAGGAAAAGAATGTCTGTAAAGTGGTAAATCTGCTACAACCTTCTCCTCCCTTTTTTAGGACTAAAATAGTGCTACACAGAAAATATCTGACTGAATTAGAAAGTATGCTAATATTCATGGAATATTGTTAATTCAATGTGATATACTAAGACACCCTAACTTTGAATAAAGGCTGTAGTCATTTCTCTCTTTGTGCATTATGACTTGCATTTTGAAGGACTGAGCAAATAAATGGCCAGCATGCCATTCCCCTGGATCCAAACCATCTTACAAAGAGTTTCCCTGCAGTTCAAGGGGTTGTCTCATACTATAGAGTTGATTCCAGTTGCAATAGAAATCATTGTATTATGAGAGCTCAAGGTGACTGTGGAGGTTGTTGGCAAGGACACTGAGAGTCTTTTCTAAATGCATATGCAGTACATAGACACAGCAAGCATAGATGGTCTTAAGTGGTTTAGGACCTTACACTACTACAATTTATGACTGAATCACCCTGTCATGGCATGAAGTCTACCCTGAAAATTGTGCTTACAGAGGCATAGTCTTGACTACTCCTGCCCAGCTCCAGTTGAATGGATTAGATTTAGATGAGTTAGAAATACAGTAGAAGTAAGCAAAATTTGACTTGTCAACATTTGCTGTTTTCGCAGCTTTCACATTGCATTTGGGGCAGGATGCCGAAGGGTGAGGAAAAAACTCAGAGGCAGTTGTCGCCTTCCACTTGGCCTTAGATATGGAGGTTGATAAGGTAGTTGGTGCTCTATAACAGTGCCATGGGTTTGTGTGAAGCTGTTTCTGGTGATGGGAAAGGAGCTCTGCTAGTCACAGAAGAGTCCCACACAGGAAAAAATTGTGAGGAGCTACAGCCCTTGGGGAGGACTCACACCAAAGATATCTGTTAAGGACTGTATTCCATGGGACAGACCCTGCATTGAAAGGTGGAGGTGTGTAGGGGGGCTGAGTGAGAGGCTACCCGAGTGTTTCATTGCTTGTTGGTCTTGAACCACAACAGACCGAAATCTAATCCATAAGGAAAAAAAAAAACGTCCCTTGTTGAGGAAATGGCATGCACGGATATCCAAGACCATACAGCAACTAGAGACAAGGAGACACTGGTACATCTATGAGCCAAACAGAAAGTCACAGACTTGACATGTCTACAATCAGGGAGAGCATCCTGTTCCCA
Organism: Urocolius indicus; assembly: GCA_013401255.1. Taxonomy (NCBI): domain Eukaryota; kingdom Metazoa; phylum Chordata; class Aves; order Coliiformes; family Coliidae; genus Urocolius; species Urocolius indicus. The sequence goes on along the minus strand of WBNH01008446.1, from coordinate 39,295 downwards.
TAGGTCCCCTCTGTACTGGCCTAAATTGTGTGATGTGAGGTGCAGGCATGAAGCCATCCCACTCCATTGACTTTTTTTGTGACACTCCCCAATCAAACAAGTAACTGCTAAGGTTCTCTCATATTCAGTGGGAATATGGGCTCATGTTGGATCTTTATTCTCACTTTTCCTCTCTGGATTTTTTTTCTGTGTTCTTTATCTTTTTCAGAACATTAATGGTTTACTACCTGTACATTAACTCTATTTGCTTCCACATGTTACTGACATACAGTGGGTCTTGTGAGGATATATATAAAGAGGTATAGATATTTGGTAAGATGCAGAATTCATTCTAGTTTTGGATCAAAACTTTTTATCAATCAGCAGTTTAATATTGACGTTAGTTCCATATTCTGGAACTTTATATATTACTGATCTGCAATTCTCAGGGGAAAATAACATAGTTATGTGTTTTATATAAGAATGAGAATGAGGAAGCCCCTTTTTTGTGTGAGTTGGTGAGTTATTTCTTGAATCAGTTGACTGTAGCATTCTTAGTTCATGCTGGAAAAAGAGTAGAAAAAGTACTGGGATGGGAGATGGACTTTTGATCACCTATAAATGTTATTACTTGCCTTTCAGGAAGATAAAACAAAAAAAAGGAGAAAAAGTTATAACAGTTTTAACTTGATTTTTATTTTTCCTAACCTTGAATTATTATATAATAATTTTGTGTGAGCACACTGAGCAGTAATCATTGTGGACTTGGTTGAAGGAAACCATATTAAAAGAAAAAAAAAATCTGATTTTATATTACCAAAAAGTTTCATCACCCATAGACAAATTGCATATTTAAACATTTTAAAATGTAACTCTCATTTCTAATCTTAAACTCAGTTACTAGATTTTCCTCTGGCTGATATCAAGGCTGAAAACAGACTTCCTTCAATGCGTGTTTGAAGTTCCAGAAAAGTTGACTCCAATGACTTTTTCTGTTCAGATTTTCATAGTAGTTGCCATAACATATCTGAAGTTGCTTCTACCTGTAACATGTTGTTGCAGTTTAACCCCAGATGGCAACTAAGCACCACACGGTCACTTACTCATTCCCCACAAGTGGGATGGGGAGAGAATCGGAAGAGTAAAAGTGAGAAAACTTGTGGGTTGAGATAAAGACAGATTAATAGATAAAGCAAAAACTGCATGCAAGCAAAGAAAGACAAGGAATTCATTCACCACTACCCATAATCAGGCAGTTAGTTGTTCAGCCATTTCCAGGAAAGCAGGACTCCGTCACATGTGATGATTATTTAGGAAGACAAAGACCATAACTCAGAATAGTCTTCCTTTCTTCTTCTCCTAGCTTTATATGCTGAGCATGACACAGAATCAAAGAACCATGTCACATAGTATGGAATAGTCCTTTGGTCAAGTAAGCCAACTGTCCCAACTCTGTCCCCTCCCAGCTACTTGTGCACCCTCAGCCTACTGACTAGTGAGGTGATGTGAGAAACAGAAAAGGGTTTGACTTTGTTTAAGAACTTATCAGTAGTAATGAAAATATCTTTGCATTAGCAACTCAGTTTTCAATACAAATCCAAAGCATTGCCTCATATGAGCTACTATGAAGAAAATTAACTGTATCTCAGCCAAAACCAGCACACACGTCTTTTTTCTGATGGAACCAGATGTTGTTTTCAATTATTTTTAGTTCTTTTCCCTTATCTTGTTTAGTTGGTTCGGTATTTTTTTTTTCCATTATTCCTCATCTTTCTAAAGATTTTAAGTTCAAAGTAAAAAGCTTGTTCCTCAAGAATGTGAAAAATATCTAACTTTTCATTTATCAGGTATCATAAAAGAAAATATCTCAGATAATCACTCTAATTATGAGTTTCTTGAAATGCAGTAGGCATGCAGGGTCACAGAAATACATGTAGAATAACCTATGTGTAGTTAAGAGGGGTAGTCAAGGTTTATAAACCTGCAAGTCTAGTGCAGTTTGATTAAATGAGGACACTGTGCCAGAAATGAAGTTGAAAAGAAAACTATACCTGTTTGCTCAAGGCCGTAATATGATTGTTCACTAGGAAGGAAGGAAAGCACATTTCAGTCTGCTTGCACTATTGTATATGCAAAATGGATTAGTTTCAGAAAAGCATTTTTCTCAGCTACCATTTCTGATGTTCCAGTAGATAATCATATACAAACAAAAATATTTTCTAAAGACAAAAATTAGTATAACTATAAAGTATCAGTTATTCTAGAGCATTGCCAATTATGTTGCTGGTTATAGTCCACATTTTTTGTTGTTTTTCATACTTGTAAAACAAACAGCATGCTGGAAAAACCTCTAGATCTTAAACTACATCAAAACAAAACAGTTTCATTCTCATTACTATATTTGCCCAATTTTGATCATCAAATATATTGACATCTTCTGACAAAAGGTCATGGTCAAGTATGGCTGTTGATACTGTATGTGAATTTAATCTCAATTGAACAAGAAGATTGACCTTCACAAAATTTTAAGGATTACCTACCACAGTGACACAGGATGTGTAAGATCATAATCAACAGGGAAATTTCACTTTCTCAGATGGAGTTCTGTTTCTAATCAGATTAGAAAAAGTGAAGTTATAACAGAGTTTCCCAATGCAGGAAATTCAAGGTGTGGTTCTCTTGCATATCTATGAATGTCCACTGACAAATCCATGAATGTCAATTTGCTATCAAGAAAATTCTACAGCTTTTACTAGCCAGTATTCAGGAATACTGAATTCCACAGAAAGTTCATATCCATTTTCTTTCTTTGTTTTAAGTAGTTTTGTATAGCATACGTTGTTTTATCCACCAGTTCTACATAACTTCATTCTTCTAGGCATGGACTGCACTGTGGATTTTGCACATCACTGAGCACACTGAAGCCCTTAGTCCTCTATAGTAGTTTGTTTGACAGCAATAATTATCGTTATCATTGGTGACCATAGTGTATGAAAGTAATAATTTTCACCAAGAAAATAAATACTTTAGGAAAAGAAAAAACAACCCAAAAGTTGTGCAACAGGGAGACTTTTTATGAGGTTGAATATATAAATATTCTTCTTCAAAGTTCATGGTCTGTCTCTTCATTCCAAAGTCTTCCACTAGAAAGAGTCAACAATGCTAATTATGCCGGTGGCGTCTGAGGGAAGAACAAATATTACTGTAAGCTCAAAGAGAATATCAGTCTCATAGTTCCTCTGTGTGGTGCTTTGTTTTCTGGTTTATTTTACCTCTAGCAAAACACCTGCTTTTTGGCTGCAAAAAGGCTTGAAAATAGTGCTCGGTACAGAGGTAGATTCTCTCCCATTTTGCATGAAGCTACCAATAAGGCAAAGTTAGGATTGGTTTCATAGAAGGCTAGTGTTAGAGGAACTTGAAAGAAATTTGATACATAAAATAGGTACATGGCATAGAGCTGTCAGTGTCACAGACCGTTTGATCTCTGACTCCCCCGTGGTCATTATAATTTGGTTTTATTTCAGGTACCATCAAAGATCTATGGAAATTCTGAGCTTCACGTTATAAATACCAAAGTAGCTGTAATTCTTGGTTTATTACAACTTCTAAAATTTGTTTATAGAGAAAGAATGGAAAGTTTATAAAAAAGGTTCTCTTGATGCAATGGCTGGCACGTTGGAAAAGCTATTAGTCAATGAATGAATAATGATCAGTAAAAGTATGGCTCAAGAGTAATGGAAATATACTCTATGCAATAATATTTATACTTAACATTATAGTGCCTGTCACTTGTACACAAATGGCTGTGGTAAAGAGTTTATTTCAGAATGAACTTATTCCTTTCTCAAGACAGAGAAAATGTAGGCATGGCCCAAGCTTAAAAGCCCCTGGTGAATAACTGATTTAAGCAAGACTTCATGTGTTCACATACAGGAGATTTTTTTATTCAATCCACTGCAAGGCTCTTGAACATCTAAGAGAAAGTTACATTATCTCCCAGTGAGAAAGCAAAGCTGAGAGCCTTTTCCCAAAGTGTGTATATATGCATGTGATAATGGATCTTGACAGTATATTGATGTCATGTTGGAATGAAATATAGCATTGCTGCCTTCTCCCTGTCCTCATGCCACAGCATACTCCAACAAGTCCTGAAACTGTTCTCTAATTACTTTTCCTAATGCCCTTTTGATCCTGCTGACACTTTCTGTTTCCACGTTTTCTAGTAGGAAATTCCACACCTCTTGTGTAAGGAAGCCCTTTTATAAACAGCTTTAAATAGATCTTCTGCTAGTTTAATCATGTTCTTTTGATCTTCCATTGCAGAACTTCAAGAACAACAGTTCCACATTCAGCTTATCCTCTGCTTTTATAATTTTGTAAAATTCATACACGTCCCTCCATCTTGTCTTCAAACTGAAGAGTCCTGGCCTCGTTGTGCAAGGGTAGCTGCTCTGCACACATGGTCTTTTCACTTGCCACCTTCTCTTCCTTCTTAAATTCCTCTTCCTTCTTGAGAGGCAAGAACCAGAAATGACATTGAACTTGAGATATAAGCTCATCAAATTTTTATATGATAACAAAATTATATTCTCACTTCTCCAGATCCTTCTGGATGATACTAAATACTTTGGTATCTCCTTTGACCACTCCTGACCATTAAACAAATGTTTTCAAGGATCTATCAGTGATGGCTACCAGACTTCTTTCTCACTTTGCATTTCTGAGTACTGCATTGTGGTATGAACAGTTTGGATTATTTTCCCTAGGTGTTTCTATCTACATTGAGGTTCATCTGCTGCTTTTGCTCACTCATCTGGAAACTTAAGAGATTTCCTTTAGGTGCCTTGGGGGAAATGATGAAAGATTAAAACTTTAATGAAATTAGACCCCACTGGAATCTTCTACATCCTGGAAAGTGACAGTGAAGTCCTACCTTTTGCTTCATATCTCAAGGTTTTCTGTTGTCTCTTGTAACCATGTCTCTTAAATAACATTTGGAGGCTAACTTTTTCAAAGTTTTTTGAAACTACAGACACACTACTTCTCCTAAGTGTCATTTATCCATGTGTTATGGATCTCCAGCACGATGAGGAGACAGGATTTCCCTTCATAGAAGCTACATTGATTCTGGCCCAGCTGACCATGTCTTGTCAACTCAGTGATCCTATTAACATAGGCTCCATCAATCACATTCTTTTAATGTATTCTCTACCATCTTTGCTAAGGTAGATATTACCTCATTTTGTAGTTTACAGGATCCCCTTTTTGGCCTTCATTCTAGAAGAAACTGTGCTGCTTGACATAGGGGATGTTTGTATTTCTATGGTCACATGTCTGACGTGCATTTTTGCACTTTCACGTGGAAGTCAACGTTGGGTGAATGCTACCTGGACTATATGATATAGTGACTTCCAGCCTGCCCATCTGGTCTTGTACTTGAGTTATATTTATTTCAAACGGACCTACCTTTTCTGACTTATACTCTGCGAAGACTTTTTCCAATACTGGGTTGCCTTCATCGAGGAATTTACTGAACTTTGCTGCTGTGGCCCTTGTCAGCCTTGAGTACTGCTGTTACACACTTGTCATCAATATTCTTGCCAACTCCACAGCAGTTGAAGTATTTAAAGAAATTTCTGTTATCAGTTTGAAATCTTTTGTCAGATATACTTCAAATTACTTTTAGTCATTTCAATTTCCTTCTTACGTATAATCTATAATTTTCTTATGGGATTCTCCTCATTTTGGCAAACTTTCCCTTTTCTAAATGCTAAGCTTTTCCCTGTGATAGCCTTCTAAGCTTTCTTATTGATTCCACCACAGCTTTTTGGGCCACTTTTCTATTCTTTTGAGCTGTGACATGCCTTTTACTCTTTTTCCACTACAGGTTTTTTTTACAGGCTCTAGGCTGGTGTAAACATCTTGTTTTTTGGAATGTTCCTCTCTGGACTTTTGAGTGTCGTGGAGTTGTTTTTTTGTTGTTGTTGTGTTTTCATTGTTGTTTTGTTTTTGTTCTTTTTTTTCATGGGGGGAGGGATGCTGTTTGGGCTTTTTTTACTACTTTTCTCTTTTACAAAATCTTTCTTGAAATTACATAGCCATGTGCTAGATTTATGTAACCTGCTCTCTACCCTAAAAAGTTAAAGCTAATTGTATTGTGGTTGCTATTACAGAAAGGCTATCGCACTACTACTTTTTGAGCAGTACTGATGACTACATTCAGAACAGTATCTTTTCTTGAACTGTAAAACATATATTTTTTGGGAGTGGCCACTTACTACATTCAAAAAGTTACCTCTACATCTTATCCTAATGAGACATTAACCAGTATTTGAGTAATCAAATTTTTCCTTTTGGCCAGAGTGTCAACTTACCCAGCTCTTCACAAAAAATGTGACCTCCACACTTACAGACAGGTAGAAATTTGTTGTGTTTTCATTGTTGAGGCCAAGGGCAGCCTGTCACCTGTTTAAAGATTTTAAACCAAGAAATAAAGGCTTTTTTCTTTACAGAAACCAGTCTGATATTATCTGTAGTTGAAAAATGTTCTGGTAGTAGATCATGTTTTGTGGAATTATTAAGTATGTGCTTTCAGTGAGGGATAAAGTCTTGTACATTGTTTGAAATTGCCAAACTATATTATCTGTTTTTTCTTCCTTGTTATATAGAAATAATTCATTTTTTATGCACTGAGATGGAATGTTTTCAGAATACTTCTGAAACTGATCTCTCCATCCCTTTTGTGTTATCGTAATATTTATGTCACGAGTCTTGTAAACAGAATTTATTATTTTTCACTATTAAAACTCCAATTCTCACTTTACCCTTTGTATTTCTTAGTTATAGTAGAAAGATGGCTTTTTATCAAAGTGCTTTATTGAGGAATAAAGTTCTTTATGTGGCATCAGTGGGCAAGTTACATTGTTCTTTATGCCAGGCAGAAACAAGTTAGCTTCTAATATGGTCACATTTTTTTTCAACATGAGATTTAACTAGTCAACAGGTATAAAATTAGAATGAAAATAAGTCTTCATGAGTCTGAGTAATGTAATAACTGAAGCACAGGACTGAGCTTTTTAGTGGCTCTTAGCATCCTGCTGCTGTTATTTACAAGTTAAGAATATAGAGGAGGCCACTAGAAAAGAGAGCTTACTCCAACTCTAGGATCTGTGATGTTGTATGTAACCATCTCTACTCTCATTCTCTCAGACTTTCTGGGTGCTACATCTAGATTTATTTTCATCCTGAATGAAAAAAGGGAAGGATTTGGATTTAGATGAGCTAAGTGAAAGGTTTTACTCATTTTACTCATGCCTCAGATGGGCATGATAAGACGGTAGGAAATTAGATCAGAAGACATCTCTCTCCTGTGATTTGAAGAAGCTTGTCAATCTGCATCCTCTTTACTTCCTAAGGAGCTTGTTAACTTCTCTGTATTTTTCTGATTGTGCATGTGGTGACAATCTCAAAGTATGTTTCAAATTTTAATTAATTTTTAATATAGTCTTGATTCCTTATCAATTCAGGGATAGACAAAATAACCAACTTAGAAAATAAATGACTTTTGGCAAACCAAGAGAAAACTTTGGTACACATGGCTTCAAAGCTGTTCTTCAGTATTATAGGTAATGAATGCTCCTTGGTCTGGAGCCATATGGTGTAGCACCACTCACTTCCTTGTGCTTAGCCATCTTCCTTCCCAAACAGATCAGCCTCATCTGAAGAGACTACTCAGCTGCCAATGCAGAACACAGACCTGTGGAATTGCACAAAACACTCCCTTGGGAAGTAGGAGTTGACACAGTCCAAAAGTATTCCAGGAAACATGCTAACAGTGAAACACTTGTGAAAATTGTGAAATGGTGGTTGAAACAGTGTCCACTACTTCACTGTGATTGAACAAACTTTTCCATTTTCAGTATGGATCTAGGTCTTATTTGGTGGTACTCTGCAGAGGAAATTCCCTGATTGCCTGTGAGGTACATGAATTCCTTGTTAAATTCACAGAGGCAAAATACAGCGGTTTTGTCCTTCACATCCTTGATGCATCTTTGTTATTTGAGTAATTATCTCAATCCTTGTGTGACAAAGATTACACTTTGATGATTGGAATAATTCAAGATACCCATTTCTCTGTGAAGCTATGAAAGGGACACAGCTGAAAGGCATTTTCCCAACCATTGTGCAGAGTTCATGTTTTTGGAACTGAATGTGCTGCTTATTTGTCAGAGTCCTATAGTGTTTTGAGACCCTTCTGGCTTTTTTGCTTTTTCCTAACTATGGTTTGAACTGGGACATGGGATGGATGAGAAATAATAACTTCTTAAATCTGATATTTTCTATGCAGCTATTTTCTAGGAAATGATGAAATATAATATATTTTTAAGGACAGTTGTGATGCTTAGCATGCTAGGTGTATGCTATTTATAAAGGAAATAACCAAGCCACTGGAAAAAAAAAAAAGTTTTAGGAGGTGAAACATTTTCTCCTTATGACTGAAAGACTGTCTTCACCTCATTCAGGCAGATGTAGATAAATCACATGTCTGTTCACTCAGCTCTATTTGACCAGTAAGAGCTTTAAGTGATTTTCTGGACAACTCAAAATGTTCTAGTGGAGATTGTAAGCTGAGAAAAACCAATCACACTTCCTAAGGTAAGTGGAAAAATAACCATAGAAACAAAACAAACAAATATAAACCCCTATGAATAGTATTACTACAGAGGGAAGAATCTTGATGAAGTGTGAAGTATGATATAGGGCAGCTTGCTTGGGGTTTTACTGGTATGACTGGTATGCCTCTTAGTTTATTAGCCAGGAGTAAAAATAAAAAATGTCTGAGGTGAACTGCAGGGAATTTAAGTTATACTTTAAATATAGTCATTAAAATAAGGACTTCATTTAGAAGCGTTAAAAGTAATCAAGTTTTAGGAAAAAATAGATTGTTTCTAGAATCTCTCTAACGAAATTTATCACCTATTTAATTAGATACCTAGGCTTATAGTAAACAGTTATTGGAACTCACTGGATATGTTATTTGACAAACTACATTTTTTATAACTAAATATGGCACACTGTGTTTAATTACCTGGTAACTTCATATTGCTATATGTTACAAGGGAAGACCTTCTAGTAAATTATTCAGAAAATCTGGAGAAAATTAGATGTTTTACAACAATATACATGCTGATAAATACACACATGCACATACGGTCAAAATTTATGACAGTGTCCAGTGATTTTGTGTGTCTCAGTTTTTGAAATATGCTAAAAATTGACCTCATTTCACAGGACAGATATTTAATATATTCAAAGCCTCTTTCAGAAGTCTTAGAATGGGCATCCTAAAATGTATACAGCTGGTATAGAGTACCATTTATGTTTTACTCCTGATAATAGTCTACTTATTTTCCTGAAGTCTCAGTTCAAGGTTAAGCCACAAATCCAAGAAATAAGGATTGGGATATTTTAAGAAAAGCTAGTACAAAAAAATTTTTTTTTTTCCTAAAAAGAATCTGGTACTTGGAAGGTGGTAGATAAATGTCCTAAAATCTCAAATCATCAATACTAAAACCAGACTGAGGACAAGTATTTATTTTTCACATTTTCCTCTGTTTCGCAGACTTAGTCTTGATCATTATTATCTACAGCTCTGCATATTTAATAATTTTATGCCTTTCCTCTGTAATTGCATCAAAGATATCACATTCAATGTAGAAACTGATGCACTGTTAGTTGGACGAGAAACTTCTCCAAGTGACAAAAATATTCAACTGCTACCTTTGCTTGGGATAAATTCTTTTAAAGTAATTTTAATTTAAGGTTCCAAAGGAAAAAAAAAATCCTTATTATTAAAAATCTCAGTGCTTTCTGATTTCAGTTTTACCAACTTAAAATAAATTAAAGCAATCGATTTTTATCTGTTCTATCAGTATTAGGCAGTACTATCAGGATCAGTTAGGGATATATGAAGTCTACTTTAATGGAAAGCTACTAAAATGGCAAATTCCAATCCAGACGGACACAACCAACAAATTTGATCTGGACTTTGTCATTATCCTAGCCTACCTCTCCAGGGTAACTCAGGAACCATCCTCCTGCTCCTTCATCCAGTCAGCTGTAAATATGGCACTTAGTGTCTGGCTGCCTGGCAAGAGGAATGAGCAGGATGCTGCTTTCTTCTCAGTGAGACTTGACAAAATACAACTGATTCACTTTGTCTCAGAAAAATGTATCCTGTTTCTAATGTCCTCTCAAGGGCTAGGTGCCCACCAAGTTCAATATGTTACCCCTGTAGGCTTGATTGTGAATTTCATTGGAGATAAACACTAAAATACTTTCACAAGTCTGTCCCCCAATGCTTTAAGCCAATTGTAACCTGGTCAAATATTCAAGTTTTTAGTTCTTTATCTCTGGGTGCTAGCTTTTTGCTATCATTGGAGAAAGACGAGTGAAAGATCACTGTACAGCAACAGATTATTAAGAGCAACTACAGTTTAAGAGTGTCATGTAGTCCTTGAAGAGAATTCACAGACATTATGGAAAACAAAGCATCTGTCTTAGTACCCTTTAGGGAAAAAGAAGCTCCTTCAGATATTGCAGCAATATTTAGGGAAATAAAACAGACCTGGACAGTGATTTTTCACAGCATGGGAGAGACTTAAGAAAAAGGGAGATGCAATGGATGCTAAATTGGATAAATTAACTGAACGTGTACATGCAACAGAGGAAGAAATAAGCAATACTGAAGAAAAGGAAGCTGAAACAAAGAGATCTATGAACTGAGACAGAACGTTGATTTTTTTTATGTTGAACAGATCAGGAAAAAAATAGAAAACAGAAGTCATTGTACTCTTGCTGGAATAGAAGGTGAAGAATTAGACAATGTGATACTCTTTGTTAAAAACTTGATCAATTAGATTTTTTAGCATAATAAAATAGCCTCATCTCATAGCCCAAAGGACCAAATCTGAGCTCCTCTGAGACCTGACAATAGTGTTGTTTCCAAGAAAATGATTATACTAGTAAAACTAGGTAATGCTGACACAGAGCAGTAATTTCAAAAACCTGACAACCAGAATAAGCAAATGCTCCATATACAAACCTGAGTATTCAAATTCTATAAAAAAGGCAGAATGGAACTTTCAGAAGTTTGTTAGTAACAAGGACACTGAAGCTTGCAGTGAGGTAATAAACTATTTCAGCACCAAAGGATCTCAGATAATTCATCTCAAGATTTGTTAAATTCTCAAAAATATTGAGAAAAAATATTGAGATTCTCAAAAATCTCTTTAAGATTAAGTCAGTTTGCTACCTTCAAAATAAAGATGGAAATAGGAGACTGTAAGAAAAATTTGTCTGGGTTGCAATTACATTGTCTCTTCATTAGGAGTTGTGTTTCTGCTTGAAATATATTTTTAAAGTAAGTGTTATGGGATGACATCATTATACAAAGTCACTGTGAATAACATATTAGCTTTGACGAAATGCTGCATTGTTCAAGGATTTGAGGGTTGGGTTGGGAAGGAGACAGGGTCTGAGGTAATTTCTGAGTAGGGCTTTTGGAAAAAAAAAAAAAAAAAAAGATATTTTCTCAGATAGTTCTTTAAGGAAAAAAAAAAATGACGTTTTTTCTAGGGACCTGGCATTAGACTCTGACAGTGTAGCAGCATGTTTTTTGGCCATACTGGTTTTGTACTTGGTTTAATGACTGCTTTATGTAACTGAAAGGAAACAAGGTCTATAAAGTAAATACTTGTCCTGACATTTTGATATCTGCTCTTGTGGTAAATCTCTTTGCAAGATCCCAGCATTGACAACTTAGGTTGCTTCTGCCCAGTCTTAAGACTTAAGGATTGTTTCCTTGCTTATGACTGTTTCTCCTTTCCAAAGTCTCTTTCCAAAGTCCTCTTTCCTCATGCCTCATCATATGGTGTTTCTACACTTCTAACAGATATGCACATTTGCTAAGACAGTCAGCCTCTGCTGACAATTTAGAGACTCCTACACGGTTTTGGTATTTCCTTACTGGTTCTCAATTTATCTGTATCTGGCTGTAGTCCATCCAAAGTCCCCAAATACCCAATGCACCTATCCTCTTTCATGTTAGCTTATTTGCCATCTTACTGGTACTAAGGAGTTATCTCAATTGCCTTCTCCTTTGTTTCTCCTTCTTATACTGCAAGATCATAACCAATTATTGGCTTGATGTGTGGGGATCCATATTGGGCCTAATATGTTCGATTAAAATAAAGTTTACCTCTTTTACCTTTCCTTAGCCTATCTCTTTATGTTGAACTCTAGTAGAGTACTCTACTAGAATAGTAGACATTCAACAAAAAATAAATTGCCAATACACACGGCTCTGCAGTCATGACCAGAGCCGCAAGGTGTCAGTTACCATGAAAGATGAAATGAACTGTTATTTTGTGGCTTTTCAGTTTGAAAGGTGCATTTGTTGCAGTTTCACTGTGCACTTCAGCAGAGTTTTCTAGCCTGCTATTGCTCTTATCGAACTGGAAAGGATCACATGATGATTGTCTACAGATGACCATCTTTAAGTGAAATAACTTTCCCCTCTTCTCATTTGTGATGCAAGCATGCCAAAAAGCAGATATGATATCCTATCTCTAAAGCTGATTTAAAGAACAACAAAACCAACCAAACTATAGTAAGATATCACACGAAGTAGGAGAAGTCAACTGACTCTTTCCAAAGTACAATTCAAATTTCTCACCACTGTGTCTTTACAGTGTTGATATCTTTTTCCATGTCGTGTTGTTCCCATGCTTCATCATCTTTTTAGTTCAAGGAAAACTCCAATCTCTCTCACTACAGACCTTCCTTATGACTCTTCAGGAAAGTCTCTTACCTGACACTTCTAAGATCTAATTTGAGGTCACTTCCCTTATTGGACAGGACAATTCTTTGGAGTTTCCCATTTTCTCTCTGCTACGAACTGCATCACTCAACACTCCAGAAAGCTTTACAGAATCAATCATGCTCATTTGGGCTACTGTGGGAGTAATCTTTCTCTTTTTCCTGCTTTTGAAGAGAAAAGAATGTTTCACAAAGTGTAGTAACTAAGACAAGGTAAACATAGCACTTTCCTTATCCCCTGCATGACCTTTTTAACACATTATAACATAAATATACGAGACAGCTCTACCCATCTGTCACAAAATGCTTAAAATAAATTGAAATAACATAATTGCCTGGCACTTTTCTGAAATTTCTGTCTTGAGAGTCTGTATTACCTAAACTCACAGAGTAGCATCTCCTCCTTTCTGGAAAGCTCTCCTACACAAGTGTGTAAGCTTATTTGTTTTCCACTTTGAGTTGCTGAGTTGAGAATACAGTTCTGTTTCTCTTACTTCACACGCTTTTTTTTTTTTTTTAGTGGTACATGAGCTGAGTCATTTGTTGTCAGTTTGCTTCTGTCCCATTTCTGGCTTTCATTGACATTCTGCTGTTCTTCCCCTTGTCATGACAGGTGTCCATGTTGATCACTCTTTTGGTGATCTGAGCCCTCCTTGTCATTTGCAGACCTTCCTCTAGAGGTATGTGTCTGTCTTCTGCTCAGTCACCCTCCCAAGAAGTAAAATTCATCAGTTCCCTGTGTGAACCTCCCTTTTAGACCTGTTTTTCTGAAGTCTCAGGAGATGCCTGTGGATGCCAGAAATGTGACCTCTGCAATGTAAATATTTGCTTCAAGATCTGTGTTATGCTCACACCCATGAATGAGGTTGACAGAAGCTGAAACCAACTGCGCACAGTTCCATGCAGTTCTATATGTTATGATAAGCAGTTCATTTAAAAATTAGTCCAAATTTAAGTTGAAATTGTTCACTTTAACCTTGTGTGCCTCAAATTCTCATCTGTAAACTGCATGTTGCATAAACTCTTCTGCACACTGCTTTTGTGCAGATAAACAAATTTATATTTGCAAAGTATTTCAATGGTACAGGAAGGATTGCTACAGTAATGTTGCCAAGGGAAGGGATAATTATTTCTTAGTGCTTGGTTTGTTTAGTATCTATATAGCCTAGGGCCATACAGTGAAAAGTGAAAAACGGACAAATAAACAAATATTGAATGCCTACTTATTAAATGAGCACTGTCCAGCCTTTTAGTAAAAGGGGCAAGGGTCTCATGGAAAGCTCAGATAAGTCGTTGGTCATAGAACAAAGTACAAAATATATTAATGAACACAACTAATAACGCCAGCAAGTGAACAGATGCTGCCCAGGCTACTGTAATTGTGACATTTCCTAATGTAAAGAGGAGCAAATTAGAACCTTGTTAAAGTTGTTTTAACATAGATTTTGTATAAATTCTCATAAATGTATAAATGGCATAAAGAGTGTTCATTTTTCACATGCAGAGCTGATCTGTTAAAAATACATGATATAATTAATAAAAAGTATCCTACAGTAGACCATAAAAATCATGTTAAAGTTACTTTTTAAATATAGCAATTGAAGATAATATCTGTTGAAAAATTTAATTCAAACTGTGCTGCCATTTTTAAAGTGACTGTTTCTGGATTCCCCATTCTACCATCCACCTGTTTATGAGAATTAATCGCATTTGTATAATAAAATTCTGCATATCATGGTATTTTGGTCAGTATTGTGTGTGGTAATTGCTTGGACATATATAATTAGCAGATATTGTGTTTTGATATATAAATGAGACAAAAAAAAATGTGATCCTTACTAAGCTATACAAAATGTGAAGGAAGAACAAACCACTTTTATTAACCATTTTCTCAGAAACAGTCATTAGAATTTTTATGTGGTCTATGATATTGCATTATTTCTCACCATTACATTTAAGCTTTCTTAATTAATTATTTTATAAAACTTATTATTTTTTTAGGACTTCATATGGAAAAAAAGTAAACATTTAAGTCCTTTCATAATCATTCTAAGTTTCCACAGAGCTGGGTGACATTCTTTGTTCTACATTTAATCTGTACTAATAGGACTAGACTGAAAATCCTTGTGGCATGTTGGCATGTACATTCTGAATCAACTTCACAAACTGGATCAGAGAATTCTATATCAATCTAAAGCTACGTGAGATATTCCACTAGATTATACTTGACTGGAAAATAGCTAAATTTCATGGTTCATTTGCAGTTGTTACTGATAAAATTACTTGAATGGGAACATTTATACAACTAAATTAAGCTGGGTTTGGTCAATTATGATAGCAGTTCAAGTGTTGGAAAATTATGTTATTTTCATATTTGGAGGCAACGATGAACAGTTTGAATCAAATGGTTTGGACACGTGATTACTAAATATTCAAGGAGCAACTGTGATGAAATACTAATTAGTAGGCATTCTAATCATGTCAGTAAAATATCAAAGTAACCTTCCCAAACTAAGGTAACTGATCCAGAATTACAGAACTATTCTTCCTCTTTGCAAAAAAAAAATAGACACTAATATTGTATTTGCCAGCAAGTCAGTAAATGTCAATAAATGTATGACTCAAGTAAAACTCAAGCAATGTGAAAATCTCTAAAGGCAAACCCACACACAGAGGAAAAAGACAAGATTTTAAATCGAGAGTTTGTTCTTCACTGAGAGATATAAACAAAATCTCTATACATTTTTGCCAAGAAGTCAGATGAATTAAAAGATTAAAAGAAGAAGAGAGCAAACGTATAAAGCTCAGTAGTCCTTGTCATTTATGGCAAATACAATTAAAGCAAAAAAAATTACTAATACATATATACCACAAATGGGATTCTGTAGCATAAATCATTATAGCTCAGCTAAGTCAGAAAGTTTTGTTGCCTTACAAATTTTATTCCTGTGGGTGATTTTTTTTCAAAAACTTGTCGAAATATAGGCAGAATAGAACTAGTCATATAATTATCTAGAAATTTAGCAGCAGGTAACCATGATAAATTATTATAAAGACTTTCATTTATACTCTCCTTGATACCCAGAATATGATAGCAAAGAAGGTAAAAACACATGTGAGTGGAAAGGTGAAAATTAATTAAATTCTTTTTGTCAAAAATGTGAAAATTTGTCTCATGAGTAAGAGAGAAGTTATAATGTACCTCGTCCTTGCTATTCCATCAAGGAACTGTGAGCTTGTAAAGGCAAATGTAAACGTCAAATGTTCAAATCTACACAGTGTGAATATTCACCTTGCATCACCTGACCTCCCCAGGTGCACTCTAAGCTGATGTGAATCTGCATAGCTCTTTGTTGACTTCAAGTTCTTCTCATTAGAAACTTCAGAATTCTCATCAGAAATTTCCAATGTGGTTCCCAGAGTAATAGGCAGTGCTACAGGAATCCTTTTATACAACACTTGCAGTGAAATTTGTCCTAGTGTAAACATCCAGCACACTCTCCTTTGTAGCATTCAGGGGCCTTGGAATCAAAACGGATGAGTCTAAACAGCAATGTGCACAGAAAAAAAATTTTGTGTGTGTCAAAAGCTGCAAAGAAGGCAAGCCAGGAACCAAATGTATGGATGAGCTGTGAGGAATGTAGATATTGGTTGGAAGCATTCTGCTTCCCAGAGCCCTCAGTACTTTATAGAATGATTTTATGCAGATGGAGTAGATTTCACCCAAGGAGAGAAGTCATAGTGTTCCTATTTGCAAGCTAAATATTGCTTATCAATTATTAACATTCAGGAAAAGGTGACTACAGTCTATCTGTGACACTATAGTGAAATCAGATGAGAACTCAGAAAGCACTTAGGATAAATAATAGATGATTAACATGTCATATAAATCACAGTATTATGTTATTTTAATTTGTTTGCTTTTTCTTCTTTTTCTTTCCTTATTCTTTCTTTTTATCTTTACTCATTTTGATAATAATGTTCAACTTAATTCTCTTATGTATTATTATGTTTTATTTATGGGCTAGGGTAAAATTCAGTACAGAAATTGATAAGAAAATTGGTAAGTGTTGTAATTCTGTATCATTCTACTTCTGACCTTTAAAAGCTAAAGAGTTTTATGTTAGATATGCTTTTTCCTTATGGTTGCCTGGTACAAGTTAATTAATAAAAATTTAAGCAATAAATCTATCCACTTAATCAAATATCTACTAACAAAGACTGAACTACCTTTTAATAATATTTTATCATCTTAGGAACAGGGTAAGTGATAACAATAACAACAATAATGAGTAATGGCATTCAGCAAGTCAGAAAAAGTCTATGACTCATTCCCAAAGATACTATTTTTTTATGGTTTAACGCAATACTCTATTGAAGCTTTCTTGTTTCACAGATTTGTCATTCTCTCATGCTTGCCTTCTGTTTTACCTGTCCTGTCAGCCATAGCTGATGGTCAATTTGCTCTTTCATACGATGAAACCCATATGTGACAACCTTGAAAGAAGAACATGCAGTTACTTAATCCCTTAAGTGCCTTCCCAGCAATGAGCAGAGCCCTGGCAACAGTACAGTAAAGAACAGAACAGCACAGAGTCTGTCAGTAGCTTCCAAAATATCTGTGTACTTTGCTACTACAGGTATATAGACCTAGATTCTAATGATAAAAACTTACTTACATACAGTTGTATCTCTGAGCCATGAGGGTTTAAGATTTCTCTGTAGCATCTCAGGTGCTTGATTTTAGTGGCTGCTGGTAACTTGTAGTCACAGCTTCTGATGCCTACACTATTCCATTAATATCCTTGAAAACAGGCTCATGAGAGATATAGTCCAGCTGATGAACCTGTCTATGGAAGAAAACAAAAGCTTTCAACTTGTGCATTGCCTTCTTTATGAGGTGCTATGGTAATATGTTGCAATTAAAATGTTTTTTTCAGCTAAACAGTAGATAACAAGATATAGACATATAACTGTTTCATTTTCGTTATATTTTTAAATATATATTTGGAGGGAAAAAAAAATCAGTTATGTAATAGAAATACTCCACAAAATTGGAATAAAAAAATGCAAAGCCTGTGTCTATCCTCAATGAGGTCATCAACTGCTTTCATTTTTCCAAATATTTATAAAATTTTTAATGTTTCTTTCATTAATCTTTTTTCTATAAGTCTGTATCCACAGTGCAGGGAGTGATGTTTGGTTCATTATGACACAGTACCATATTAGTGGTGTTATTTGTTTGCTTCTTATTGGCAGGATGCAAACAGAGGAGGAAATTCTTGGATTAACTAGATCAAGGTTTAAACATCACACAGTAACTGGTTTTGCAAATCTTTTCATTGGCTGTGCACTCTATTAAATGACCAAGCTTATCTGTGTACATGAAAGAAATCTATTCAAATGCCACTCATGACAGACATATGTGTTGCTTGAGAGCAAATTTCCTTTTTATATGAAATTTGTTTATGCATTAATATCACGTTTTTGTAGGTGCATCTACAAAATTTAAAATAAGCTTACCTCAAACATATCTTAGATGACAAAGTATTTTAAAAATCTGCCAAATATTTTAAACTAAAAAATGTTGCAAAAAATGAGAACTTAATATGAATGAGGAGATTGATATGTAAATCAGTTTAAATGCTACAAAATCCAGGGCGAGCTTTCTAGTTTCATTCAGCAGGCAAA
This sequence comes from Urocolius indicus, assembly GCA_013401255.1. Taxonomy (NCBI): domain Eukaryota; kingdom Metazoa; phylum Chordata; class Aves; order Coliiformes; family Coliidae; genus Urocolius; species Urocolius indicus. Next base: position 20,746 of record WBNH01008446.1, on the reverse strand, counting down.
TAAGCAAAAGCCTACAGGTAATTTCTAGCTTCTCTCAGTGACATGGAAACTAGGCAAGGATTCAGTATTTGCTGTTACAGCTCTTTACCAACATGCAATGACTGTCTCAACTTGGGAGCTTTGTACGATGTAGCTCAGGGTACAACTCCTGTCTTGAGATCCATTTGTGTATACTAATTTTTATAGGACATATGCAAAATCCTTCCTAATATAAAGCTTCAATGCTTTGTGAGGTTCCCATTTCGTAAGTAGAGACTTGAAAAAACAACACTTATCTAATCATCAGTTGACACTTTGCTGTGCAAAAGCCAGATTATTGAACTTTCTAGTTCAAAAAATATCAAAGTTCAGTTTATTTCTTTCAGATGTGTATTGTTGTTATGCAAAAAAAAAAAAAAACAAACCAGGATGGCTTTCATAAACCTATGGGATGTAACAGGGTGTAAGCTGACAAAAGCCTATTGAAACCAAATTTGTACCTGTGCTTCAGTTCCCAAAGTCTTTATGTAAAACTATCATTTCTGTTTATATGATTCCTACAAGATTTTGCATTAAAATATTCATTGTTTCTAGCATATCCTTATGCATAGGTAAATATTTCTTCTTTCATTGGTTTAACTTGGGAGAACGTTAATCAAGGCAGGTAGATGAATATGGTGTACTGGGTTGAGTTTCATTTTAGCAGGTAATCTGCAGGTGTTTATGGTTTATTTGCAAAAATGTTTGAACATCATCATATTTCTTGAGTCTCATCCTTCATGACTTCTAATACTCACAGTAAGATTTCTGTTAAATTGAGACAATAAGGTTTAAAATCCATATAAATACCCCCTCACAGTAAAACCCCTTATTTTCAATATTTTGTGTGTCATCCTGATAGATTTTCATGTTCTCAGATCATACCAGCTCCAAATCTATGTACACAGACAATTCTTTCTTAAATTAACTTAGAAAATTCATTGATAATTTGTGTGTCTGTTTTAACTATTTCTTTTTTAAATTGTTAATTGCTTTCTTTTTCCTGTCTAAGCTAACTACCACTTGATAATGTTATGATCTTACCTAGATGGTAGATCTAATTGTCATTTACAACAAGGCCTCTTTTATCTCTTTTCTAAAGAGACTTTCAAATGGATACAGACATTAATAATTCACAATTTTAAGGCTCTTTACTTTGACAGAATGGAATAAAAACTGCCTTTGAATTCAGGAAGAGGAGATTACCTCAAGGTATATCATTATTTCTTATTCAGATGTATTTCAAATATTTTAAATAGATTTATTATTAACTCCTTAAAAAGGAAGGAATGAGTATGATGTAAAGGATGAATCATTATAATTAATATTATTTCAAGGCTGGAAAAATTTCACAAGGTTGTAAATCTCCATTATCAAGAAGTTAGATCTTCACTTTCTCATATTACTGCTACATTGACCCAAGTTAGAAACATTTTTGCAAGAGTATGAACTTTCAGCACAAAAGGAATAATATTTATCATAGTTACCATATTTTTTAAATGCTTCATGAGCACAGACTAATACTAATTAATCCTTACATTACCCAAAGGGAGAATGATAATTATGATTTCTGTCTTTAAAATGAGGAACTTCACTGTATTTTCATTTAGGCTAGTATAAATCATGGAGCCTTCCACTGAAGTGAATGAAATTATACTGCTGGGAAATCAACATAAAATCAGTATCAAATATAGTGAAAAAGTTATAAAGGGACTAAATGCTTTCCTAAAGCAGTCAGCTTCAAAGTTATCTAGAAAAGTCAGTGATTCATTTTTATTAGCTTAATACTTTGACCATTACAAAGCATAGTCTTGCAGTTAAAAATTCAAAGGTTTTCAGACAGGTAACATGGCATTTAATTGCAGCTAAGAGATTGTTGTTCTCTAAAGAATTTGAGATCTCAGTAGTTCATACAAGCCCATATTTTTACTTATTTATTTGTCTGAATGTATTTTCTAAGAATGCTCACAAGTAATATACATATCATGGACTATGGGTAACTTGGTTGTTTTAGTGTATTTAAACTACAGGATAAATTCTCCATATGCAATAATAATAGAATCATAGAACAGTTCAGATTAAAAGAGACTTTTAAAGATCATACAGTCCAATTCCCCTGCAATGAGCAGGGACATCTTTAACTAGATCAGGTCATTCAAAGCCCCGTCCAACCTGATTGTAAATGTTTCCGGGGATGAGGTATCTACCACCTCTCTGGGCAACCTGTCCCAGGATTTTACCACCCTCATCATAAAAAAAAAAAATGCATTCCTTGTATATAATCTATATCTGTCTTCCTTTAGTTTAAAACCATTACTCTTTGTCCTATCACTATAATCATTAAAAAAAAAAAAAAAGATTGGAGAGAAAGATTTGGAAGAATGATCATTTGTTTATTCTTTGAGCTTTGGTTGAAGATGATTGCTATATGATTATTGTCAAACTAAGAGAACTCAGAACAGTACATTTTCCAAAGACATTTGATGGTAGTGGAACCCAAAGGGTTTTTTTGGCAGTGTCATTCTCTTCTAGTGAACTTTCATATTCGCTTTTTAAAAAATTAATTGGTTTTTAAATTAAGCCAACAACATAACAGAAAAAGGTTACAAGGGAGCAGGACCATCAAAAATATCATGCACAGAGAATATCTTATCTGTACAAACCTCTGTGGACATTTATGCAAGTATCTTCAGTGAGCAAACACACACACACACAAATCTATATAGTCCACATTAAAGTCTACAAAGTCAAATTTACTGCTTTTTACACTTCTGATACATTCTCCAACCAATTGCTGACATGGCCTTGAACAAAACATGTCCTTAAACCAAACACATGAATCTGCATTTTGGCTGCCTAAAATGATGAATACAGAGTTTCAGAAGGGTTGCATATTTATAGAGTGCTGAGTTCAAGAATTATCCTGAAACATTATCCAGGGATACTCTTCAAATACATGCTTGTGGATCCTGATTCCTTCCTTGACTTGGAGAGAAGCAGCAGATCAATTTTTTGTATCATGAACTGTCATCTAGTTAATAATGACACATTTAATACAAGTTTGGGAAGAGCAGACACAGAATGGAAAATGTCTGTGAAAGACCTATATTAAAGCCTAAGCAACATCACAGCACACAGGGCATGAAGCAAGTAAGAGTGTTTTAAATAAACTAGGTACTAATATTCTATCAGCTCTTCAACACTCCGAAGGTGTTGAAGGTCCAACATAGTAAAGCACTAATTATTCTTTTGAACAAGACTGGCCTGTCTCTCACTGTAATTTGTAGCAAAGGCACAATAGACTTTACACGTAGCTAACTACATTTAATCCATAAACAGCATCAAATAGGTAAAGAGTGGTAAAAGAGAGGGAAGTAAATGTCTCAGCTCAGTCCCATGGATCATATGGAATGGCACTTCCTCTTTGTTTGAACTGAGGGTGTGGTGGTTTAGCCCTAACTGATCAATAACCAAACCACCCAGTTACTCCTCCCCAACTCAGCAGGATGGGGAGGAGAATCAAGAGAGAGTTGTAGAACTTTCTGGGTTGAGATAAGGACAGTTTAATAGAACACCCCAATGAGTAGGCAGTTACAATGATGGCCAAAGGACAAAGAAAAAGGAGCAATGCCCAATGTAACTGCTCACCGTGCTTAGCCCAACAACAGAACTGCAGTTCCCACACCAGCCACAGCACCACCCCGGCCCAGCTGCTGCCCTTATAACCCGAGCGTGATGTCACATGAGCTCGAATAACCTGGCCACGCCCCCCAGCGGCAGCTGGGGAGAGTTAATTCTAGCCTGGCCAAATCCAGGGCACCTGGCCAAACCCAGGACAGAGGGTAATCTTAATGATTTATGCTTCATTAAATCTGTGGTAATAAATAGATCTAGATATTAAATGGTTAGTTTATTAACAAACAACATTTCACTGATAAAAGTAGTGCATGCATATATTTTTTATTTACATTAAGCTTCTCAAGATGCAGGTGCGCACCACACTGGATAAGACTAACATCCATTCCCTCTAGTATTGTGTTTCCAACAGTTGCCAGTATCTTCTGTCCACTAGAAACTTCCAGAAATTATGCTACAGTCATTCTTTACTTTCAGAGAAGGTTCCTTCCCATTCTGAACAGGTAGGCTGTAGTATACTCTACAATATGACTGGTTTTACCCTGTGCAATTTTCAGTTTATCTTCATTTGAAGAGGATCAAAAGAAAAACAGAAGATATATGCATGCTTGTGTTTGGGGAAATTTTATATGATAGTTGGGTTAATATGAACATTCAATAAAGAATATCAGTGCACTTTATGCCCAATTTGGTACCTAATTATTTTTCTTCTCTTATTTAGGAGCTTTTTCTCTTGAGATAATTAATTATAGACTATCAGATTTTTTTCTGATATCATTTATATATTTTGTATAGCAGTGATTTTAGCAGAAAAAGCTAAGAGAAAAGAGCTGAAGGATTAGGTCTCACAATGGCATCACTACTGATATTACCAGAAATGCCAAAGAGGAATCAGAGTTGGCATGAAGGCAGTTGATTCAAGTCTGCACAAATTTTTCATCTGCATGTCCATCTGACCACCTATTTCATCAGTGGTTTTTGTCTTACTTCATTTCAAGGTTTCCTTCATTAGTCTGAACATAAATAGTCTATGTGTGAGCTCTGCAGTTGAAGCTCTCAGCACAAAGGCAGGCAGGGATCTCCATAGCCCTGCCTTGCTCTCCAGCAGCCAGAAAGAAATCGTAAGCCATAGTTTGGGATATGAAGTTCTTATCATTGAAATGGCCTACTGTGTTGTTGAGAGTGTGTTTTGTCTCAAACAACAGGTAGTTTTCTTGGTTTGACTGCTATGGTTATTAATCTTGGGGCAAAAAGAAAGGGGGTAAGTTAAACACAGGCTTTCAGGACAGAAATAAGTCATCCTCACCATGACTTCCACGGGAAGAAATCCCAGCCTGACTTATCATTATGGTTTCTGAGAAGGTTAGATACATTCATCTGCTGAATACACTTTCTTTCCCTATTTTACTTTGTGGTGAATGTATCCCTTGTAGTGATGCTTCGGGTACTTTTAGATGTGCCAAGTTAACTACAAGCTTCACATAGCTGACTCTTTTCATCTATGCCTTTTTGTCAACAAATCTGGCAAAATCCCTGGCCAACATGACCTGACCTATCTCAATGAAAGTCAATGGACATCAGCTGAGAATCTGGCTCTCGGCAGCTTTGACTGTGCAAAATCATCAACTCAGTGGAGACAAATGCAATTAGGCCACAAATTTCAGTGGAATATTTTCTGTATTCTATAGCAGCAAGTAGAAAACGCACCAGAAATTTCCCTTGGCTTCCACATTTATTGAAAATATTTTGGAACAAACAGATCTGTTGAGCTTTGCTGCCACAGCTGTCCACAAGTAAGTGTGTAAAGAATATGTATGCTTGAGCTGAACAATAGCCTTAGCTGGGTCTCTCAGTTATGCTAAGTATCTGGACATGCTCATCAGACACATGAATACAAAAAGGTTAAATGGTTCTTATCGTTAGAAATGCCTTATGGAGAATATCTTGGAAACCTAGTGTAGTGGTTTTGCACCCATCTAGGAACAAAGGGCCATGATCAGCCTTAAGTACCAAGGGCCTTTGGAACTCCCTAAGGACAGAGAGGGCTCACTATCACTCATGGTCCTGGGCAAAACAGACAAGGATACTCAGTTTGGGGAAGAAAGTGAAGCTTAATTTAATGTACCATCAACCAAAACATAACAAACAGAAATACACAATGAAAGGAATACAGAGTAGATGAATGATGAAGACCACAACCAACACTTTAAGACGACCTTCTCCCCATCCCTCCTCTCCCATCTTCCTGGGCTCAGGCACCTCATCCTTGTGTCTTTACCTCGTACCTCCTTGAGGAGCACAGAGGGGCAGGGAATGTGGGCCTCAGTCAGTCCTTTCCCAATGGCTCCTACTGCCTAACTTGCCTCTGAGGAGGACTCCTCACTAGTCCTCCCTGCTCCAGCATGGAGTCCCTTACAGGCTGGGCAGCCTTGCACGAGTAGCTCCAATGTGCATTAATTCTAAGGGCTGCAGCTCCTCTCCATCTTCTCTAGGTCGGGGTCCACAACACTCATTGCCTCTGATGCAAGGTCCAAAACACTCACCCCTTCTGGCATGGGGTCTTCGGAGAGCTGCTGACAACTATTAGTCTTGCCATTGCCCTCCATGGGTTGCAGGGGAACAGTTGCACTCTCGTCATGGGTTGCAGAGATGTCTGGTCCAGCACTCCTCCTTCCTTCCTCTGACTGTGGGATCCACGTGGTCACCTCCATCTTGCCCTACACTTTCACCTTCTCCTATGCACTACAAATTTCTGTTCTTAAATAATAATGGCACAGGCACCAGATTGGCCTGAATAGGCCACAGAGGTGGGGAAGTTTCAGGAACTGTTCAGGAACTGTTTACAGGGGCAGTACTGCAGCCCTCTCCTCCTGATACAAAAGACAGTGGGTCCACACAAATTCATCACACCCAGACAGACAGCATGCTTTACGTTGATGTCTCTTACAATTCTCTGTGCATAAGGAGCGTGAATTACGAAATGTTGGTGAGCTGGTCTTGCATTAAAGACTGATTATATATTGGCTACTCACAGTGTCTGTCTGTGCTACTAAATCAAGTACTTTTTATTTAAAGTGTCCAGCTGCCTGTCTTTGTGCTGTTCAAAAGCATACTTATTCAAAGACTAACCTTCACATAGTGCAAGTCTCTTGCTATCTATAGCAGGGTGAACACAAGCTGCCCTGACCATACTAACTCCCAGGATATGTTTGCAAAGTGTTTGTGGGACTGCTCAGTTGACCAGGGCCAAAACAGTCCCAGGGATCTAAAAAATCAATGTTCATTGAACTTCAGTACTCAGGCAGACATTAATTTGCTGATGTAGTCAGAGACTGAGGCTCCAAGCCCCATTCTAAGAGGTTGAATATGGGAAATGTATTTGTGGTCACCAACCTGAAGCCAGAACAAGTCTCTTTGAAACATGCAAGCTTCTAAGCTTTTCTGTCTGTGAACAAGTTTAAGTGCTCAAAATCATACACTTGCCTTAAATATTATGAAAGCTTGGGGTGTCCTTTTTATTTGAATTTTTTTCTTTAATCCTTTTATCCACAACATTAATTTTGTCTTTTTCATAGGCTAAAATAACATATTTTTTCTGTCTCTGTTGTTATCATGAATGCACTTGGTTCCCAGGGTAAAGTGAGGGTCTAGAAATCTGGTTTCTTGGTGGCTTTTACAATCCACTGACACATTAGTTACATCTTTTTTTGTGTGTTCAGACAATTTAAAACAAGTCTGCAAGTGATTTTTAAAGGATTAATGGGAAAAAAAAAAAAGGCAATTATCTTATGCCCTTTAAAAAGAAAATATCTAAGAAACTTTCACCTTTAAAATTACTTCTTCATGTGTTCAGCCTTCTCAGGACACTTTAAAGTCAAATGCCCTCATTAGACAGTTTATTGGTGTATGGCTGTTGGAAGACAGCTTTTGAAAAGGTGGTGTTATACCCAGACCTTGACTTGACAGAAGTTGAATAATACTGGCTCTTATTCTAAAGAAACAAAATAGCTTCTGGGTTGTATCTTTGTAAGCAACTGAAAATTATATTGGATGCTTGTAAAGAAGTATCTCTGAAAGCCTTTCATTTTTAACCTTTTATTTTTTCTGGGTTTTGTTTTGCTTTTTTTTTTTTTAAACTACACATGAAGGTTCTTTCAGAAGCTGAGACGTTCAGTCCTAGAGAGGTTGAGGTTTTTTTCCATTATTTACTTGACTTCAGTATTTTTCCAAGTACCAAGGTACTTTCTATTTTTTAAAAATGAGAAAAAAAACTAATGTTGTCAGCATCAATAAATCAACAACCAGGAAGAGTCACTTCCTATCAGGATTTTGAAAGTGCTTCATGGTTTTCTGATCTCCTGTCCGTACTAATCAACTCTGATGTTTCACATATGCATGGTACATGATGCCAGGTTATAAAACATAGCTGAGGAAGGAAAGAAGAAAAGAAGGAAGAAAGGAAGGAGGGAAGGAAGGAAGGTAAGAGGAAAGAAAGGAAGGGAAAGGCAGGAAGGCAAGTGGGTGGGCTGAATTACCTGTTTATTACTACATAATATCCTGTTATATGTGGTAGTGGATCTCTCAAAGGTCAATTAATGGCAGGCACACCCATTAGTGGAGAGATACACACACACACATATATATATATGAACAAAATGAGGAAAAAAACTACCTTATTTTCTGCTTGTAAGTGTATGTGTGATTATTTGCATAAATACATAAAGTAATCATGCAGGAGTCAATATTGTCACTTGTATTCAGAACAATTCATAAATGAAAAACGAACAAATCTAATATATTCTGCTGGCTTAATACTGTGAATGCCAGAAAGCTGATCCAAATACTGCTGCCATCTGTAATACTGTTGCTCAAAAGTGCTATCATTTCAATAGGAGGGAGAAGTGATATTATGCCAAGTTTTCCTAACTGCTGATAAAATCACCTGAAGTTCATCTTAGTTTCAGTAGTTAATTTAGCTTTTATATATTATTAGAATTACTTTGGGGTTTTTTGTTTACAAAATTAAATTATTTTCTTAACAGGTTTCCAGCTTGGCATGCATGTTTTAATTTTGAATGTTGCAGGGATATGGCAATGTAGTAACCATTTTCCTTTTCTCTTTCCCTTTCATTGGAGTCGGTATTGCTTTAATCAAGCATTCACAGTCTAGTTGCTCTCTCTGATTTTCATTTCAGAGAGGTTTAAGGGTAATTTGTTTAACTCATGATGTTTGGTGTCTTTCTTGATGATTGAATAGGAAGACTATGTCAGCTTTTTAAAAGTGAATTCTAACTCTGGAAATTTTAGGGAAAGATTGAAAGTGGGAAGCGGAAGACTTAAAAACTGCAAAAGTAAAAAGCATTATTCTCAGTATGTTTAAATTTCATGGCTTCAGGTACATGAAAGGGTCTGCTTCTGCATGTCATGTGCTTGAAGCTGCTAACATAGCCTGTCTTCAATGACCTCATCACTTCATGCTGTCATTAAAAATGTTTATCAATACCCATTAAAAATTTTTGCTTTGACAATATTTGCTGATTTTTATAATCTTCAGTGAGAATCCAGGCGCACACACACAGGCCTTCCTGAGGATAAAGCTTCTGTTGGAAGCTCATCTATCTTCTTTCTGCCCAGTCTATATGTAGCCATCCAGTTAAACTGCAGCAGAGCTGGAAGTGCCAAGGAGTGACCAGATGGAAGACACCTCTGAAACTCAAGTATGGTGTTGAAATGGGTGGTGTTGAATGAGAAGTCCTGCAGCCAGTCTACAGTCCTGGGGTATGCTGGGACAGAGGTAAAGCACAGACCTAGCCCCAGGTCCTCAGAAATACTTCTGAGGGCCACCTTCTGTAAAATCTTTTTGAAGAACCAGTTTGTTTGCACCATTCCATCTCCTACAAGACATTTGTTGATTATCGCCCAGCCTAAAGCCTGTGTAATAAAAGAATACTTTTACTTTTACCAGAATACTTTCTGGACAGTCTTAACAACGGTACATCATGTTTATAGGGTATTAATGTCATGTCACCTCTTACATTAAGATACTTTCTGATAAATTTATGTTTTGATGCCATGGACTGCTCATTTTAAAATGCACAGAAAACTGTCTTTAGGTGTGGTAAATTAGGGTGGCTGTGTTGGGTTTAGTAGGTCAAAGTAAATTCTAGTTCCAGTGGTGCTTAAATAGTAATTTTAAAACAATTCAGACTGTTTACCAAAGTGGCATTGATACAGTTCAGCTGCCACAGTATTAAAGGAGAAGTAGAGAGAAAGCTGGAGAAAGGACTAGAGAGACATCTTTTTATGTAATATATACATCAGTTCCCAAAAAGATTTCTTTCATAGTGGTGTCATTTGGAGTGATGAACATCCAGAGCTAATCTACTCAGGTCACACTAAAATAAAACTGATGGAAGAAAGAATTGAGGCAATATGTGAAGATGTTAAAATAATATCTATGAGCATTTTTAATGGTTCCCTGTGACTGCCAAGGAGGTAATATATGAAAACAGGTTTTAATGTAATGCAGAAGGTTACAAGTGATCAAAAAAACTCAGTTGGGATTTTGCCACTGGCCTCCATGAGAGAAAGATCAAGGCCTTAGAGAGCTATTTTGTTGGCATTTAGCTTTTAACAACTGAGACAAATTTATTATTCACATACGTTGCAACACCAATTTTAAAACATGAAGAAACAGCACAAAAGAGGAAGTACTTGGTTTCTGCGGGACACAGTGGGAAGTGTTTTACAGATAATCGTAGAAATTAGCTAAGAAATTAGCTACACTTCCAGCATAGGACATGACTGAAACATATAGCTGTTCTAGTATGTCATAATTTTTCACTTCTTAAAAGAAGTGTTGAACCTGATGAGGAACAGCTTGCATTGGGTCCCACTGATTTAATTTGTACATACTGTAATTTACTAGGCTGCAGTAAAAACAGTCATTTTGTGAGGCTATCATAAGCTCATTAGAAGCGTACTGAGAAAGCTTAATGGCTTACAACCCACAGCTTCATGCATCCATTTTACAGAGATCCCTTCCCAACAGAGCTTGCCGCATGGTGTTCTATGCTGCTGGCAGTACAGTAGTTTTCACACATGCCCCAGAAAATTAGAGGTGTTTGTGAATAACAAGATTAAAGACAGAGCCAACATTTCAGGAATACTTGGAGTGCTGCTGGGACAGGGAAAATCTTATGTATTTTTAACCATGGTGAGGCTGGTTAGCTGTTAAGTACTGTATAGTGTAACTAATCAAAAGCTCTAACATCCCAGACAATGGAATAGAAATAATTACTCTCCCAGAGCTACTATTGTTTTGTGCTTAGCTTTCTCTGGACTAATAAAGGATTTAAATTTAAATTGTGTTACGAAAATGTCAGTATTACAAAGAACTACAGCATTCATTTGCTCTGAACACAGCATCAGGTAAACTACATAATGGATTGAAACATAATGGGCCAATGGAGAGTGAAGTACAAACAAACTCCTTTTCCATCTCCTTCTGCATTTGCTCTCTTTATTAACCTCTAATGCTTTAGGATACAAAATAATAAGGGCACTTTGCCAAAAAAAAACCAAAACAAAACAAAAAAAACCCCTCAAAACAACAAATCAAACCCAAGAAAAGAAAATAAATAAAAAAGAAAAGGAAAAAGAAAAAAAGGGAGAGAAAATGCATAATATTCTGCATTCAATTAGCTGGGCAGATTTTTAGCATCAAATGGGCTGATGCAATGAACTAGTCCCTCAGCTGGTTAAAAAAAAATCAGAAACGCTCTGTTCATATCAGTGGGGCTGCTCCGATTTGACATCAGCTAATATTAAGATTCATATTAAGAAGCTTTTGGCTGTCATTTTCTTCCTGAAGAGAAGAGCATGCTACTCTTTTGAGATGCTAAGCACTATGGCTGCTCTCCAGGAAAGCACTTTAAACACATGCATGTTCTCACAGTAGTCAGTAAGCCTCCTCTTCCAGAGTAAAGCAATGTGTTTTGCTGGACTGGACTCATGATTCTTAGTGCTCAGCAGGTTTGAACATGTAGCTGCCTCCATTTACTGTCTCCATACACTGTCTCTGCCTGAGGTAAGTTATCTCTATCAAGAATAAATTGGCAGTTGTCTTGCTTTGCCTTGTTTAGCTACTCAAATTAAAAATAAACTTTAAAAAGGCCAAACTATCATTATGGGTATACAACCTTAATATTACACTACAGAGCATATCTTTTCCCAGAAATATGTTTCCTTTAGTCATTCTTACAACATTCTCTAACTGTGCGGTTTCTTAATTGTTTAACTGAGAGCTGAATGGCAGGTTGACTTTTCTGAGCAACTGACTGGAAATTCAGGGGTATTGAGCCAAAAGCAATGTTCCTGGGGAACAAAGGCTGGCTCATGGCAGTGGCACAGAGACTAGAATGACTCTAGTAAACTAGCATTTGCATGCTGGATGGACTGAAATTAAAATGCACATAGATATATTGAGGCCTAAGAAATTGACTAGTCTTTGAGATGCCAGTTTCAAGTTTACTTAAATGCAAATTTACAATTTTATCTTCAGCGAATTTGAGCTCCTAGGTGATCTACACTTGCAAAATCTGTTAACCCTACCTTTTATCAGGATATCTCTGCATTTTTTATCTTATTCTACAAAGACTGCCTTAAAATACAGTGCTTCTGGGAACTGCTAGTCTTGAAAATGCTGACTGCTTGCACTAGTCAGTTTTGTTAGAACCATTACTTTTCAGATGAGATTAATATTATTCAGTTGCAAATGAAAAAAATAGGTTGGTACAGCATTTTTATTGTAGCTCTGAGTGTATGCTATGGTTAAAGTAAAAAGATCACATTCAGCATAAAAACTCTAATATTAATTTACTTCCTGTCCATTGCATTTAAAATGTCTTTGTGATATTAAGTTCAACCTATTTGTGATGTGAATTCAAGGACTCATCTAACCTTGGAGGTCAGTGGAAGTACTATATTATTTCCTGAATCTGAGCCTGTTGCATACTTGTATGTTATAGTATGAACGTCTTTTCACAAAAAAAAAAAGAGAAAAAGTAACTGAGGTTTTCTGAAGTTGGTATCTTTGTTTTTCTACCAATCGCTTCTTTATAGTTTGACTAAAAACTAACTAACTCAAGCAACAGCTTCCTCAAGTTTGCCACAGAGATTAGACTCTGGATCTTAACGGAGAAGGTTGTTAAGGGAGGGTCTTTGACCTGAAGAGTTACAGAGACAAGATAAGAGAAACAAAAGATGTGGTTCTAAAATTTGAGAGTCTTAAAATTGATTAAGTTTTCTGTCAGTTGTTCCATTTCACCTCCCTCTGGGGTACTCAATAGAATAAAGAGTGTGTTTATGGGTTTGCCTTGTTTTTTAATAAATAGGGGAAATCCAGTTAAATTGACAGAATCACAGAATCTTAAGGGTTGGAAAGAACCTCGAAAGATGATCTAGTCCAAACCCCTGCTAGCACAACAACTCATCTTGGTGGGTTTTGAATGTCTCCAGAGAAGGACACTCAACAGCCCATCTAGGCAGCCTGTTCTAGTGCTCCATCACCCTCACAGTGAAGAAATTCTTCCTTATGTTTCTTTGTAACCTCTTATGTTCCAGCTTGTAGCTGTTACCCCTTGTCCTATCATTGGACACTGACAACAGCCTGACTTCATCCTCCTGACACTCACCCTAAAGGGTGAGTGTATTTGTAAACGTTAATGAAATCACCCCTCAGTCACCTCTTCTTCAAGCTGAAGAGCCCCAGCTCCCTTTCATCATAAGGGAGATGCTCCACTCCATCATCTTTGTGGCCCTATGCTGAACTCTCTTCATTCTTGAACTGAGAGGCCCAGAACTGGACACAATACTCCAGATGCAGTCTCATAAGGGCAGAGTAGAGGGGAAGGAAAACCTCTCTCGACATACCACACTCCTTGTAATATGCCCCAGGATGCCATTGAATATAGATTTTCACTTCGTGTATTACTTTTTAGAATGCATTTGACCATCCTCTGACCCAGAGAACTGACGGCTTTATGCAATTACTTATTGGGCACACTGTGCAATGCGCATTTGAACAACTATTTCACACAAAAACAGGAATTACAGACACATAAGTTTTTTGTGAACTGGGTTGTAAAATTTCTGATGCAGTATTCTCTATCTAACTTGACAGCTGGTATCTCTTCTGAAAATAGTATATTTTTCCTCAAATGCTAGTCATTCTGTTACATTGTGTTGCATAGATATGCGCACATGTATGGTTAAGAAATAACCTAGGGAAAACATTTCTTCTAGAATAATTGTAATTTTATGCCACTTTGGCATGAGCATACCCTGAGTCCGCGATGGTCTGCTGGCAAATTTGCAGTGCTGCATGTGCTTAGCAATCTCCTTGATTAGAAACACATATCCTAAGACTAATCATGCAACCTTCTTTGGCTTAAAAGAAAACCTTATATGAATACTATTTCTAAATAAAAGCTTCTAAATAATTGACCCTGAAATGTATTATGTTGACAGACTGTGGATAAAGGATATATTCTGCAGTGGTCCAGAGACAATGAGCTGGAGTAAGAAATCTGAGGAGCAAATGGTATTGAGAGACATCAAAGCTGGGAGATTGTCTGCAGGCACTGCCTGCCTTCACAAGAGGCCTAATGCAGTTTTGAATAGTATCCCTGTGCCAGCCCAAGCTTTGCTGCTATGTTTCAGGTATGGTACAGAGGCTCAATTTTACTGAAGCCAGGAGGGCTGCTGTCCACTCACCAGATCACCTATCAATTATGGCAGATCTTGAAGGAAGACTACATGACAGTGTGTAACACTACTGTGGAGATATTTTTTCCAAGAACATTTTCCTATAAGAGATCACAGGTACTCCATCTTTTTGAATTACAGTGGTAGAACGGACAGCTGATGACAAGTTGAATTAACGTGATGCTCACCAACAATTTGTATAGTGTGAAAGGTTTCATGAGCAATACCACTAGACCAATGTAGGATAATGGTCTGAAGTGACAATACATGATTTTCTCAGATATCTCTTACAGCTGGATACAGTGAGGTAGAGTTCAACCTTAAAGGGAATTTGATTTGGGTCATTATAATTAGTAATGCTGTTGTGCTATCAACATACCCTTCATTTAAATCATGGGCAAACAAGTTATTACATTTTTCAATTTGTTTCTAGCAATTTTTCTTCATAATTACACAAAAGAATAATTCCTGAACGTAAGTGAACAGGCAGTATTATTTCTGGTGTGTTTTGGAATATAAACTGTCAGTTTGAATTATACTGAAGGAATATATGCATTTGTTGCTGTAAAGAGTTGATTAAATAATGTTCTTGAGGATAAGAAGAGCATAGGATTTTATAGTTCAAGAAAACAATTGTATGAAAAGCCGTTCCACTAAAGAGTAGGAGAGGCGCAGAATAACAAAAATTGCTATCCGACTCCTAAATAGCATCCCCCATTAACACCTATGCAGTGAGCCCTGCATTCTGCCTTTTTCTCCCCTTTTCCTTTCCTAGAAAAATAACTCATTTCAGTACTTTTTATTGTTTATTTGTTACATTTTAAGATTGAGGGATTAGGGCTGTGAGACTCTCTGTGTACTCTTTCCCTTATTTTCTCACCAGCATGCATCTGCACGAGGCAAATCCTCCTGCTAAAAAACACTTCCATGAAGCTTTGTCAGTGACTGCCAGCCTAAAAAAGATGATGATGATGATTAAAACCTCACTTTCAAAAATACATACAAACAAGCAAACAAAACAACTCAAGGCTGCTTTGAGTTTGAATTCTTGGAGCTATGTTATTTAAAATTTCCTTTTCAGTGTGTTTTTAAATGAATGTCCCAGTTCTTCAGTATATGAACCATATTTTCTCTGTGCTATTTGTAAGCTGTATAAAATATATCCCATTTTTGTAAAAGTTGGAAAATAAGGTGATATATACCTGAATCTATATCTCTGCCCTGAAAGCCCAATAAATACAACTGTTATCATGTCTACTGCCTTTTTACAAAAAAAAAAAAAAAACAACCTCTGTTTACACTGAAAGATATCACTGCCTCTTTTGAGAAAGCATCCTCAGCTTGTCTTCTAATCTGAAGGTTTTGAGGATAAAGAATTTTTCATCCTGTGAAAATTCATTAGGCCAAATGTTTTCCCAAGCTCATTAGGGATAAAGAATACTCAATATTTCTGGGTAGTTTAAGCAAAAGAGACTTCACTCTACTGAGTAAAATGAGTGAAAGTGTTTACCTGTATACTTAAAACAAATAATTTGGATTTTTTTTTTTTTTAATTTCTCTTTTGCATTTTCTAAAGTGAGAATTAAAGTTCAGGTTGTTTAGAGGTGGGGGTTTGTTTTGTTTTGTTTTGTTTTGTTTTGTTTTGTTTTAAAAAAAACCCAAAACAACAAAAACAACAGCTCTATGAATAATTCAGATGGGTTATTTTGACAATTTCAAACTTTTTCTGTTCATTGTACCAAACAGAAAATTGGCTACTGACAAGTCTTTCTCAGGAGACAGTACTCTTAAGAAATCAGCACTTCTCATGTTGTAAAAAGGCTGAAAGATTTCTTCTCTGTCATGCAGGTCTTCCTAGCTTTATCAGGCCTCCTCTTCTCCCTGAGAATTGTATCCATTGTATCTCTCTGGTGCTTTCAATGGAGCAATCTCAGAGGAAGTTTGTTCTTTTGTTTGGTTCTTTCGTCTAGTGGCAGAATTAGGTCAAATAGTNGGCTTAAAAGAAAACCTTATATGAATACTATTTCTAAATAAAAGCTTCTAAATAATTGACCCTGAAATGTATTATGTTGACAGACTGTGGATAAAGGATATATTCTGCAGTGGTCCAGAGACAATGAGCTGGAGTAAGAAATCTGAGGAGCAAATGGTATTGAGAGACATCAAAGCTGGGAGATTGTCTGCAGGCACTGCCTGCCTTCACAAGAGGCCTAATGCAGTTTTGAATAGTATCCCTGTGCCAGCCCAAGCTTTGCTGCTATGTTTCAGGTATGGTACAGAGGCTCAATTTTACTGAAGCCAGGAGGGCTGCTGTCCACTCACCAGATCACCTATCAATTATGGCAGATCTTGAAGGAAGACTACATGACAGTGTGTAACACTACTGTGGAGATATTTTTTCCAAGAACATTTTCCTATAAGAGATCACAGGTACTCCATCTTTTTGAATTACAGTGGTAGAACGGACAGCTGATGACAAGTTGAATTAACGTGATGCTCACCAACAATTTGTATAGTGTGAAAGGTTTCATGAGCAATACCACTAGACCAATGTAGGATAATGGTCTGAAGTGACAATACATGATTTTCTCAGATATCTCTTACAGCTGGATACAGTGAGGTAGAGTTCAACCTTAAAGGGAATTTGATTTGGGTCATTATAATTAGTAATGCTGTTGTGCTATCAACATACCCTTCATTTAAATCATGGGCAAACAAGTTATTACATTTTTCAATTTGTTTCTAGCAATTTTTCTTCATAATTACACAAAAGAATAATTCCTGAACGTAAGTGAACAGGCAGTATTATTTCTGGTGTGTTTTGGAATATAAACTGTCAGTTTGAATTATACTGAAGGAATATATGCATTTGTTGCTGTAAAGAGTTGATTAAATAATGTTCTTGAGGATAAGAAGAGCATAGGATTTTATAGTTCAAGAAAACAATTGTATGAAAAGCCGTTCCACTAAAGAGTAGGAGAGGCGCAGAATAACAAAAATTGCTATCCGACTCCTAAATAGCATCCCCCATTAACACCTATGCAGTGAGCCCTGCATTCTGCCTTTTTCTCCCCTTTTCCTTTCCTAGAAAAATAACTCATTTCAGTACTTTTTATTGTTTATTTGTTACATTTTAAGATTGAGGGATTAGGGCTGTGAGACTCTCTGTGTACTCTTTCCCTTATTTTCTCACCAGCATGCATCTGCACGAGGCAAATCCTCCTGCTAAAAAACACTTCCATGAAGCTTTGTCAGTGACTGCCAGCCTAAAAAAGATGATGATGATGATTAAAACCTCACTTTCAAAAATACATACAAACAAGCAAACAAAACAACTCAAGGCTGCTTTGAGTTTGAATTCTTGGAGCTATGTTATTTAAAATTTCCTTTTCAGTGTGTTTTTAAATGAATGTCCCAGTTCTTCAGTATATGAACCATATTTTCTCTGTGCTATTTGTAAGCTGTATAAAATATATCCCATTTTTGTAAAAGTTGGAAAATAAGGTGATATATACCTGAATCTATATCTCTGCCCTGAAAGCCCAATAAATACAACTGTTATCATGTCTACTGCCTTTTACAAAAAAAAAAAAAAAAACAACCTCTGTTTACACTGAAAGATATCACTGCCTCTTTTGAGAAAGCATCCTCAGCTTGTCTTCTAATCTGAAGGTTTTGAGGATAAAGAATTTTTCATCCTGTGAAAATTCATTAGGCCAAATGTTTTCCCAAGCTCATTAGGGATAAAGAATACTCAATATTTCTGGGTAGTTTAAGCAAAAGAGACTTCACTCTACTGAGTAAAATGAGTGAAAGTGTTTACCTGTATACTTAAAACAAATAATTTGGATTTTTTTTTTTTTTAATTTCTCTTTTGCATTTTCTAAAGTGAGAATTAAAGTTCAGGTTGTTTAGAGGTGGGGGTTTGTTTTGTTTTGTTTTGTTTTGTTTTGTTTTGTTTTAAAAAAAACCCAAAACAACAAAAACAACAGCTCTATGAATAATTCAGATGGGTTATTTTGACAATTTCAAACTTTTTCTGTTCATTGTACCAAACAGAAAATTGGCTACTGACAAGTCTTTCTCAGGAGACAGTACTCTTAAGAAATCAGCACTTCTCATGTTGTAAAAAGGCTGAAAGATTTCTTCTCTGTCATGCAGGTCTTCCTAGCTTTATCAGGCCTCCTCTTCTCCCTGAGAATTGTATCCATTGTATCTCTCTGGTGCTTTCAATGGAGCAATCTCAGAGGAAGTTTGTTCTTTTGTTTGGTTCTTTCGTCTAGTGGCAGAATTAGGTCAAATAGTTTCAGTGATGGCTTACAGGCTCCCATCTGCTAATGCCCTCAAACAGGTTTTGTCAAAGTCTGTATTTTGTCAGACACAGAGTGGCTCAGGAAAGATACTTTAACTCTTGAGCACTCTCTTAGCTTGCTTGTTGATCTGCTGAAAACAGCCAAGAGCAAAGTCGGTCAGCAGGAAAGCATCCAGAAAGGACTAGAGTCTTTACCCATTCAGATGTTTCACATTCTTGTTCAGTCACTGCAAAGAGAAATGAACTTGAAAGACTATTTCTAGGCAAGCTTTCAGGTCATTGTCTTCTTCTTTTGGACTGTTCTAGAAAAAGTAATGTTACAAACACTTAAAAAATGTCCATTAAGCATAACTATTTCCCTTTCTGAACCTTCAGAGATATGTTTTGGGCCTAATTCTGGTTCTCAGATTTTACAGAGGGATACACTCTTAGTAAAATCTGAGTCAACTATCAAAAATCTAAACAAAATGGTGATCTGGTAGAATGTTTTTACTCTGCTATCTGTGTACTCATTTTCTTGCAGATTCCTCTTACCAAGAACACTGTCTCCACCAGACATCTAGTTGAACAGAATATTGATAATTAAATTGCTCTTTAAATCTGTCCTGGATTTATTGTTTTGTTTTGTTTTTTTTTTTTACTTGTGTATTAATATTTTATTTTTAACAAAAATAAACACAGACAAATATAGGAAAATAACCAACAGTTTAATTTAGCATTCACTACTGACTTTTGAGATATTTTCAACTAAACTGAAATAGTGAATAGTTGTTTTGATTAAGTTTCTGACAGGAAATTTTACATAGAAGTAGACTGTTAATGGAAAAAAGCTATTGGCATCTGTGTTCGTTAATGCAGTAAGAAGACTTTCAGTTTTGTTGTGTACTCAATGACTTCTAGGAAAGTCATAAGATCCTTAAATGTGTGCCACATAGCTGTATGAATTGGAGCATCGTTCTCAAGGTCTAAGACATATTTTTCTTGTCTTAAAAAATTGTGTTGTTCTAATTCCTTGGTCTTTATTCATTCATCTTTTTTATAGCAATATTTAAAAGTGTCTCCCAAATTACAGATGTTCCTTCAATGGACAGCCTGCATCCACCCAGTACTGTACAGTACTTGCAACAGTTTGCAATTTCAATAAAGCACATACAAGAGAAAGGAAAATTACAGTTTAAAATTACATTATCTTTTTGTTTTTCTTTTGGTCAAGGAACAGAGGTATAATTGTCACTATAGGAAAGTATTTAAATTCAGTCTAGAAACAGTAAGCACTGGAGCAGCAAAAGGAAGATTAAGGAGAATGTGAACCCACTGATGAACAAGGAGGGTGCCCTGGTGACGGAGGATGAAGAGAGCTACTGAATGTCTTCTTTACTTCAGTCTTCACTGCCAAGACCCTCCCTTGAGAAGCCCAGTCCCTGGAAGAGAATAGAATAGTCTGGAGAATAGAAGACTTTCCCTTGATGAACAAGGTCAGAGACCAGTCGGGCAAGCTAGAAACCCACAAATCTATGACACCTGATTGAATGCACCAACAAGTGCTGAGGGAGCTGGCTAATGTTATTGTTAAGCCACGGTCCATCATTTTTAATGATCTTGGAGAACTGGTGAGGTATCTGAGGACTGGAGGAAGACCAATGTCATTTCAGTCTTCAAAAAAGGCAAGAAGGAGGATCCAGGAAATTATAGGTCGCTCAGCCTCACCTCCAGGAAGTGAGGTGGATTGTTAATTGGTTGAAGGGAAAAAGGCAGGGATTTGTGATCAGTGGGACAGGGTCTAATTGGAGGCCTGTACCTAGTGCAGTCCTTCAGCAGTCAGCGCTAGGACCAGTACTGTTCAATATATTCATTAATGATCTTGATCAGGAAACAGAGGGCACTGTCAGCAAGTTTGCTGATGATACTAAACTGAGTGGAGTGACTGATACATCAGAAGGCTGTGCTGCCATTCAATGAGATCTGGACAGGTTAGAGAGTTGGGGAGGGGCTGAAATCTAATGAAATTCAACA
>WBNH01008445.1:41552-283400 GCA_013401255.1 Urocolius indicus | reverse complement strand
CTCAGGCACCTTGCTTGTCCTCCTTGTTTGTTCAAAAATGATGGACAGCAACCTAGCAATCGCATCAGCCAATTCTCTCAGCAGTCTCAGATGCAACCCATCAGTCACATTGACTTATTAGTGTTAAGCTTGGCCAACAAGATTTTAACCTCTTCCTTATCCCCCAAGGGAAGTTCCTCTGTTGTCCAGGCTGTCCTACTATCCTTGATGGACTGGGCTTTCCATGGGCCAGCTTTGGCTGTAAAGACCAAAGCAAAGAAGGTATTCATCCTTCTTTGCATCCACTGTCACCAGGGCACCCTCTGTGTCCAGCAGCAGGCCAACGTTTCCCCTCATCTTCCTTTTGCTACTGATGTACCTGAAAAGCCCCTTGTTACTTTACTGTGCCTTCTTGGCCAGGTTTAATTCTAAAAGGGCTTTAACCTTCCTGGTTGTTCCCCTGCATTCTCTGCCCATGTTTCTATACTCTTTCCAAGAAACCAAACCCTTTTTCCACCTCACATACATGTCTGCTTTCTCCCTGAGTTGTCCTAGCAGATCTTTGTTCATCCATGCAGGCCTCATGCTTCCTTTTCTCATTTTTCTATTTGTAGAGATACATCAATCTTGGGCTTGGAGGAAGTGGCACTTGAAGAACAGATATCAGCAGTAACTGGGTGAGAGTTGTCAGGGATTTCTTCAGAGAATTCAACATGGACAGAGGTCTTGGTGGGCTATATGTAAGTGCTAAGTCAACAATCTACTGTCCTTTTGAGAGTACTCTGCTGATCTCTGTGGGGATCAGAAGAAGTTTCTCATAACTAAAGAAGGACAAATCTTGTACCCTTCTCAAAAAAAAAAAAAAAAGAAAAAAAAAGAGTAATTGAGGGTCCAGTCCTGTGAATTACAGACTGACGAGCTTAATTTTATCCTCTTGAAGCACGTGCCTGAGCACATGAAGGCGGTGACTGGGAAGAGTCAGCATGGCTTTACCAAGTGTAAGTCTTGCCTGACTAAACTGATTGTCTACTAGGATGAAATGATCATATCATGGAGGGGCTGGGCAAAAGCATATTTATTTACCTTTAATTTAGCAGGGCTTTTTACACTACCCCAGACAGTATGAATGGTTACATGCAAGTTAGGATGTTGTGACCTAGGTGGGTGAACAACCAGAATAACTTGAAAAACAAAATCCAATGAATCTGTGTGACTTGGTCTCAGAGGGCAGTAGTTAACATGTCATCTTCTCATTGGAGGCCGACAAGAAGGAATGTCTCATTTCTGAAATGTAAAGGTAGAAAAGAATTTGTATGTCAGTTTCTCAGTATTTCAGTACAAGATAACTTTATTCTGAAGTGCAGTACTTTAGTGACTCTGGAGTCCAGTCCAATGTGGTGTGCTGTAGAATCAAGGGGATCAGTGCCCCATGGATATGTTTAAAAATCAGTTTCCTTAGTAATTGTTACATTCTGTATTTCGCTGCTTAAAAATCTATAAAACCTGGAATACAGTTAGACCTTAGATTTGCATTCAGTAATATGTTTGTGTCTTACTTGAATATTCCATGTATTGTGATAAGTTAGCAATTTATATCTTTGCATAATAAACCGAAGAAATTGTCTTTTCAGGAAAAATTCTTAAATTTATTATTAATTTGGTATTAAAAATAGCTAATTTTTGATCTTCATTCAGTTATAGTAGTTATATTGTTTGATTTACAGTTCTTATAGATGGTATGTAGAAATAAGTGAACAAAATAACTGCTTTACCTGGTAGTTATTCTTATTTACCAGATTTTAGCTCTTTGAAAAGACATCTATCAGATATAGAGTCGTGATGGAAAGATATAGAGTGCTTTGATGGAAAAATAGGAAGTCTTTAATGAACTTGTACCATTTCCTTAAGAAAAAGTCTAATGTCAGGAGAGAAAAGTGAATCTTTAGACAGGGCTATGAAGGATAAATTGACATAATTGCTAGTGTCTCAAGGCTAACACATAAATGCATTACCTCATTTAAGATGAAGCTAATTTTATGACATTTTCATTTACATTTCTTATGCTTGTTAGACTTAAAACCAGAAATTGGGTTTTATAGACATATACACATTTTGTGTATATTTATTTGAATACTGAACACACGTTCTCTTTCTGTACAAATGTGGTTGCTTGCAAGTCTGACCGGTAGGGCATATAAAATGTGCCAAGCTGTTTGTGTATGAAGGTCGTGCTTCCAACTGTGCTATAAAAGCTTGAAAACTGGGCCCTGTGTTTCATGGCAACAGACATGGGGAAGCAGAGGTGTTTAGCTCTTGCCAGAAAGTCTGTGAAACACACCAGAGTTCATAAAAGTATGTGAGTAATATTTGTATAGACCTAGAGCTCTAGTGCTTCAGGGAGTCTTTTAATACAATCCTGTTTGCATTTGGCACTAGTGACTGAAGTCAAGATTAGCTATGGAATAACTATTACAAATAATGTATAAATTAAATAATGATTAATATCACTAACACTGTACAGATGAAAATTAGATATGGCATTAAGATTTGGACATAATAATCTGGAATCTAGAAGAACAAATCTGCTTTAATAGTCCATGCAAGTGCTGTTTCTTACTTGAAAAAATTTAACATGAAATCTTGCCAGTATTGGTCAGAAAGTGATCTCTGTGTCAAGGGATTCTCAAAATGTTTCTCAATTGTTGGATCACTTCGCTCTATTGGAGTAGTTAGGTAAGAGTATATTTGGGAGGAGCAGTGAGTGAATGGTGTTCTTGATGAATGGTGTAGCAGTTGAAGTTTTCCCATGTGAAAGTTGGTGAGTTGATCCTGAGCTGTAAGTGATGTGGAGAATGCTTTAAATGTGACATAAGGTGTTTCCATAATTTGATGAAAAAGAAAAGCTGATGTTTACACTAGATTTCAAAGTTTTGGGGATGGGATGGAGTGGCAGGGAAGTGTATATTCTTTCAACATACACTTCAGTTTTCTACTACAAGAAAACACTACCAAATTCCCACTGAAATGAGGAGATATCCTTTCAGTGAACTTATTTTAACTAAGACTCTTGAAATAACTGAAATGAGTGTTTACTGAAATAGCTGCAATTCTTGCAATATTGCTAAGGAAAGCTAAAACAGACTGAACACATACCATATAATTAAATACATTATATAGTTCATTTGCTGTACACAGAATATAATCACATCTTGTAAAATTAATGTTAAATGCTTTTCTGCAGTATTCTAATTATCAAATTGTTAATTGTTTATTCTGCACTTACCCAGATGTTTTTTTCCTTATGCTATGTTCAAAATGACACAACTCCTACTCTGGCAGAGGCCTATTACCAGTTACTGTGAAGTGTAGGCAGACCAAATAGTAGTATTTAGTCTTCTCAGACGTATTATTAGATATACTAACATCAAAGTGATTCAATATGGTGTTCATATATATGCTGAGTTCTGTTATATAATGGGATGAAGCTGGAACACAAAAATTCCATTTAAACATAAGAAAAAACTATTTTACTGTGAGGGTGAGGGAGCCCTGGCACAGGCTGCCCAGAGGGGTTGTGGAGTCTCCTTCCTTGGAGGTCTTCACGACTCGCCTGGACATGATCTAGATTGACCTGCTTCTGCAGGGAAATTGGACTAGATGATCTCTAAATGTCCCTTTCAACATTCTATGATATATATGTACATATACATTTTACATACTAGATTGGTCACATGAAGGCTGTACACAGGCAATGAGGTTCTAAGTTCTTGTTCTTCCCTAATGCCACCATTATTATAGAGTTTTTTTGCACTGCAGAGGATGTGTTACGTATTTCAGGATGATGATGATGTCTTAATTGAAAAAATTGTATAAGACACTAAATCAGAACATAAGGGAAATAGAATATGCTATGTACATATCACCGATTTATCTAGAATTTGGTGGTTTTGTTTATAAAAATGTTTTAGATATTAATAAAAGAATACATATGACTGTGATGCTCATTTTTTTTCTGATAGAGTGAGGAATGCATTTTAACAAGCTACCTCAAACTTACCTGGTCAAGGATCCTGTAAGATCAAGTTAGATTGCAGTTTTGATGAGAATTTTGGACCTAAAACCATTTAGGGCTAAAATCCTACAAATAACTTTTTTACTTAAAACAAAACAACCCAATATTTACTCTAATTCCATTACATTTCATGCTCTGTGCTTAGTCTTTCTTCATTGGTTATGAGGAAGAATTGGGGGCCTTAGAAGTAGATCTAAGATTAGACAACACATTGAGCTGCTACCTAGAACTATTAGTTAAGCATTTCCTGGGATGACAGGAGGTTATTTTGACCCGTGAATTAAGTTACACCCCCAAAAAGCTGCTTTACAACTGCAAGAACTAAGGGGGTGGGAGAGGAGTGCAGACTTTTCCAGAAGGCCTAATAGAAATGGCTTTATTTAAAATAAGTAACTTTTGTGTTCTGCTAGTGTGTTAGGATGTATTTACATCACTAAACCTCATATAAAACAGAACAGGATTTTTGACTAGAAATGTAGAAATAGACAAATGACTGAAATTTAAATGTATCAGTGACTGAGATCACTAGGAATGTCCGTTACATACTGGATTGTAATGCTTGGTATTTCAGTAGCTCAGTTTTGGTGTTTTTTTAAATGAAATACTATTTTTTAGGACATAGGCTTTATCATAGCTGTTACTTTCAGATTTTTGACCTCATCTAAAATTTCACACTTGCTGTTTTAAATTAGGTTACTTGCAACTGCTGTAATTTCCAGTGGTTATTTTGCTTTAAAAGACTGGACAGAAATAATATTTTACAGGTTCCTGTTAAATGAGAGAGGGCATATTAGAAAGCTGAAGTTGAAAATGCATTGAGAATTGTTGGATTCAAATTACAAGTAGCTGTGTAATATGTTGCAAAGGTGGAGTGCTAATGAATACAAAGATTTCAGGACAGAAGATATTGTGTGCTGAAGTAAACTGATACTCTAGCTCCTATTAAGCTATTCACCTGCAAAGATCTGAGCTAACATCAGAAATTATGGGAACTGGCTTGCATTCAGACTTTTGTTCTGATCTATTCATATTTTGTGAAAAGAGATTAATTGAGAGAAACTTTTATATGCAGTGTAATGGTTTACCCAGAAGGTATAAAAACATGAATAAAGATTTATTGAGTTGAGATGACTGAATGAAAATACACATGCTTTTTAGATTCATCATAATAAGCATTTTCTAGCCTTATGGTAGTATCCAGATACACTCAAATAACTGACTTAGCTTTACACAAGTGAACACAGGACTGGAAGCACTTGAACAGAATTTATGCTATACTTTTGCTAGACCAATTTGCTTTGACACCATCAGATTTCATCCACTCCATGACTGCATGACCCCTAAGAACCAGTTTCACTTTGCTTCTAACAGTATTTTAACAGCCCTTTTCAATGCAGCATTGTTAAGACACACTATGAAATTTTAATAGTGGGAGGAATTAATTTACAATATTAGAACTGTTCTTATGATTCCTTCAAACAGAATTAATAGTTTACATTTTAGAGTCAAAACCTCAATGCACAGTCATATGAGTTTCCATTTTGTGCTGAGACTTATATCAGCTAGTCTTCGGTGCTGCTGCAACCTGTAGCAAATCAGATTTCTGTCTCTTTTATCTGAAAGTCAAACTAAAACCATTTAAGTGCTGTGACACCAATTTCTTTCATTAATTAATAGTTTTCTTTGATATGTGAACTATCTATTGACCTTTCAAAGCCAAGACTATAAGTACAACAGGACAGTTTCTGAGTTCCTCCAACACTGGAGATGAAGGAAAAAGAAGCACTAGAAACCTGACAGTTTCTTAAGAGAAAAATCAGCTTAAATTGAACATTAAGATTATCTGCTTTCTAAAACTAACAGTATTGAGTGGTCATATTGAGCACAAAACTAAAAGCTGCATGAATCATTTATATAATTTGGTTTCCATAAGTGATTTTTTTCCTCTATGTTATCTTTAGAAATGTTGTCACCCTAGGACATTAAATATACCCTCAAAAGGTAAAAATGTGTTACCTAACTCAAGTGAAATGAGCTTGAAAGCAATTTTCTCATTCAGAACAGCTTGTTTAAGAATGAGGCCAAGAAGGCTTCCAGGGTTTGGTATCTTTGGTAGAATGTAGCTGTGACCACATTCAGTGTGCAAGTATAACCAAGCAGTCCTTCTCTAGAGTTAACAGCCATACAGGTCATTATCCCCTTATGGTCATCCAGATATACTCTATAAAATAGGAGCAGGAAAATACTAGTTCTGTTGTGAGACCTTTCTGAGAACTTTTAAAAGAACTGACTTTGAGCTTTGCTGTAGTGAGTTAACTTTGGCTGCCAGATGCCCACCAAGCTGTTCTCACTCCTCCTCAGTGAGATGGAGGAGAATATAAGATGAAAATCTCACAGGTTGAGGTCAGGACAGGGAAATCACTCAGCAAATAGCTTCATGAGCAAAAGTGATATGACTTGGGGAAAATTATTTTGCTGCCAATTAAAACCACAATAAGAAACAGAGTTAACACATAAATAAAAACATCTTTCTCCTGATCTCCACCAGGTGCAATTTCACTTCTGACTCTTGCATCCTGAGGCAGAATACAGCCTCTCCATGGGCTACAGTTTCCTTCAGGCCATATCTGCTTGCTCTGGTACAGGATCCTCCATGGGCTGCAGTGTGGATATGTGTTCTGACGCGGTCCTCTGTGTGGTGCAGGGAGATGACTTCCTTCTTCCTTGTCTTCCATGAGCTGCAGGGAAATCTCTGCTCACAGTGCCTGAAGCATCTGCTCTACATCCTTGGTGTCTGCAAGACTGGTTTTCTCTCACAGCTAACATACAGCAATTTTTGCTTTTTCTTCAGTATGCTATCACAGAGGTGCCACCAGTGCTCTCCACTTTGTCCAGTGCCGTGCCATTTTGGAGCTGGCTGGAATTGTCTCTGATATGGGGGCAGCCTCTGGTTTCTGCTCACAGAAACCACACCTGCAGCCCTCTGGCTAGCAAAACCTTGCTACGTAACCATTGCTACGTTTGGATTTTTACCTTGGCCTCTTATGCAGTATATTGCTTCAATTTAAATTTAAATTTCAATTTCAATTTAAATGTTGGAAAATGATTTTTTCACAATACATTTTCAGAAAGTGATCTTTAATGATTCTGGATTCTGATTGTATTTACTTTTTTCACATGTAACAATGTATAGAAATACAGCTGTTATTGCAGCTCACAGAATTTTTCAAAAGGTGTCTCATAGGTTAAAAGTTGTAGTGCAGTAACATCTAATCACAGTTTCTGTGAGAATGGTTTGATAGGAACTACATATCACTTACATGTGTAAGTCTCAGAAGCTAATTCAAACAATTAAATAGCTTGACCTAACTGATAGGCTATTCATGGAGCTGGATGAGCAAGATATTTTTAGCCTGTGGAAATAAATGCTTTTCAGGCTCCAGATTATATTATTAGATGGCATGTAATAGCTCTGTGGTTTGTAAACATGTATAAATACCTAGTGTCTAATCCTGGCCTGTTGAAGTTCTACACAGAAAGCTTAGTTATATACAGTAGCTTAAGTACTTAGTGCAGGCATCCAGGCAAGTTAGCTGGGAGTTCTGTATGTCACTTCACGATTAAATTAAATCAGAAGAACTGCAGAAATATTCATATCAATATAATTTCAGTTTGAGTATTATATTCCTAAAATGTAGAAAATAGATATGTGTGCCTATTTTTTAATTAGCCTATTTGGTGTGAAATTCTGCATCTGGTGTTGAGAACCCAAATGAGGGGTTGCTTTAGAGGTCTACTTGAAAAGCAGGAAGTATTTAAAGATTTGTTTCAGACTGAACAGTATGCTGAAATGCAGTTAATGCAGAGCACAGCATGTGCCAGCTGAGCAACTAAACTCACTCTGTAAAGCATGGACTGACAGGAACTGGTGATGTCACCATTATTACACAAAATTGGTGGGATTTGGAGCAGATGAGAAGGTACTTCAGATGTTACTGTGAGACTGTGAAGAAGTCTCTGCACCTGCTGATCTTGCCACTGTTCAAGTCTGTTGAACTTCACTGCCTGCCTAGAACTTAAGCATCTACACTTCTGAGGTAGTTCTGTCTGCATAGTACGCTTCTTAAAAGGTGAGAACTTCCATAAATGTGTAGATAGCCTGCCCAACGATGGTACTTGTCTTTGTAATTGACATGGCTATTGTTTGAAAGAACTTGATAGTCTCCAAGTGAATCAGTCAGCTTAAGTTTGGCATTTGTTTCTTCAGCAAAATACAGAGAAACTGCAGAATGTGGTAGGTATGCCCATCTGTTCCAGAAGTATGGCATGCTTCAAGACAGCTTTAGCTTAATATGCTGCTTAGGAAGTTTATCAGTAGTTAAGGATATCAAATATCCCTTTCTCAAATAGGAGTATCTGTTAGGAGGTAGGAGAATGTTTGAAAGGAGTAATGAGAATATACTATTTTTCAGTTATTTGCTGCTTGTCTTTAAGATACAACATTAATTAGATCGAACTCAACTATTTTCCTCCTAGTTAGAGTGAAATATTTTTAGTTTTTACTTGTGGACAAAACACTACTAAAAGTCATTGTAGCTGACAAATAAGTTTGGAGCTTGAACAGCTTCCAAATATTTTAGGAAGTGAGACATTTTATCATGCGAAGAAAGCCATATAAATGATGCTTCACTATATACTTGTATGGATTCATTAGGATGATTTAAACCAACAGGTAACTTTACATGTGTGTAAAATCAACCAAAGAGGTAGATATCATGCTAGCTGAAGTCTGTATTAAGCAGACTTCTGTAT
Organism: Urocolius indicus; assembly: GCA_013401255.1. Taxonomy (NCBI): domain Eukaryota; kingdom Metazoa; phylum Chordata; class Aves; order Coliiformes; family Coliidae; genus Urocolius; species Urocolius indicus. Next base: position 274,537 of record WBNH01008445.1, on the reverse strand, counting down.
TCACATGTGATGGATTTTTTTTTTTAGAGAGACAGATTCATCTTTGAGAAAGAAAACTTCACAATGGTTTTCAGCTAGAGACATAAAGGCATTGCATTTTGCTCTCACTGTATCAATTTGACTATTTAGAATTTTGACACTAGCAATAATGATGCCTATGTCAGGATTTTTTAATTAGAAGTAGGGTGTTCTAGGATATCTGTATTTAGCATGAGATTTATTGGGGAGTCATGTGCCAGGAGTGTTGATCATTTTGTAATCTGGGAAGCAATATACTTGGCATGTCTGTTCCATAGCTTGTTCTTAACTTCATTCCAGCAACATGAATTAACTGTACATTGTAGCAGCCATGTACTTTCTAATTTCTGAATAATGTCATTGTATTAAGTGCAGTACCACACACCTCAGTGTCAAGGTACATTACACCTCAATTTCTTCTGTAACACTTTAAGGCTTTAATGTTCACAAAGGAAGCGGTATCTCTAAAGTTGTCTTCAGAGCACAAAGGAAGAGAGCATATGTTGATATAAGTCAGTCAAAGTGGTCAGTTTTCTGTTGGTTTAAATGCTTTCATTACTCTGTTTTATCTTTGCAATCTGCCCTTTCTGACCTTGGTTATTCTTGGATGGGCTTAATGTTCATGACTTGTTCTTACCTAACAGCATGCCTTTTATGTCTGTCAGTTTTCTTTGACCTCATTTTAGTATTGTCTGAAAGATTTTTCTGCTGCATTTTTGCACAACTCTTAGAAAGCAACCCCAATTGCTTTTGTTATTCTTAATCTATCTGTAGCTTTTCCTGATAGCATTAGTGTGTGTTCAGGAGAAAAGTCTGCCCTGCCTTTAATGGGGCTTACTTTTCCTGAATTCTGGCTTCTCTGTCTATACCTGATTGTCCTAAGCTTGATCAAGACTTGGTTTCAATTTGACTGAAGTATTTTAAGTTCAAAACACAGAACTAAATTAATGTTGCCCTTGGAAAAGATATTCTATTAATACTTTATATGAAGGTAAAGCCAGGACAACAAGATGAATCTTCTTCTCCTCTTCCATGATCAGAGCAGTAAACTGTACAGGGATTCACAAGACAATGTTAACAAGCCAGAAATAATAACCTAGACCTAAAAAGCTAACTCCCAGGTTACCAGGTTGTCAGCTGTGAACAGTTACGGTTCAAACTTTTTATCTTCAGCTTCTTAACCAGCAGATGGGAGGAATGTAAGCTTTTATGCTGACTGGAGTGGATGGAAACCTGGTAACGTGGTAGGGAAACAGGCAGATTTCTATTGAGATCTGTTTTGGGGGAGCTCATCAAAATAAAAATGTGATTGTCAAATACTAAAGCATCTACTCTTTTGAGTAAGACACTGTCGGAAAACTTTCAGCCACACTAGCTTCATACAACCTGGTTATGTACAGGTATTTGAGGAGATCCTTGGGTCCCAATGTGTGATATTTACTGGCTGATATTGTATTTCTATGGGTTTGCATGTTGCTTTATGTCATACTTATCATTCTGAAAAGCTATTGCACTGAATTCTGAGTTGGAGAACTGTTGTATAACTGGTAGTTGCTCATCATGAATTATTAAATCTGCAGCATAACAGTGGATTCAAAAAACAAGTATTTTTCTCATGTTCTGTTTATTGTACAGCTTCTGCAATGCCTCTAACAATTAAAACGCTATGACAGAAAAGCTCAAAATTTTTCGTAGAACCACAGAACCATTTTTTAAGTATTTAGAACTTAATATTTGCAGTTATAGAAGCTTTGATGCAGATTTGTACATCTGCCATTGCAGAATTGTAATCAGCTTAGAAATAGCGGCTTTCAGTACTTGGAGCTTTAGAACACAATTACTTTAACCTAACGTATGAAGCTGAAAGAACAGTTTTCCAGCTTCAGCTGTTTGTTATATCCATATGCACTGAACTTGGCAGCTGTTCTTGTAATTGGTGGGTCAAAGTATGTTCTTGGCTATGTTAACCCGGCCGTGTACTGTTACAGTTTGTGTGCAAATTTGAGGGAAGAAAATAATTCCATTACACAGAGCTTATAGAAACAGGTCACTTCAAGATGACTGAATTGCCAATGCATGCTTCTTTACAGGGTAGATCACAGCTATCAGTGTGGGTAGAAGGAACAGGCTGTACAAAAGGAAAACTGCTGCTGAGGGGCGTAGATGTCCCCTTTGACTACTATTGCTAATTTCCTGGATTTTTCTTCTGAGCACTTAGTTGGTTGCAAAGCATATGGTAAGTGTTTTTATTTTCAGTTTACTCGAGGAACTGTTTTGCTTAGTGAATGAAAAAGGCAATTTTTCTCACTTAAGGACAGTGATTTTGTTAATGAAAGTAACTCCTAAATCAAAACACATGAAGGAAAGCAGTTATTATCATCAAGGCCTGTTCACCAAGTGTTGGTGCAGGGATTTGGTACAAAGAACTTTTTGCAGTTTGAAAGGAAGAAAGGATCATCAAGGCTAATATAAAAATTGCAAGGTAGGCAAGGACATTCATGTGGAAGAGTGGCTGGTTAACCAGACTGACAGTTGAGTACAGTTGCATTTGAATACTGAATCATGTGAGGAGAGGTGCTTACATAGAACAGCTCTGAAATGCTAGTAGTGTTACTTTAGTCTAGTTCAATAGTGTTAAAACCTTTATGCTTAGTAAGAAAACCTTACTTCTAAGTAACTTTACATTGTTGCCATATGTTAATTTTTATTCTCATGCAGGGAAGTCTGAAATTCATAAAACTGAATGACAAAATCATGAAACTGAGTCTGAAAGAACTCAAGTACCTTTGCTGCAAGAGTGGACCTAATGTGTCATGAGTTCACTGCTTTGTATTTTCTACAGTTATAAGAAAACAAGGTATTCCATTAGTAGCTGGTCCCAAAAAATACTTTAGAGCAAAACAGAGTTACAAAATGGTCACCTAGTGTTATAGACAAGATTGTCACTACCTTGTAGCATCACATGTTCATTAGTATTGTCATTCTTCTTTACCCCTCATCTCTCATTCATCTTATTGTATGCAATACATACCAAAATCAGAATTGAGCAGGTTGATCTGCTGCAGAATGAAAGCCATAATTTAATTGGAAAAGCACACTGGAGTCTTCAGTGAATGACATCTTTATTTCCAAAGTGATATGTGGTTGGGTTTCTGTTTTTTCCTGGTTGTTTTCTTTTTAATCCAGAAAGTGAATGTAGGATGGAATTACAGAATGTCTGACATTGGAAGGGGTATATGGAGATGTTCTTAGAATAAAGTGGGGAGTCTTCTTCTTAGGTTTAAGTTGAATTTCCCATTTCAGCTGGTGCCCTTTGCCTCTTGCCCTGTCAGTGAATACCACTGAGAAGAGTCTGGCTCAGACTTGACTAACTGCATTGGATATTTATATATGATATCCCCTGACCTTGTCATCAGGCTGAACAGTCCCAGGTCATTCCACACAAAAAATGCTTAAGTTCATTAATCATTTTCCTATAGCCCTCTGCTGGACTTGCTCTAGTAAGTCCGTATCTTTTATGCAACTGGGAAACCCAGAACTGGACTCAGTACTTCAGGTGTGGCCTCACCAGTGCCAAGGGAAAGTATCATCTCCCTTAGCCTGTTGACAATGGTCATCCTAATGCAGTCAAGGATGCTGTTGGCATCCTTATTTGCAAGGATGACTTGCTGACTTGTATTCACAAGCTAGTGAAACTAGCTAGAAGCTAGTCTTCTCCAGGTGCAGGACCTTACACTTCTCTTGGAGCTCCATTATCTGCTTCTCAGCCCATTTCTCTAGCCTGTTGAAACCTCCCTGAATGACCACATTTTGATCCTGGCAGTTCAGCCAATTTTAGTCCAACTCACTTGATCACTTATGCAGTCTGCATTTCATCAGTGTGAGGCTCTTACAGGAAACTGAAAAACTTGATACAAGTCAGAGCTCAACTGCTGTTCTCCCCTCATCCACTGAGCCAGTAGTTTCATTGTAGATGGCTATCAGTTAAACAATGATTTCTCCTTTCATAAATCAATCCTGACTATTCTGAATAACATTATCTTTACTATGCTTGAAAAGTGAAGAAGCTTGCATAAAGATTGAAGATAGGAACCCTTCAACTCTATTATTTAAGAAAAAAAAATGATATTGTCAACCTTATTGGTGTCTGAACTGTGCTTATCTGATCTGGGTTATGCACAGAGTGTGAGTGATCCTGTGTAAATATGTTCAAGGTTGCAGAAAATCCAGGGAAGGAAAAAAAACATTGATATTATTGTTCAGATTAGATTTCTGTTTGCTGAATTTTTTGGTTATATGGGGAAGAATGTACCTTTACTGTACAACAAGGAGTAAAATTTAAATTCCTGTCCTGAGGTATGATGGTATCTAGCAGTCAAAATTCAAGCCTCCAGTGTTTTCATTTTTCTGTGAACTGGAGACTGCTTTAGGTTGGATTTAATCCACTTATGAATCTAGGCAGCTACTTTCACTACATACTTTGAAATATAACTTACCTCTAACTGACTCAGATGTGTAAAACACACTAATCCTGTGAAGGGATCTTTTGCTACAGAGGATTTTCACTGTTGCTGTAGAAAATAAAGGAAGACAGAAACTGCTTATCTTTTTCCTTTCAGTTTGATTTGTAATGACATTGGCCATTGACACACACTGTACTATTAGCTGTGATATTTTTCAAGAGAAAGTAGAAAGCAAGCTTTTGTTTAAACAGATATATTTATGCTTGCCAGTATGGGTAGGAGAACATGAGAAACCTTCTGCTAAAGATTTCTGCTGTACTTCAGTTAGTTGACTGCCTTGAAGCTTTATGGATGAGGTGGAAGGCTGTGTAGCATTTCAGGCACAAAAGAAGATCAGCTTTTTGCTCTCTGTCCATGTTGCTTTTTGTTTAGTTTCGCATATGTAGGAGCCTGGTACTCCTAGAAGTAAGCTTTTAAATTTAGGGTGCTTTTAGATTTACTTCTTTTCATTTTTTTTCCTGTTTAGCTTGACATTTTCAATGCTAATAAATGAATTTTCCAACTGTTACATGTAAGAAAAGTCTAATTATGTATATCTAAACACCACTCATTTCTATGTTTCTGTCAGCCTTTTTTTTTTTTTTTTAACAAGAAAATATGGCAAACTAAGATATAGTAAATGAAACATTCTACTTTACATCCAGGACATTATTAAAGAAAAGTGACTGTTCATACAAATGAGGAAACATAAACTCTTCTTGCCTCAAAATAGATCTTTCGTATGGAGATTTTGTTCAAGCAGGTTGTCAAATAGTTTTTTAGATGTAAATATTTAGTCAAATGTATGATTACAGAGAGGTGAGATGAACAGTTTTGCACAGTTAATATTGTACTCCTGCCCACTATGTGGTTCTAGTTTTGTTTAAGATTGCCATTCTGGTTTTAATTGGAAAAACAGTTTCACTGAGCATAAGTATTTGTGAGAGATAGGGATGTCAGGATGCAATGTGATGACTCTTGTCCTCTAAAAGTTTTGTTTGATGATAGGGCAAGAGGAGTTCACCAAGAAGCTGCCACCATTGTGTAGAACAGTGTAGTAAAAGCTCTCAGTTGAAGTGTTTGGTCCATTCTGCTACCCTAAGATGAGGATACATAGGTGTAGTCTTTTTGAGAACGTTGTCATAATTATAAGGAATGTGTATTTGGGGAATATTTCAAAAGTCACTGTGTAAAAATATTAGGGGGGTTTGGAAGATCATGAGACTGAAGGAAATGAAAAAGACTGTTACAAAGCATGCATTTCCTGGAAGTGTGCTCTCAAAGCTCATTATTAAAAAAAATGTTTGGCCTTTGGTAATTAACTTTGTATAGTATGCAGAGTACATGCATATTTCCAAGCAGACTGTCTTGATGACATACTAAAAGTCTAGTAACATTAGAAAAATTTGACAATGGATATTTAACAGTAGAAATGTGTTTTCTTCTGTACAATAAAGCTATGGGCACTTAAACTGTAAAATTCTAGAAGTCAAACTTGTGACAGTTCAGCTCTGAACATGCAATAGGTAACTTCAAGCACAATATGAGCAGCATTGTAAAGAAATGTATTTTTGCAGGAAGGGCTTTATAAAATTGTCTAAAATAGTTATTCCATAGATACAATCTCTGAGGACTTTGTTGTTTTTCTGCAATATTGCTCACCTGTTACAGGAAAGTAGTTTAGTTACTCTGGACTCAGGACATTTCAGATAGCATTGTGCTGTAATGTCATAATTATCTAAGACAGACTAAAATCTCTTTGCCAGACAAGGAATTAGTACTGAAAACTTAGATAATGTTTTTTGGCTGATGAAAAGTATAAATGTAGGAAATTTGTAGATCCTGTCCTTGAAGGCCTGCTGTTTTTATGGAGTGGGAAACAGTTGAGAAGGTTCTTTATACAGCATGCACAAACATATGTCAATCTGTCTACTTTGGTAACCATTAGAAAGGGATTTTAGAGGATGGACAAACAGTTCCTAAGTGTTCTTTGCTAAACTGAGTATGAGCTAAAAGACTACAGCAGCACAAACTCTGATTTTTTTTTTATTTTAACCACCCTTCACACAAGCTTTTCAGCTATGTGTGGTTAGCTAGAGCAAGGAAGTTAAAGGTGGAGAGTTGCTTTAGGCAAATCTTCATTGTCCTAGAAGGCACACCTGCAAACAGTTGATTATATATGCTTGTATTTTTATTCTCTGTGTTTTACCTCTGTACTTTTTTCCTGCGCTTTAATGTGTGGATGAGTTTGAAAGTTGCATGTAACATCTTTGATCTAAACAAAAATGTACTTAGTCTAGTATCCAGCTTGTTAGTGTGGCAGACCATCCAGGCTGTACTTTCCCATTGCTTTTCCATCTGAGGTCCATCCAGACTTACAGCAACCTCCATTCACATCACAAACAGAACGAAGCTCGAAGTGGAGTACAAGACCTATTTCCATTCCTCATTGCCATGTCACTGAGCACAGCAATGCTGGGTAACTTAGATGCTTTCTTCAGGTATTGGTCTATCCTTCTACCCTTAAGCCTGTAACTGTCAATATCTTACGGTCATATTCATTCTCTTTTACTCTGATTTGTATATCTCTTTTTATCTTTCCTACCCCTTTAGTCTTGACAGGTGCAATCTTGAGCAGAGGCCATGCTTGTTACAGAAATCAGTCTCAGTGTGCAGTTGTAAATGCTTAAAAAATGGAGGTAATACAAGTGCATTTTCCTTTGTGCTCTGGAACTCTGGTATTGCAGTATTGCACCACTTGCTTAACGATTGTCTATTTCAGTTTTGTATCCAGTTTATTGACTATACTGGCTGAATTTTTAACTAAAAGTAGGTAGAGGAAAGTGGCTGGAATATCAGCTAGTGAAATGCTTCTGAATTTTATTTCATTCTTCAAGGTGTGGATCTCTGATTCATAAACAATGACCTGATTTTAACTTACTAAATAAATCTTTTGAAAGGATATTTCATGAAGAGTAATTTGGGATGTTGTTGCTATCTTGATTAAAAATAGCTCTCACATCTTCATATTCAGAGCAAACTACAAAATATCTTCACTGAGTTTTGTGATTAATGGGCAATGAGGTTTGAGGGATGGAACAGTACTGGTAGGGTTAATATTTTTCATGAAGTGTATTTGAGTAACATAACAAAGACAGGAGGAGAATGTTAAGTGCATCACTAACTGGAAAATGTACTAGAATGTAGAACAATTGATTAAAGTATTCATATATAACTTCTTCAGAAATTATTACATGAAATATGACTCTTGTTCTTTTTATCATGCCCGATGCTTGATTACTTTGAATTTTAATTAATTGCTTTCAAGCTAGTAGCATTTAAAGCTTTGACTTTCTTTGCTTTCTGAAGAACTAATGCTTTGTATTTAGTAAAGTTTGCAGAGTTACACTTTATCATAAGTTAAACATCTCTGCTTCTGGCACTGTGTAGCTCTTTTATTCCAGCCTGAACAGTCTGTATTCTCCTCTCATTTATTTAAAGAAATGTTTTTATGGAGCATTTAATTAAATAAATGGAGAACTGTCTTTCCTTTTGTAGTTTCTACACTACTATAATATTCCCTTTGGCTTTTTTAATTAACTTTTAGAAGGTTAAATTTTTACCCACCAGTTATTTGCCTATCACTTCAATTTGTTCTCTGGGAAAGCCATATGAAAACTCTTCTATTGGTACTTGTGTAAAACATTGCTAATTGTTCTTTTTCCTGGTGCTAACTGGAGTGTCATAAATTGTACTGTTTATGTCAGAAGCTTTCTGACGATAGTATCACCAGTCAGCATGGAAACTTGAGTTGCTGATGACTTCTATGGTGTTGAAGGCTTTCTAAAGTTCATCTTGTATAAAATTAATCTGTAGCTTCTGACAATCATGATTTTTAAAACCATACTGAGATGAAAGTATGAAAGAGTGAAGAGAAATCAACGGGATCTATGGATGAGATATAGATCAGATTCTCTAGAATAAACTAACTCTCCTCTTTTCAGATTCTCCTTTTTATGGATGCATTTGGACACTGGAGAGATCCTGGTTTTATTCAGGGTTGTGTGAAATTTATTTCTAGATCTGAAATGTCTGTATAGTTCATGAACTGGAGATTGCTGTGGTAGGAGAGTTTAGAAACTGTTTAGTACTAAAGACCAGCTTTAAACTTGAGATCACAACTTTACTAAACACAAGTGTTAAGAAAATGACATAGGATTAGTTCTTGCCTGTAATCATAATGTAATGCCTACGTGCACCAAACTGGTCTTTAACAATATCTTATGCTAGCTCTGAGTGTGCAATATCTGAGAACTGACAAGTTACATAGAACTGGTGGCTGTGGTCCTTGATGGTCTTGATAAGGGAGGTAGAGATGGTTAGGCTTTAAATCTGAGAGAATTCAGAATTTAAGTAAATTTCTATTTCTCTTCTTTGTTCTTTACAACCTGATCTAGGTGAACCTGCTTCTGTAGAGAGATTGGACTAGATGATCTCTAAAGTTCCCTTCAAACCCATACTACTCTATGATTCTATGATTCTTAGTCTTATACTTCTTGTCACCCTTCCAAAAAAGAGCACCTCACCTACTTCAGTACTGGTTGTCTTGTTGTGGTTTTGTTAGTCACCTTTCTTAGAGATTTAGGAGGATATTCTGTTTCTCTACAGTTCTTTGTACTTGTTCTCTGTTGTGCAATTTCACTCTAATGCCTCCAAAATATAACTACATTTTTTTCTTTGCCCTTTTTTATGATCTTTTTGCCCATAATTACATAAAATATTTGATTTGTCTACACTCCCAGTGTTACCAGATACTATTTACTATACTTTCTATGCACTTTATATTAACTTGCCTGAAAAATAATTAAATATATATATATATGCTAATATGTCTTTATTAGCAGTCGAGAACTAATTACTTATGCAAAAGCTAGTTACTAGTTACTTATGCAAAGTATGTGAAAACTTGCATTAAACTAAAGAATAGACTAAATGGTTATGGGTTTACTTAAGTATAACCAAATCTTTTTCATAGCAACAATTCTTGTTTTATCTCACATGTATAATGGGATAATGTACAAATTCAGTGAATTGAAGGCTAAATTCCCCTTGGAAATATTTCAGCAGAAAGCTTCCTTTTTTCTGACATGTAAGTAAAACAGTCAGCAAAGCTGTGGGATGTCAATTTTAATCCTTCCTTTGCAGTTATTAGAAATGTAACCTTATATTTCAAATGTAATGAAGCTTGAAGGCTATAATATGCAAATCATGCTTCCTTTTACTTTTGTGTAAAGCTCATAACTGGATGAAACAATGCTGGTATAAGCAGCCATTAGTTTAGTTACCTATTTAATTTTATCAAGTAAATACTTAACATACACAAACATATTTTACTGCTTTTTCTATCTTCTTCCACATATGCAATCTATTGGATATGTGTTCTATAACTGGGGGAGTTTATATAAAGGTACAACAGTCTAGAAGGTATTTTCCATGTGGAAAGATGAGAATATAAAATTACTAAATTCTACTATGTTCAGTTAAACTGTGTATAGCAATAGTTTCATGAGACTCAGAAATACTTTATGCTGCTTTTCCTAGCATGTACTAGCTAAGAATTGTGCTCCTGTAATATTAAAATCCATGATCTTAAAATTATCTTGACTGCTTGTTGACAAGCTCAGCTTCATTTTGCCTACTGTAACATTTAAGATATTGAGGAATGAATGCTTGATTATACTTTAATTTCAATTTTGTGATGGATATTTTTACATAAGACTTGATCTTGAGGGCTTTATGTATTTATTCACACTATTTTGGAATGCAGTAATTGATGTACACTCAAAGATTTCTTTGACTTATCAATACTGTCACTTCAGAAGTGTCACCACTTTCATAGCTATTTTTAAAATTTTATTACAACTTTCTGATTCAGTGTCTGTTAGTCCGAGATTACTGAATACATGCAACTACATCCGTTTTCTTGAAGTCGTGGTTTTTCTAATGAATCATTGCATTTTCTACACTGCTACAAAGAATCACTTGCCAAACCTCTTGGTCATGGACTTTTTCCGTCATTTAAGCACAGCAATTGTTAACAACAAGCTTGCTTCAGTATAACATGTCATGTCAGACTTATGTTGACTATCTCAACAGTTTAAGAAGCTGTCTAGACAGTCTTGAGCAAGAGCTGGCCATGGGAAGAGCTATAAGGGACCTGGGAAGGCTGGAGAATTGAGCAAAGGAGGAGCTTCATGAGGTTCAACCAAGTGAAATGCGAAGTCCTGCACCTTTAGAGGAACAGCCTCATACACCAGTACACCAGTATCCTTCAGTGAAGGATAAACAGCTGGACAGTAGCTTTGCAGAGAAGGACCTTGGAATCCTGGTGGTAGTCAGTAGTCTGACCATGGGCCAGCAAGCGTACACTCTTAGCAAAGAAAGGCAGCGGCATCTTTGGCTGCATTAGGAGTTTGTCAGCAGGTGGAGGGAGGTGATCCTTCTGTTCAGTACTGGTGAGGCCACATATGTGCGACTCTGAGCTCCTCAGTGACATGAAAAGTATGGATTTGCTGGAGCTAGTCCATGAAGATTAAGGAACTGAAGTGTTTTTCATGAAGGGAAGACAGAGAGAGCTGAGACTGTTTAGCCAGGAGAAGATAACGCTCGTGTTGTGGGGTCTTACCAATGTATGTAAATAACTAATGGAGTAAGTGGTCATGCTCACTGATAGGACAAGAGGCAGTGGGCACAAGTTGTTACATGTGAAATTCTGTTTGAACACAAGAAAAGATACTTAATAAGAGTGATTAAACACTAGAAAGGCTGCACAGAGAGGCTGTAAAATCTCCATCCTTGTAGCTGTTAGACGCAACTGGACATAGTGCTGGGCAGCCTGCTCCAGCTGATCCTGCCTGAACAAAACATTTCACTAGGTGAAAAGACTCTACCAGACTTCCAAGCTCATTGTCGCTGTGATTCCATGAATGCACTGTAGAAATCTTCAGGACTGAAGAAAGAGCAGAAGAGAACTAAAAAAATCCATGTAGCACATCAAAGAATTTCAGTTCTTTCATGCCATTGTTCCTGTGGTTGCTTTTGCTCAAAGCCTTAGTAGTGCTAGAAACAAAATGAGTAGACCTGATGTGGGAATAAATCAAATACTGCACTATCTTCATCTGGACATGAATTACATGGTAATGTTTGACATACAGATACAGCATATGATCTTCCAGTTCTTGGGGCTTGAAAATTTCTTTTCCTTAGCAGATAACATAACTAAACGTTAGGAATAACAGCTTTAAAACCTGTAACCATGAAACATCACTATGCCAACAATGCTCTTGGGCATTGCAAAAAAAAAAATTCTGCACTTGCTTTGCATATAACCTTGGAAGTTTGCAATCTGAAAGTATCAAAGATAATCCTTAAAACCTTAGGGGATGCAAAGTACTTTTTGAGATGTAATAGGAAAATATGCTCCAGGACAGTTTTTTCCAGCTCAAACAAGCTGTGGACTTATTGAAGGGAAATATTCAATAGTAAGTGGTGCACAAGAAATTAAACTATTCCATTTTTATACTCCTTTGAGCTCATATTTTTAAACCATGTCATCTTGCTTTTTCTAGTTATTGTTGCACACAAATTTCAAGCAATTACTGTATTGCCTCCAGTTTCTGCAAGCAATTATGGAATTTTGTTTTAATGCATCAGAACTTAAAACGTGATGCTGCTATGCATTTTTTACAATATATTTGATCTTTTCTGTTAGTACTTCATCTATATTACATTACCAAGTAATGTAATTACCTGTTGATCTGAAAAAAAATCAAAAATACATAATATTGAAGGACTTGTATAGACAAGCTGGTAAGAGTATGTTCAGTCTTAATTTTTTTTATATCACTTGTGAAGAAGACACTAACTTGAAGTATTTGTATGCAGTGATGGTCACTCTTTTATAAACTGCAGTAATTTTGGTGTATCTTGAGACAAATTTCAGATTTAGTTACATTGGTTTCTACTAGAATCACTTCAGTTCTGTAACTAGAAATATATAATTGGAATTGACCTGTACAGCAAATGTGCTCAGCACAACAAACACATTTTTTAAGTAGATCTTAGTTTTACAAAGTACAATTCTAAAGGTATCTATATATAGATTTCTATAACATGACTCTGTTGGGTCAAAGAAATATTTTTCTTTGAGGTCTAACTGCAAATAAAAAGTTGTCTTTTTTTTTTTTAATGTTGTGTTTTCAGTTATAAACACAAAAGCCCTAAAGCTTCTGCGGTAAACAATGCTTTTTGAAAGTCCATCTACTTCATCAATATGCTCAAGAACATGATTTCTTAATAAAAATAAGGAGTTATAGCAATTAGTAAGTCTTTATGGGTAAACAGAGGCTTTAATCATTAAACACAGCAAGAGATATGTGTCTGCTCTCTGAAAGAAATGTGTAGTTTATAATAATCACCACTAGAAGTTTAAGTTTTGTAAGTTTGAGTAGTTGAATACAGCAATATTTTTGGAAGGGTAACATTCAATATCTATATGAAAAAAGCAAGTTGCCCATTTATGACAAACCATATTAGCAAAAGTTGCTGCTTTTGTGGAGATAATTTCAAGTACCAGAGACTTTTACAGGAGTTTTGACAAACTCAATAGAATTGTGATTTATATACCATTTAAAAAACTATGAAGGCCTCTGAAGCCTTGATATTTTTAAGCGTAATATGCCTGAATTCTACAAATAATCAACATCTCGGGACAATACCATTGTATGACACAATTCTATTTGCTTGGTTCTTTATGTTCTGTGAAGAGTCCTTTGACTATTTTTTTAAGATATCTCCTTTCTAAGTTCTCCAGTTGAGTCCTATTTTCTTCTCAAACTTAGTGTTTAGACTTTTCTCTTTTAAAAAAAAAAAGTTTGTGTTCTTGTGTGGTGATTGTAAGAATATCAAAGTTCATACTGATGACAAATTAATTTTTTTTTTCTTTCTGTTGGATGTGGTGAAGCTGAAAATAGAACCTAGAAAAGCCTACCATAGTCTAAGAAATAAAATTACTTTATAAAACAAAGTCTTTAGCACTGCAGCTAGAATCATTGGCAGTGTAAGCATACACTTCCTTGTTGATGTATTTTATTATCATTAAAAGGACCTGGGTAGCACAAGAAACCAGGTTTGTACTGAAGTCTTAGAACTGCTTTAAGACTTGCTAATTCTTTATAGAGAACTGAAAACAGTTTTCTGGTCTTCAATGAATCCACTGACTTGCTCTGATAAATAGATCACAGGTTGGAGGTATCTTTGTTCTACCTTTGGTAGGGATTCCTCACAGAACATCTTTTTCCAGGTTGGCTGGCACTCTGCAGTGTGCTTAGCATGGGAACTGAGTTTGCATGTAATTTTATATCATTATGCTGTTTAGTAAAAGTATCTAGTTATCCAGTGTCATGTGTTTCATCTCAATATAACATTTGTCATAAACTTGGGATTAATTCCAAGTTGCGCTCTTAAGGAACAAGAGACATATTCTACAAGCTATAGCATCAGTGACATAAGCAGGATCGGTAGCCTAAGCAAGTAAAAGCGACCAAATCTGACTAGCTTCGTTTTAAACTATGCTAGTACAATCACAGAGCTCTTTTTTCACAGCTCATTAAATGAGAAAATTTGTGCTGGTTTACAGTATGTAATGTAAACATACTTTCTCTTCTGACCTTTCTGTCCTGTCAGTGACAATTGGTAGCAAGAAATATCAGGATTTTTCACATTTATCACTTTGAAATTGTGAAGGGCAAAAATGCCTGTTTTGAATATCAAGCTTCACTCTACGTATACAATCACAAATCATTAATTTTTGGAGTGCTTCAGATTTAGAATTGTTAAAAAGTCAAAAACCAGTTCTTTGACATCAGATGACCCCTTAAGGGTTCTTTTCTCCTTAGGCACATCTTATCTGCCATGCTAGGAACTGGGTTGTTTGTTTGTTTGTTTGTTTGCTTTAAAGAATTTTAACATACTTGTGCAGATTAATCAAGAAATATTTAAAACTTCACTTTGATACAAAAAGGTTAGCAGAACAACTGGTTAATACTGAGATTTCTGAGTTAGTAGAAAGTGGAGACAAACATTCTGAAATTTCCTCTGAATTTGACTTACAGTCCCTCTTGACAAATACTTCATTCTCTGAAAGAGGTCTACCTTTGATTCTCTGGCTAATGTGAAAAAAAAAATAAAGTATAAAATGTGTTATACTTCACAGACAGAGTTTGCTTCACAGACAGAGTTTTATTACTTAATAGTGTATTAACTATTTATACAAGGAAATTCTGGCTAGGATTGCTGTGGAACATTGAAGGCAGTCTTTCTTTTTCTAGATTACTTCTGTGGGTTATATGCTTGCTTTGGCAACTAAGATAACCCCTGCAAATCACAAACACCTGCAACAGATGTAGTAAATTTCTTTTTCATCTTTATTCATTACCAATTTGCTTAAACTGCTCTCTGCTTCACTAAGAGCATTTCTTCTGTCCACATATCTTAAACAATTGTCTTAGAATTCTTAACACTAAATAATGGGACAGTGGTATTTGTGTTTTGGAAAATCAGACTGTCAACCCATTCAATGACTGGGATGAAGGCATGGCACGTACTCTCAGCAAGTTTGCTGATGACACCAAACTAGGAGGACTGGCTGATTAACCAAAAGGCTGTGCTGCCATTCAGCAGGATCCTGACTGGCTTGAGAGTTGAGCAGAGAGGAACCTCATGAAGTTCAACAAGGGCAAGTGCAGAGCCTGCACCTGGGGAGGAACAGCACCATGCACTAGTGCAGGCTGGGAATTGACCTGCTGGAGAGCAGCTCTGCAGAGAGAGACCTGGGAGTTCTGGTGAACAGCAAAGTAAACATGAACCAGCAGTGTGCCCCCAGCCAAAAAGGCCAATGGCCAAGAAGGCTAACTTCTTCCTGGGTGCATCAAGAAAACCATGACCAGCAGGTCAAGGGACGTTCTCCATACAACTTGATTAGTACAGCAAATCCCAAAGTAATTTGTTTTTCTGTCAGTGCTCCAGTAACTCAATATGAAGAATTGCAGGACTATAACAGAATTGGTGTCCAGAAGGACCTCTGAACACTGTTTAGTCCAATCCGCCCTGCTCAAAGTAAGCTGATCTAAAGCAGGTTGCTTAGAACCATATCCAGACAGATTTTGAGCATCTCCAAGGTTGGAGATTCCACACGGTCTCTGGGCAAACTCTTCCAGTGTTCTATCATGGTAATTTTTACATTTAAATGGAATTTCTTGTGTCTCAATTTGTGCATATTGCTTTCTTTCACTGGATACCACTGAGAAGACAAGAGGAAGGGAACTTGAGATGTCTTTCAACCTCTGTGCTTTGTTTCATTATATTCTCTGCAACCATATACTTGGCCAGATTACCCTTGTTTTTTTTTTTTCAAAACCATAGTGGTTATATCTTTGTATTTTAATGATCATTTACAAAAGCTCTCTTTAATGTCTTAAATACTTCCAATGCAGTGTTCCATGTCTTGTAGACCTAACTGACCATTTTATCCCTGTGATGCAGGCTTCATCTTCATTATGAAACACCTCTTTAAAATTGGCAACTGTCTTCAGTTTTTATGAAGAGCAATGCCTATGCTGTAACGCAGATTAATTCTTTCATCCACCGTCATGCCAAAAACCATTACTACATTTCCTAGTGCAGAGCCTAGGATGTAGATAATTCTGCATGTCGGGAAACTGTGTTCTCATGGTAAGGTCCTGAACTGTAGAGTTCTTTACAGTTGGCACAATTGCAATGCTTATCTATCTACCTATGGGCACAATATGTAAAGTAGATTTTTATGCAATTTTTGGCTGAATCCCACAGCCTGCAACTTTAAATATGGAACAGAACATTTTCATCCAAATAAACAAATTAAATGGTGAAAAATAACATGTATTTCCAACCTTAAAACTTTCCACAGTAATGAGTACATTGAAAGCAACAGATACTATGAGTGACTAATTTACATATGTGCGCAGTATGTTTTCCTTTTAGAATGTGGTCAACATCTAAGTAGCTTCAGCATATTAAGGACCAATGGTAGAACAAATGTCTAAGTGGAATACAATATGCAATTCAAGTTTCTTTCAAAGACGAAAAATTGATGTCAAATTGGTTTAGTAAGATTAGGTATATTTGGTTGTGGTAGAGCTGGTAGGCAGTTAAGATGCATTCTTTCAAAGATAAGAGGCAGTAAATTTTATGTCATTTTTGAGATGACACAATGTATAAAAATGGCAGTCAAATTCTAAAAGCCAACAGAAACCTTCTGTCAACACAGAAATTCCTTGGAGATGGATCTTCCAGATAATGGATGTGCTGGTGTATTGATGTACTTTGTCCCTGAAATCTAACTTGCTGTTTTGGTGCAAACAAATTTTGTATATCATATCCAATAACTAGGTAAAGAAGATTAAGATTTAAGATGCATGGAAACTTAAACAGCAATGCAATTTGGCCTTCTGAAAAATGTAGCCCACTTCATCTTCTGTCATTCAAACTAACTTTGTTGGATTTCTCACTTCATCACTGAGGCAATCAGACATGGAAATACAGCCAGGTTTTCAGATGTGGGCGGTGTTTTCAGAATCAGCAGTAGAGAAGTGGAGTTGCTGCCATGCCAGTGACTACCTACTGTGAAACCTGGCATGCATTTGCCTTAATTCTTGGAACTGCTTCTGTAAATGCTGTGCTTCTGAGAATGGTAAGAATGAGCTGCTCAGCCAGGAATGCTGATCTGCCCGGCATAGTGATATACTCCCTAGAAAAGCTGCCTTTATTTAAGAGATTCAGATTAACATGGACAAGAATTTCTAGTAAACCATCTAATACCAATTGCCAGTTACTCACTTAATATTTATCACTTGAAAATGCAACATGCTTTGCGTAATCAAAATAAAAATAGAGAAAAGTGAAAAGAGCTGAGGAATCAAAAGGCGTGAGAAGATTATGGACCTTTTGAACCTCCACAGTTAAATTTCAGTCCTGCAAAGCTGCTGGATATTTCTCTATACATGATGACTTCTCTCAGTCCATGTTAACTTGACTAGATATAAAGGATATTTGTCTTCACTCTAACATTCAAATAGGCATTATCTACGTTCATATGAGTTGTTACTTGAACATAAACCAACACTTTTTAATGCACTTAATATTTGTATTTCAGTGCTCCAAAATGTGTATATTCTTTTCAAAATATGGTTTGAATGGTATAATGTCATTCTGTGATAGTGGTTATTAAAAGCTTTCAGGATTGCTTAACTTCCATGAGCATCTCAGCACTAGAAGCTTGCTGAGGACAGAAGATTTTTTTTGTAAATGTACCTCAGATGAGAATGACTTAGAAATAGCAGCTATGGTTGACTAAAAAATGCTTCATAATAAAGTTCTTACAACAGTAGTGTTATTGGAGGGAAGCCATAGTGATCCAGCTTTAGTGAGGAAGCTGCTAAATGCCTGCTGAGTCAATATTCTGGAAGATCATTGGTTAGAGCTACCTGTCATAAACTATGACTCCAGTAATCCAATTACGTGATTGGAGATAAGAATCTATGGCCATGGCAGTTTTCAGCTAAGGAACTTTTAAGCTCTTGACAAATCCTGTACTATCAAAAAAAAAAAAAGGAATTGTAGTTCAAATTCTCTAACTTCTTACAGATAAATGTATTTGTCTTCTGTTAAGGCTTGGGTCCTACTTCTTGAGAGTAGCAGGGTAGCAAGGTGAGTCAATTGCTTTAAAAAGAAAATTAGATTCAGAGCTGAAGTTTAATGTTCGTTTTCAGCTCATTGTGAGTGTGGAAGCTCTCTCAGTAATGATTCCTTATGCAGCAGGGAATCAATGAAAAACACAAATCCAAATTCACTCACTGATTTCAAGTGATTAAATTAATTGGGGTTTATGATGTTTCCGTCTATGTCATCATTACTTTATAATACATTTAAATTTATTTCTTTCAAATAATCAAATGCATTCAGACAGTACAGAGTGCAATGACATCCTTATTTCACAACAAAGTCTTACTATACAATTGTTATACAGATTAAATACTTTGCCTATTTACAGTTGTTCTTGAGCTACTACTGTTATAAGGGAGTGAAATTTTTTTCTTCCTGTTAAATCATTGATCTATGTAACTGCAGTAATACCTAGACTGACCCTGCTACATTAAATTGTACCACTTGTTATATACCGTTGAGTAAAAGGGCAAAGGCTTGCACTGGCTAAGGACAGTGATTTTGCACAGATAGCAGCTGAGTTGACATTTGACCTTTAGGATTTTTTCTCTAATAATGCAAATCTGTTTGGCCATAATTGTAGCTTTCAGTAGCTTACTCAATTAATTTAGAAACAAATGTAATGGTAAAATGTGATGGTAGTGAGCTGGTATGAAAACGGAACATTACAAGATTATTAATTATGATTACTTTATGGATGCTGGGTACTAAGTGCATGCTTTTTATAGTATTAATTCTTCCCTTTTTAATGTAACTGTTTCAAGTGTGTATGGAATTAAGAGAAGTAAACTCTTACAGAAAAGACAAATTTACTTCTAACTACATTTTAGGATTGCATCAGCTTTCAGTTATGCCACAGCTTTTTATAGCTTGACTAGTTGCTAATGATCTCATTCACTTAACCTGATAATAATAATGGAATCCCTTGACTAACTTGAATGGCAGCTCATAATTGATACGGTGGTTAAAATTAACAGCAACGCAAGAAGTTGCCACCCTCTCTTTGTCTTACCTTATACAACCACATAACTAGAATAGGTTGCTAATCTGACTTCTTAAAAAAATCAATGGGGATTGTCATGATAAGGCTGTGTAAAACTTCTTTAAGAAAAAAATCTGCACTCTTTATTTTAACAGAACGCTTAAAAATAAGTGAGACCAATCTGATACAGACAATGTAACCAAAAATATCGTCAGTATTTTGACTTCTGTCCACAGACCATATATAGTGCAGACATGAGAAGCACTGTTTTCAAGGACAGCAGAACTTGCCTGGGAGGTGAAAGCCTGTACAAATTTATTTGTAAGGATAAATTTTAGAATTGGTACACTGAATTCTGGATAACTCCTTTTAAAACAGGTAAATGGCTTTGGAGATCTTAGGAGTGCTGTCTCTTTGGCTGACTAGGCTTAGCTCAGTGTAAGTTTACACAGATGAGGATTGGGAAATGTCAGCATACTGTTACCAGTTCTTTAAGTTGACTGCTACTCTGAAGTCTGTCCTACCTTGGTTTGCACACCACCCCAACAAAAAAATCCCAACAGATGAGACTTGTCAAATTGGTAAGATATCTGGTTATATTTCTGTATTTGCTGCAAGCTTTGGGATGCTAAAAGTATTTGAGAAAATAACTTAATAGACAGTTGTAGACAGAATTTTTTTTTATGGCTAAGGTTCTTTTTAAAGTACTTTCCTCTACTTAAATTTACTTTTAACCATCAAATCACTGTAGGAAGATGCCATAAGGAAAGCATAGATTCTTCAAGAGCTTCTAATAACTAGCAAAATGTATCTTCACTCCATTGTCAGCTATTCAGCTATAGTCCAATCTTCCTATAGTCATATGTAAATCAGCGTGAAATTATGAAAGGCAAATATGACAGTACCTTTTTACAGTAACTAGAACACTTAATGTTGAGTGTAAAAGGAGTCACGGCTTTCTCCTGCTGAAATTGTGCCGAGAGAAATTTTGTGAGAAGTTAATAATAAATGTCAATTAACTCGATCCTGAAGTGTGTGAAACTTGAAGGTACCGAAACTATTGCAAGAAATTCAGAATAGGTCATTTTGAGTTTTGCACATCAAATACTGATTTTTCATCATACAGTTTTCTGTACATTGATCTATCTACTCATCCAGTTAGGGGTTGTATCTACCTCTTAACCAAATGTTAGTTCTAATTCTGGCATCTCCTGTAGGTGGGAGCCCTAGCATTAGAAGAGGCTGAGTTGTTTTTCTGTTCTCTTCTAAAGTACGTTCTTAGCAAATCAGTCTTTCAATAGACTATGTATAAAAATTAAGCTCATGAGTCTCAGGAATGAACACAGGAGTTTGTTTATAGACCTCTAATGAATGCTAAAACATTGACCAAGTGTGAAATTGTAACTTTTCATCTAAAAAAACCTGTGGGTGTGCTCATTTGTTTGGAATGTACATTATGTGATCAGGTAACTTGACAAACAGATGACATCACTGATCAATTAAAAAAAACCCCAATTCTGACTATGATTTCTATTTGTTGTATTCCCAATATCAAATAGGAGACTATACATTTGGCTTATTAGTTTTATGATAGTATTATCAGCATAAACTGCCTTAGTGCTTTTGAATACTTACGATTCTGGTAGCAAAAGTGCTATCCAGATTTGAAACTAAGTTTTTACTGGAGAAGAATTTCAAGAGGAAAAGGCAGAGAAAACTTCTGAAAAGTAGCTATTCATTAGAGTCTGAGTGCTTGAGAGTAGTGTCATCTTTTCGCTCAGCTTATCTAATGGGCACATGTCTCAGGATGTGGCTAGTAATAAATGGATACTTTTCTTAAACAGCTAGTGTTCTGAAAGAACGTCAATGTGGGACAAGTTACATTAAGGGATAAGGAAATAAATTATTCAGTAAAGCTAGCTCTTCAAAAGCTTGGCATTTGACAGTCTTTGACTTCCTTGAAAATTCCTTATATTTGTCAATAAACTTTATGCTGCAGTCATTCAGCGCTCAAAATGCTAGAGGGCTTGAAATACTTTAGCCTTTGAAATACTTGTCGTTTGTTTAAGGACCACAGTAGTAGATTCAGAGTTCCTTACATTATCACTCAAACTTTATTTCCTTGTTGTAGAATGCCCGTTGGAGTCCTTAAGCTGAGAAACTAGCTCTGAATATTTTCCAGCTCTCAGTGGAAGTATTAGAAGAGCAGCTAGGTGCTGTTTTTTCTGCGAGTTTTTGACTTAGCAATGCTCTCTAACAGTGTACCTTACTATGAGGTAATATGACCTTTATTTTAATGCATACTATCAGTGTAACTTATGTCTCTATCACCACCTATTTCTACTAGCAGCTCTCATTAATGAAGATATCTAAACTATAAAGAAAAATAGTTTTAAAAATCTGTCTTTTTTCAATGTCTGTGACTCATTCCTTAGGCAATAAAATTTTCACTATAATTGAATCTTATTTTCATATATATTTGCATCCTTCATTCTTTATAGCACTATTTATCATGTCTCAGTTTTCTAATCATGTACTAGACTGTTTTAGTAGGGAATACCAAGTGTTGAGGGGAAGTTCAACTTTTAGCTCTGTCTTTTTATTCTGACAAAGCCATGGCCATTTTGCACCAACAGTGTTACAAAAGAGTTATTTTAAAAGCAAAAGAGTGTTTCAGTTTTTCTGAACTGTTATAGTTTGTTTCACATTGTTGTAACTAGATCTTTTAATTTACCTATAAGTTCTGCATGAACTTGAAGAAATAAAATAGATTTTCAAGCCTCGTGTGTCAGCACTACTGTTCTGTAAATGCACATAAATCAAATAATCTTGCCTGTTTTGGACCAATTTGATAGACTCATTATGATAAGAGATTAATATATCTGGGTAGAACATGTGCATGCCAAGTGCTAGACTGCTTTCTTCAAGAGTGTCTCTGGCTATGGTCCCTGACATTTTGGACATTCCTGACATAAGAGTAAAGGTCCTGGAACCATACAGCTGTGGTTCATGTCCTAGAGCTGTAATATGGCTGACCTAACCCTTAACTTAGTGATTACTTGTGCCTTTGGAGTGAAAAAGTGGCAGTGTAATGGAGTACTGTCATGTGCTTTGTTGCTGTCAGTAACGTAAGAGTCAGTATGTGTGTTTGCACCCTGCTGCTCAATTTAAGGTAAGCAGTGACTGGACAATGCCTTTCTCCTTGTCCCTTCTGGAATCTTGAGAAGAGATGGAGAAAATAAGTGGTTCCTGTTTTCTGTGCATAGGGAAAGGACTTGTACAGATTAGAAGTGGAGAAATATGCCCTTTATTGTCCTTCTGTACCCTTGAATTAGAATCAGAATCTGGTAGTTTTAGGATTTGCACATAGGAATGGGAAAAAGGAGTGCAGCCTATGGTTAACTGCATAAATGCAATCTGGCTATGTGGTCCTAACAGGAAAACTGAGTTCTGTTTCAGTTGGGACCGCTATACTGAAAATATTGTAGTTCTGTCTACTCACATGTTTTCCAAGATCTTAATTCTTATTTCATTTAGAAACTTGAACATTTGTTCAGTTTTGATCTTGGGCAATGAAAAACAATCTCAGTACTCATTAAAGTGATAGTTCAGTTTCTCTATTTCAAAAAAATAGCCTACTGGGAGGAGGAGGAAGAGATAATAAAAAAGCTTTCTGATAAAACAATAAATATATAAAAGGGAAGAAAATAACTCTGAATTCTACTCCAGATTAATATGTAATGAAATTTCTCCTCTCTGTGTCACAGTTACTTTAGTCAGATTGAATAGAAAGTCAGGTTTATAAACTGTTACGTCAGAGTTTTTAAGTAGGAAGTTGAAATGCAAAGAGCTGCCACTGGAAGAAGTGATAATTTTAGAGGCAAGCAGCTGGGGCTATTGATCAAGGCCTTGTCCAGGACGGAGTGGTCTGCTGACTAGAAGAGGTAATAGTGCAATTAAGCATCTTACTGTAGACTGATGAAGGAACCTGAAGCTGGAACTAGCATAATGTCAGATCACAGGGACTATCCAGGCAGATGGACAGAAAAGTGGTGAAAGATGAGATTCCTTAACACAGCAGTCACTGACCCATAACATGGTCTGGGACAAGTTGCTTGTCTATGCTTATCTGCCTCAAAAGTGGCAGTATTTGTTGCTTCTGAAGTGTTTTTCCATTGTACTAACTTTGTACAATATTTTTTTAGCATTTAGTATTTTGAAGTTCTAGCTCTAGAAATCTTAATTTGTATCAATGCTAGCTAGCTAAAAAAAAAAGAAAAAGGCTGAATCCATGTTAAAATTGAGTCCCAGACACTGATAACTAGTCTAAAAATTATCTTAGGGTATAAGTATGTTGTAGATACCATGTATTTTCACATCTACTTAAATCTTTACATAAGATTAGTAGGTTGAGTACTACTAAGTTTAGCCTGGCTCTAGCGAATTGTATATTATTTAACTGTTGGACTTGTGCTTTAAGAACTGTTATAAAAACCTTACAGTTTCATCCTGATTGTCATCTCTTGCCCTTAATTTTAAAGTCAAGATTTTCTGTTCATTTTTGGCCTTAAAACATCTATTTCTCTCTATTCATGAAAAAAAAAATATAATCTCTTCAGAAAAGATATCGCAACTTTCATCTTCCTTGTCCCATTTTTTGACCCCCTGTGAAGCTGAGGTGTAATAACTTCCTCCTTGTTCAGATACATTCAACAGAAACCAGATAAGTCACTGCCAATTTCATATTTTTATGGGTAATGTTACAAGCCTGACACAGAATAGTACTGTATGCTGTGCCACTGTCCTATTGTTAGAGCCAGAAAGATTTGTTAACCTCTCTGCCTTTTAACCTTTAACTTTGTGATATTGGAATTAAAAGTTGTTACTTTACCCATTAAGCACGAGTGCTATAGCTTTAATAAGCAAGGGAAATAGTATAGCCAAAAGTAATCAGTTATAAGTCAAAAGCAGCAGAGGTATTTTTCAATTTACTTGTTGCAGGTATTGAGATTTGTGCTTAAAAATTCTTGTGGATCGATTCACAAATCTCTGCTGAGGAGAACTAAGAAAATATGTGGTGTTTCCTTTTAGGAGAATCATTTTGCAAACTACTGCTTACTAACTTCTGCAAAAAAAGTGAGCTAGAGTTCAGTGTGCTTTGTCAAGTCTGAACAGCGCAATTACACAGGGTACTCGGGCAAGAAAGGTGGGAAAGCTGACAACCATTATGCACCAGACTACTAGTCTGCATAATTTTTCTCCCTGTTTTGCTAGTCTAAAGTCTTACTAATCAAAATGACCTTCATTATCTGAAGGGCACAAGCCTTTGATTTTTCCTTAGAAAAACACATTTTTAGAAATATCATTATTTGAGAGAATCAGAAATTTTCCCCAGAAACACTGCTCTGTCATGAAACGGGCAGTATTACTTAGATAATTTCACAGAATGGAAATGCTCAGAGGGCTGTTATAATCCCCTCTACACACTGATCCTGAGCATCAAGAAGTGTTGTGGTGTCAGGATTCTTCACTGCAGGTTTTCAGTTTTGAGTGCTGAATGTATGTGTAGGCAAAAGCTGAAGCTGATAGCATTTAAACTGACTTTTTCAATACTTCTTGTCTTAACTGCAAATTAACTGTTTATGCTCCAAAACAAAATTAGGTCTATACTTAATTTTTCTGCAGTACTTTGACTGACAAGAAAAACACTAAAAAGCTTGTTTCATGGTGATTAAAATGCATACATCCAGAATTACGTAAAGAGAAATCTCACTTAATTCCTTGTACTGTATCATTTAAATGCTTTGTTAGAAAAAGCTCACTTCTTTAGTAGAGGTATATGGGCATACAGATTTCCATAGTTTTCCATGGAGTTCTATGAGAGTCATAGAACTCATAGTTCTATGGAGTCTTAAAACTCATAGTTTTAATTTCAATTAAAGCCAATGCTATTTGGAATTGAGTTGACTCATCGCTGTAAATCCCACTTTCTAGAGAGTGAGTTAGCCAATCTCAGGAGTGGAGTTTTCATTTCAGTTATTGCACTGTAAACTTCGCAAGGGATGTATTAAATAATAACCTTTTTTTTTTCTTGGAACAGTGACTGCCCTGGTAACAAATCTGTTATCAAACAACAAGTATCAGACCTCAGTTTGGGCTGTTCAGCAACAATAATAATTATATTATGATGGGTTTTGCCTTTCAAAGAGGTGTTTCCTGAGACTCTGGCAAGCAGAGTTGTATGTGTACATTTTTTTAAATTACACATATCTTTTTCAGATATTTTAATGCAGATGTCTGTCTTATACTTTCTATATGCTCTTTTTGTTCAGAATGAGATGTACTGTAGCAAAAAAACCCCTCCAAACATGCCCTGTAAAGCTGAAGACTTTCCCAGGAAGCTCAAAACTGAATCGGAATTTTTTGGTGTACTTGCTCTATTGAGCTCTTCAAATGCGGAGACTCTACTACCACACTAGCTATTAGGCACTTGAACAGTAGTCTGTCTTGGAGGGGGTTTTCAGCAGTGCAGATATCTAGTGTTACACTATCTAATGTCTTACAATTTACCTATTTTTAAAAGACATCTGCTGTGCTGTGTTTTTAAGCATTGCCAAGTTTGATTGCTAGCCAAGGCCTGTTTGTTCTTTAGTCACTGATGGTTTCGTGACTGTGATCCAGAGATTTGACAGATAATCAGCTGCCTCATGCAGTTGATAAAAGGTAACCCTGACCTTTCCTACAAATAATTAGTGTCAATTATACTCCCCACCTACATCCTTTTCTCTGCTGTAGGAGTAAAAAAAAAAAAATCATGCTTTTCCTTGTTTTGTTCTGGTGACATTCATAAAATTAGCAGCGCAGTGACAGAACTTTCTGCATAGTTCAAGTACTGAATTATATTGGCTGGCAAACTATTGTAGATTTGGGGGTTTAGGTATTCTACTTCATGTATGAACGTTAAGGTACTGATTTTCAAAAGGAAAAAGTACTGAAAAGAAATTACAGATAAGGAACAAATTGACTGGTCTTGGGTAGATATTGACTTTCCTTATTGATTATTGGCACAACACTTGAAAATCACTATTACATCAAACCAAGTGTTTGAAGAGTATAATGAATTTGTTTCACTTCATAGACATTTAACTGAGTAGTGCTGAAGATCCCAAGAGTACAGCTAACGCCTTTCTGAATCTTAGCTTCAGATTGAACTTTCCATAACATTTTCTTCTCATGATAAGAAAGTCTTTGTGATCCTATTCCTGAAAAAGTCAGTCGCAAAGGTTAGAAGTCTAGCACTTGTGATTCTAAATTCCCTTGGCTGTGTCCTTTGCTATGTGTGAGGATGAAACTGGATACATACATCTGTATTAAGTGGCTAAATAACTTGAAATTGGATTTTGTGTCCGAAGTAACTTTTATGTGTTTGAAAATTCTGAAGTTATACTATGCATCAAACGTAGCCTGATGTGGTATAGTTTTTAATCTTTCACTTGTATAAGATGATTTCATCGCAACTTGACTCCTTAACTAGTGATACTTCTGGTAAACTAAGTTATCAGTCCAAACCTCAGATCAACAGTCAGTAGGTAGTATCTGCTTTTAATTTGTATGTGATGCTGTATTTTAAAATCCTCACCTTTTTTTTTCCTGCTTTGAAGTATATTAGTTACTATGGAAACAATATCCGTGTTATGAGCTTCTAAATCTTGAATATATTTGAGTCCTCTTGTTTTCTTTCCTCTTGTGTATGAATACAGTTGTTCTTTTCCTCCCACACTACATTTGCAGCTTGTTTGAGAAAGTGATGCTGAGCAAGCTTTTCACTGCTACCTCCTTGAAGTTAAATGCTAGGAGATGGTAGTATCCAAACACTCTCATATTGGAGATTCTGACGCCTTTCCTGTGTCTTCTGGTCTGAGTCTGATTCTGTTTGGAGAAAACAAAGATCTAAGTTTTTGTGTCAGAGAGGAATAAATTACAATATTAATTACATGTATTATCACAGAATCTAAAGGGTTCAAAGGGACCTCAAAAGATCATCTAGTCCAACCCCCCCTGCCAGAGCAGGACCACCTAGAGTAGGTCACATAGGAACTCATCCAGGTGGGTTTTGAATGTCTCCAGAGAAGGTCATTCTAACAATGCATCTGGGCAGCCTGTTCCAGTGCTCTGTCACCCTCACAATGAAGAGATTCTTTCTAGTATTTCTTTGGAACCTCTTATGTTCCAGCTTATACCCATTTCCCTTTGTCCTATCATTGGATATCACTGAGAAGAGCCTGACTCCATCTTCCTGACATCCACCCTTTACATATTTGTAAACATTAATGAGGTCACCCCTCAGTCTCTTCTTCTCCAAGCTAAAGTGCCCCAGCTTCCTCAGCCTTTCATCATAAGGGACATGCTCCACTCCATCATCTTTGTGGCCCTGTGCCGAACTCTTGAGCAGCTATTTATAACCTATCCCCTATTTATCTTTATTATCATCTATAATATAATAATTAATATATAATAATAATTAGAGATCATGTGAACCTGTTGCTGAACCAGGGAAGTGCCTTGGTAATGGAGGATACAGAGAAGATAGAACTACTGAATGCTTTCTTTGCTTCAGTCTTTACTGCTAAGGCCGTCCCTCGGGTATCCCAGTCCCTGGAATATAAAGTCTGGAGAAACAAAAACCTTTCCTTGGTTGAAGAAGGTTGGATTAGGTATCTACTAGCTGGACACCCACAAATCCATGGGTCCTAATGGGATGCACCCACAAATGCTGAGGGAGTTGGCTTATTGCTAAGCCACCCTCCATCATTTAGGATGCCAGTGCCTCTGGGAAGTCCAGAACTTCACACAGGACTGCATCATTGCCAGTGTGGCTTCATCAGCAATGCAGAGTGGAAGGATCACATTCCTATTTGAATGTTTCAGCTTACCCCTCTTTAGTCCTAAGCCTAGTTTAAGTTTCTATAGTAAATAACCTTCTTAAATGTGAGGTACTTAAGGGAAATCTGGCAACTAAAAATAATTCTATTTCATGATTTTATACTTACTGCTTTAACACAGTTCCAGACCAAAACTTACGACAGAGTTGAAAATCACTTAAGGCAAAGGGGAAGATAATGTTAAATTTAAGAAGACAAATGATTTCTCAAGCCAGAAGGCAACTGCAATCTGGAAGTCTTGTTGCAAAAGGTTAATTCGTTTCCTAGGATAAAGGATGTATTTGCCAGGTAGCCTAAAGATCCTAATGCATTATGTTATGCTCTAAAGAAAATAAGCTACCAAACAAGTACAAACTGTTAGTGTCTAAGAGCAGATAGATGTTGCGGTTGTTTGTTTAAGCAGTTCTGTAATGCTTTGGCATTGTTTCACTACTAAGCACAAAAGAAGAAATTACTTCTTTATTAAAAGAATGCTGTGGATAAGCTGATTGGTACCTTATCAACTTTGCTATTGTAGCTAGCCAGCCAGACATGTTAGTGTGACTTAAGCGCACTCTGCTATGGTATTTATATTTTGTCAGAGGTGTTTTGAGATTGATTTGTGACCTCATCTGGCATAGAGAGGTGCTGCCAAGTTCTCAGAATTGATAAAATGTAAGCCTACTTTAGAAGGAATTTATTAAAAACTTCCTGGTTTCAAAGAACTTGGGAAAACATTATGGTTTACTAGCTATATCATACGTATTTGCTACTGACATTCTTCCCTCATCTGCTCTTCTCAAATCTTGGCTGCTTTTTATACATGATGGTCTCAAGTATCATAGCTCATGGCATTTCTTTGAGATGCTTTTGAGCTTAGAGTCTGAGTAGTTATTTTTCCAGCAGTACTGTACAGGAGAGTAAAATCTTATGTGCAAGGTGTGTGAACTGTAATCTGTAAGGAAGGGCAGACTTTAAAATATCCTCTGGTTTTCTCTGAGGGCTGTCTGAGGTAGACAGGACTAGACCAACAAGCTTTCTATCACTTAGTAAGCCAATCTAATCAGGCAAGGACTATTTATTTGAGTTGAGAGCCACAAGTATCGCTGTGTCTAGGGAAGTGTTCTCTATTTTTAGTAAGCTGGTTATCTGGCTTTCAGCATCATGCAATGTTGAAAGTATGGGGTGGAGGAGCTGGAAAGAGATCAGTTAGGGCTAATTTTGTTATTTCATTTCTTCTTTGTTTTTCCTGTGTCAAAATGAACAAAATTAGATTTGTCGAAGCAGCATGTTATGAAAAAAATAGTTTGTTGAGTGGTAGTACATGGGGTAGGAAAACACAAAAACATGCAGCTAGATGAAAGACTGAGGTTACAGGGAAAAGGAATATAAATATGGACAAATGGCACTCTAAAAAGAAGAAAATCCACACCCCAATTATTAACAATGACTCACCTTCTCTATGCGTTCCGATTTGCATGGAAATAAAACAGTTCCAATTGATTTCTGTTGGTTTGGGCCTTTTTTTTCCAAGCAGGCCTGAGGTAGGATTGATGACAACCTCCAAATGTGTTGTAAAATCCTTTTGCAAAGCATTTGTGATAAGAATTGTGGGCTACACTTGAAATTCCATGCTTCAGTTCCACTTTGCCACCACCAAACTCTTCTTTCTTCCAGTCTTTTTTCCTTTTTCTCACAACTGATATTCTGTAAATTAAAAGTTAAGAATTCCTTCTCAAACAGGAGAAAAAGAATGCACGTGCCAATTACTAAAGTATGAAAGAGTAGTCTATAAAAGCAGTGCTGAAGAGACAGCAGGAGATTGCCAGACTGGGATACATGAGCCTCAACCTTTCTGGCAGCTGTTCTCAAAGAGTTGCAAATTTGAAGCATTCATTTAAGGAAGAGTAAGTGCTGCCATTGAGAATCTGCAGTTTGGCCGAACATTGGCAAATAGCTCAGGGATATGGCTTTAGGCTATTGGTTAGGAGAAGGTGGTGAAGGATAAAAACAGGAGGTGAAAGTTTTGGATTTACACATTATAAACGAAGGAAAGAGAAGGCTTGGAGACTGAGTGACAGCTCATCTTAGATATCTAACAGTAATGTTTGAGAACTACTCACATACTTTCAGCCTAGAGGAGCTGATTGTTGGTGTCGAAGTAACGGGAAGAAATTTTTATCCTGGGTATTGGTCTATTTGCTGCCTCTATAAACTGCAGTATGTGAGGAATCTGTTACTAAGAAGTTAAAAAAAAATCACTTTAGGATTCTAATTGCTCTACTCTCAAAGAAAAGATGGGGGAACATTTCCTTTTGATTACATAGCTTATAGACTCATTTGTACTTTTTTTGTACACTATCAAGTTTGGTTTTCCAGTAAATGGGAAAGCAGACCATTTCTTGTACAATTCCTAATTTCTGTCTCTAAGTTCTTAAAATTCTATCCCTGTTAGCATGAGTTCAGTCCTCCGTACATTTGACAGAGCATTATTGCTGAGGCTGACGTTTGATGTTCACAGGAACTCAGGCTTGTAGGGATATCCAGTTCAGTATGGGGAAAAAGCTTGATTTGTGGCTTGTACTGGAAACTAGGTAGTCTGGGGTGTTCTTTAGAACTTAAATCAATCTGAGTTCCTGCTTAGGTCTATGAATCTAATGTCAGTACATGACACAAAAATGACTGGAAGCTTTCAAGTTCAAACTGACCAGTTTAACTATTGTCTTGACAATATTCTTGGCATACTATGAAAGCATAGTGCATTTCAGTAGCAATTATTCATTTTGTGTTTTGCTTTAGGTTACAGTTGATGTCCTGGTGATATTTCAAGAACGGAGAGTGTAACTTTTAAGACACCTACATGTCAGTTTTGTTTTAAAGGTTTTCTATGTTCTGTTAAAACTGTGTGTTTAAGCACTCTTTGAGTATAACCTCATATATTATACCTTTGTGATATTAAGTCCTCCTTTATCTCTGAAATACTGTCCTAAAAATCTGATTTAATGTCTATTCAATGTATCATATTATTTGGGATGTTTTCTTGAGATGTATCAACGAAGTATACAGGTGTTATAACACATAACAAGTTAGTGAATCCAGCTGATAGCCAAGCAAATGGAAAAGAAAAAGGAGCCTGTCCCGTTTCACACTCTTTCAATGCAGCTAAAATGAATATAAAACTTTATGTACGAACAACTAAAAAGCAGCCTAATATAATTTTAGTAATATCTAATTTTTGAGATTAGGCAGTGATACCTTTACAATTGCTTCTTTA
Organism: Urocolius indicus; assembly: GCA_013401255.1. Classification (NCBI taxonomy): domain Eukaryota; kingdom Metazoa; phylum Chordata; class Aves; order Coliiformes; family Coliidae; genus Urocolius; species Urocolius indicus. The sequence goes on along the minus strand of WBNH01008445.1, from coordinate 243,022 downwards.
CAAAATTATACTGGAAAGTAAAATATTAAATATGGGATGTGAAGTAGGTTGGAAACTGCTTCAGGAATTCAGTAGCATCTTTAAAACTGCTGTAAGACATGAGGGACCTAGTCTTATTAGGTTAAGACACTTTCATCTCTAATTACAAAAGAGCTTTAGGGTTTCCTTTTAAAAAGTTTAAATATTTGCTTTTAAGGAAATCAGAGTTACTTTTCTCATCTTTTCTATCCCGTTTTATGTCTGTACTGCTAGGGATAAATAACATGTCTCAAAGAGCACCTGGGAAAAAAAGGATATGCTTCCTGTTAAGAAACTTGCCCAAATACACCTTAGAAAATATTTCTGAAATTCTTTTGTGATTATCTCAATGCGTGTCACATCTTGAATACTTATTTCTCTATGTAATCTAGATAGAATTCTCTGTCAGTATCTTTGCCAAGTATCTGGCTGAATCCACAGGACAGAAAATTACTGGTGAGAACCTGAAAATACAAAGCCAATAGCTGGAGTTGTACTCAGTGTCCAGGAGTTGGACCATGGAAAATAATTCACTTTTTATGTTTGAACTGCAGTTTACAACTTTTCTGCAGGTTGTGTCTCATGTAGTTAGTGACAGTGATGTCTTGGGAATTGGACATCAGGGTGGGGTTTAGGCTTGTGGTCACCTGGAACCCTGGAAAAATGATGAAGTCTACACTTCAGCGTACTCGTCTACAAATATTCATCCTGTTTACCTACTGCTTTGCATTTAAGCAGGTTGATCAACCAATATGAAGAAAACATTTCTGCCTTTTTAAATTGGAGACATCAAACTCTTTTTTTTATGGCTAGATTATGTTTTCTTTATGATTGGAGAAATTCAATTTGCCTTCATAATAGAGTCTTGTTCTTTCAAATACATGCTCAAGTGATTACAAAAATTGAATGAGGATCAGAAAGATCTGTGACTGCGAATGACATTCAGGATGGCCAAACAGTAGGTGTTTTCCTATATCAAGTATTTCCTATTTTAACTATTTCCTATTGACTACATTCCTATAGTCAAATTTATCTAGGAACCTTTACAATGTAATGCAGGAAATAAAATGCTGGTTTTAATGTAGAAATTGCTTCTTAACTAGGACCTGGTTTTGTGACATTTCCTGACCATGGATGCCAATATCTTTAAATCTTTTGGTTTTGACAATTCAAGCTTTTAAAACCGTTTTAGAATTGAAATTTATTTCTCAGAAAACAATGGATTTTAATGAAATGTATGCAAATAACAGTTCTTGAGTTGATTGTGGAAGCCTTAAGAATGAAATGTTGCTTTAATGGAAGTAATGGTTTATACTTTGTGGAGCCTGAGACAGCTGGAAATGACCTTGTGCAGGAAAATAGCAGGAAGGGCTAGACTATAATGGTGAAGGATATGTTGATACATTATCTATGGATAAGGCTGAGAATAATGCTTATTATTTCTATCTCAAAACTGAAGATTTTTTAGCAATGTTCTGGTGAAGGATTGGTGAGTTTTAGCTTTCTTTCAGCTCTGATGTGAGCAAATGTCCTCCAAGTACTACAGCGAGACCAGGAAGCTCATTTGAATTAACGTGGGAGTAGGATTTGAGCAAAGATACCAAAAGTGTTCTATTTTCATTGTTTTCTAACAAAGCAGGCAAGTGGTTATCTTTAAGCACATAATTACTCCCTGTAGGGTCAGTATGATTCCATGCCTTGCACTCATATTTTTATATAAGGAAAGCAGGCTAGCGGACACCATTTCAGACGCCTGATTCTGGACCTTTACTAACCTCGGTGGCCCATCAGAGATGATTCAATCTCTGGCAGCTACACTGTGGGTCTTGTTCTCATCCTTGAAGCTGTGATCTCAGTGGATTTAGACAGGAAACATTTTATGTGCAGATCATGCATCTGTGGAGCTTTTAGGTAATCTCAGGCAGGTTAGGTTCTCATACTTTGTGCTTTGTTTGCAGAACTGGAACCGTAATCAGAACTTGGATTAAGCTTCTTCTAATTTCTACCTAATTACTTGTGGCACTGCAGGGAACAAATGGTTGCATGTGCATGTACATTGTTAAGCCCTATGTGCTTACTGCCAGCAAAAGCTCCATCACTCTTAACTGGATGGAAGTGTGCCTACATTACAAACATAGCTCTAGATCCCCAAAGATCGATTTATCGAGTTGTAGTGTGAAATAAAACATTAGCTTCAAGAACATTTTAATGTATATGTAGAGGTATATAGCTACAATTTCTTTTAAAACTCATGACTTCTACTTTTTCAAAAGCCAAGGGTTTAACCTGCCTGTAGAGTGTATTGTGACTGTAACTATAGTATGTTGGTGTGATAAAGTGATAGAAAACCTGATTGAGTCTTCACTTATTGCAGCGCTTTTTTTGGTAAGAGTCAGTTACTCTATCAGCGTGTTAAGAAGCAAGGTGTTGGATGTGCAGTCTGTTCTACGTTGCTTATTAACAAAAAGAGTGAGCTAATCATGATGAAATGGTATTCTTGCAATGCAGACTGGTTTTGATACTTTGTGTGTCAATAATTACTTCAGTAGTTTAATATTTTCTAGCCAAAAGCTTCAGAATCAGGTTGACAAATCAGCAGATGTCCTTTTTAAAATAAAACAGTGTTGTTGGACAGTTATCATGGCACAGTCAGTATGTGTTGGAGTCGTGGGAGCTGGGGGTACTTTTGCTTGATGCTCTTAGCCCCAACTGCAGTTGGAGAGATGTGGCCATCTCAAGAAGCTTAAAAGGAAGAACCAAGACTAAATTAGCGTTACTGTTGAATCACCTGTTTAAATGTGCAGAAATTTTTCAGCTCCTGACACATGAGAAATCTAAACAGCTTTTGTACAGCATGTTACAAAATTACAACAGAATTGTTTCCTGGTGGCACCACTGCCCCACACCACTTTGCAGTTGTAATACTTTCAGAGAAACTAGTGGTTGCATGAGGAAAGCAGGGTAAACTTGGGAAGAAATGTGTAAAATCCATGTCAGTGGATCTTAGTTCTCTGCCCCTAGGATTTCACTGAGACATCTCTGCTCTTTGAACCCAAGAGCATAAATTCCACTTTGGAGTGGTGGAGCAGCAGAGTTTTACCTGCAAGCTGTACCCAGAGGTGAAAAACCTGGTGTAGCCCTAGAAAAGTATGATGCTGAACAAGGAAATGCCACGCTTTGCTACACATCCTAAGCCCATCTCTGTTAATGACAAGGAGGTAATGGAAAAATCTTCCTAAAATCAACAATCTGAATTTTCTGTGCATGAAATGCAGTATGCCCAGTTAGAGGTATTTAATGTTACTAACTGTTTCACAAGGAGCTTTAGGTTGAAGAGTGCTGCATGTACTTTATACCTTTTATTCCTTACTCCTGAGGCAGTTGAGATGGTGACAGTTCTTGAAGAGTGGGATTTTTTTATAAGCGATTTAATTGTTCACAAATGTCTCCTTTCCTTCCTACTCTTAATTGACATGAAAAATTGTGTTATTCTGAATAGTATAAAATTGGTTTACATGGTGATTGAAACGTACAATCTTTGAGACCCGTCTAATCAACAGTAACCTTTAACCCATTAAATCAAGAAATGTGTTTATAAACACTGGGAATAATTGTAATTATGTCAGGCGTTAGCTTTTTGTAAACAAGCAGGGGTTTGGGCATTGTTGTTGGAAAAGTAATGGACTGTCGTATCATGGCTATTAAAAAAAAGGAGATTCTTTACCCTCAGTGTCCTGTCAGATAATTTTTGTGCTCAAATTTCGCGCATGTATACAGTGGGGTTTTTTTCTGTATGTGTTCACAAAGAGATTTGAAACCTCATGGCCCGGGCTGGTCTGCAGCGGGTACCCATCGCTGCTGGAGCCTTTCGGCCGTGCTCAAACGCCCGGTGTGCCGGCGGCAGGCAAGCGCGGAGGGCNAGCCGCCGCCGCCGCCTCTGTCGCCGGCGGCGCTGCGGCGGCCGCCCGTCCGTTGGCTGTTGCCATGGCTCCGGCAAGCCGGGCGAGCCCAATGGGCTGGCTGCGGCAGAGCCGAGGGGACCAGCCATTTTGCTTATGGAAAACAATGTGACACGGTGTGCCGCGCTTCACCGGGGAATAAACAAAACAAAACAAAAAAAACCTCGTCGGAGGAAACAGAAGAAACGCGCGGCATTAGTGAGTAACTGCAGCAGCTCGGGCGCTTGCGAGCTGCCATTTTGACAAGCCGGGGACTGCCGTTCCCGTGAGCCGCTCGGAGGAGGTGGAATGCAGGGGCTGATAACGCTGCGTATCTGCTGTCAGGCAGCGGAGCGGGGTTTTGTCTTGTAAAGGCGAGGTTCCCCCGCGCTGTTATCTCAGCAGCTCGCTGTCCGCCCCGAGTGAGCGCCGGTGATCCGGGAGAAGGGTGTTGCCGTGGCTCGCTGCCTGCTCGGCTCCTTCCTCGCCCTGCGGCGCGCCGTGTGCCGCGGGCGCCGGGCGGAGCGTGCTGCCGATCAGCAGGAGCGCTTTAGGAGCTGTCGCCTCGGGACCCTTCTGCAGAAGGAAGCCTCGCTGCGTCTCGCCTTGTGTGTGAGAGGTACGTCTTTGTGAGGATTATTCCCATTTTGTAAAATGATACTGAGCGGAACTTCATGCAAGAAATAAGCTACCTAAGGAAGGTGCCTTTGCATTTAAAGGCCGACTTAGGTCAAGGGCTTCTTTAGAGTGGTTGCCGAATTAATCGATCCGATTGCCTTTTCGTTAGATAGTTCGATGCAGTGTTCCATATGGTTGCTGATTCACAAGGATGTTTCCGATAGTCGATAACACGTTTTGCTTGTGTTTTCTACTGGAAGGAAAGGTTTTTCTGTATTGACTTTCACTGTACTTTTTACCGTCAGGATAGCGCAGGTGAAATCAAACATTATAGAACTTGCATATTTGAAACGCTTTACATTCATTGAGCTCATTGGTGGAATTCGTGCATTGTGTTCAGCCTCAGTGTAACTAGATTTAAATTGCCCAACTGCTGCTGTGCAGTATGTAGGTCATAATAAAAAGCAGCTTTTTCACGGGCTTTCAATGGACTGCATGCCCCAGTGCTGGGGTTGATTAGCTTGTGGTACTTGTACTGTTAAGAGTAGCGGTACTGCAGCCAGCTCACACCTCCTTTTTAAAGATATCGCACATACCGTGCTAGACAGAGCACAACACACCCATTGTGTCCCTCCGTTTGGCGTTCAGCAAAAGGAAGGAAACGAGCACTCCACACGGAGCACAAGCACGTTTAATAGCACGAGACGGTTAAACTTTTATTGAACAATCTCGGCGATTCTGAGATAGGCTAGAGAAGGCAGAGAAAAATGAAAACATGAAGACAAATACATCGGAATAATTGAAATGGGAGAGGTCTTCAAATTGGGACTAATTGTTAATGCTGTAGGTACTCAGTGCAAAGTGAATTGTTCTGAATAGCTGTGAAGTACAACACATCTGCTTTAGAGACTAAAACTGCCTATACCTAGGTCAGTAGAACCTCAGTCCCTCAGTACTGATAATGTTTGTATTAAAAGTAGCATTTGATGAACTACCAGATGTATTCTAAGTAATAGAATTTCTGAATTACCTAATACTGAGATGCATTAAATTATTCGACAACTGAACCAAACATTCTGATTCACTTCACATCTATGAAATTATATTTTTATTTTAATTCTTATTTTATAACTATGTGGATTTAAATCACATTGAGATGAGCCATTTGTTTGGACAGATGAGTGGGCATGAAGTCAAGAATTTGAGGTCTGGTGTCTTTATAGTTAAATTAGTAGCCAGGGCTCCATAATTAGGAGCTAAATTCCAATGTATTATTTTTGTATATATATCCAGCAAAGGTATTTGGATGAGCATGTTCAGCAACTATGTTCCCAAATGAGAAATTTCAACTTGAATTCATAAATTCACAAATTTCAATTTGAATTCAATTGAATTCACATTTCAAAAGAGCAATATATAAATAGGTTGTTACTATGCATTTTCTCCATTAAAAAAGCTCCATCTTACTTGGATCATTCCAGGATTTTGTTATTCCATGAGTGCACACCCCAACTTCTTTCTCTATACATCTGTGTAGGGGTCACACAGTTGTTTAGAGAGCTGCTTTCATCTGTCTTCTGTGAAGTGGAATGCGCATTTACAGTGGGGTACTACATGAATATTTATGACCGAGTCTGTAATTACTATGAAAATGATAAACAAGCAGAGTTGGTGTTTCCTATAAGGTGTTTGTAAGCCTTTAACAAAGAGATGGAGAGCTTCTCTAATAATGGTAAGAAACAAGGATATAGCAGTACACAAAAAGTGAAGGATCTTGCTGTTCAAGGTGGACATAATCTCGGTGTAAAGAATTCATGGTGTAAGAAGGGAAAGGAAGACTAGCTATGACTAATCACTAAATGCTGTGCACCCATTAGATGCTGATAGACGCATCTTATTAGTCTTTGTTATTTAAAGCAATATTCTGTGATCTTTCCTTTCTGCTTTTCTCCCTTTGTCTTTTTTTCTCATATCAATTCCCAGCTTCCCTGTTTCCTTACTGTCTCTTTGGCAACATCTGATCCCCTCAGAGCTATTTGTAAATCAAATCGATGACTGTCAGTAAAGGCTATGGAGGTGCTGCAATAGAATCTGGTGTGGAGGAAGAATTTAAATGAGTTAGAGGTAAGAAACAGCAACTAAGACAGTATCCAGTATGAACTAATTCCACATGCTGTAAGGTATAAGGGCGTAGAATTGGGTCACTGATGTAGAAATGAAATGAGCATGGAGAAGGATGTTTTTCAGCTTCCGATAAACTGAAGTGTACTTATAAAAAGAAGCTGTACAAGAAGAGCTTGACAACAATATAAGACAAACAGGGTATTTTTGCATTGGAAAGGGTGACATCAAGTTGCAGTTGAATTCTGTAAGTTTTTCAGGTTTCAGTGGAGCCACAGTTTCTATCCGATATGTTTGCACACGATTTGAAAGTCCATAGGTTATGCAAAGTCAGGCTTTCTTGGTCAGCAGTGATGTAAATAACATCAGCTGTCATGCTTTAACATTACAGTTACTTCAAACATTTTTTTAGACAGATGACCTTTGAAGGTGACTCTAGGACCATGTGTTCTGCTCTTAAACAGGATACCAAGAAAGCAAAAGCAGGCAGATGAATCCTAAAATGCGATATCGTAGTAGCAGGTGCATGAGAGAACAGGGTGACTAAAGGTAGAATCCAGTTGTCTAACAATTCTCTGGTGTGTTGTTTTAAAAAATCAGCTTTGAGCAAATGGTGATAAGCATCAACCAACCATGTGGTCTGTGGAATACAATAACCTTATCAGAGAGCTCATGTGGGAATGTTATCTACCCTCAGGCTATGGACTATTCTGTGTATGCTTACATGTATGACCAACCTGTGAGTAACAATACAGATGGCATATGCCCAGGAAACACAGATGTCAAATTAAGGTACATTGTATAATCTCGTGCTATGAAACAGACAAAGGTCACTTTCCTGTCTGAAGGATAAGGTATTGCATATCATACACCAATGATGAGATTGCATCTGGAGTGGGCAAACTGCATCAGATATGACCTTGGAAGGGTATTTCTGCTCCGGGGAGGAAGGCTGTATAAAATATGGAGATCAAAGTTGACAAATCCTGCTTGTTTTTAAACTAGACTTTTTACAAATATATATAGATATATATATATATAGTGTCACACTACTCTGATACTGATCCTTCCTGTGTCATTTCTGTGTTGTATTAAGCATGTTACTCAGTGCCAGTTAGTATTTTCTTTACTGTTGGGTGGAGTAGAGAGATTCCTATTTTAGACACGACTGTACCATAGATAGTCTGTCTCTGTTCACTTTTCTTCAAATAGTGTGGCATTTTTCTTGAAATTATTTTTACAAAAGTTGACCTTTCTGAAATTATGAGTCTTATTAACATTCTAGGGCTAAAACAAATGTTAAAAAGTCTTTCAGAGGCACTGATGCCATGGAAGAACTTCATGTATGGGAAGGAAAAGGGAGAGAAGTAAATACTTAAAAGGGCAGCGTGTATCTTTGAGTAAGAGCATGCTGGATTAGTGCATTCTAGATCTACTTCTGCTTTCAGTTGTTTTGAAGCATAAAATGTATTTTTCTGCTCAGATGTATTGTTCCATAATAGTGGTATATTATAGCTAATACTGCTGTACAGCAGGAAATTCCAAAGTTGGAACCTTTTCTTGTGTTATTTCTAACCTCTTTCCTTAAATAGAATGAGGGATTTTTTTCATCTTTCTGTACTGAATACAGATAGTGTTCTGATTCATCCACCCTTAAAAACCTCACCAACCACCATGAGAGGGCTGAATAGCACAGATGTAGTTCTGTGTTAAGTAACCTGAGAAACATAGTACACTTTTTAAGAGTTTATGTTGAAGATCCCAAGCCTCAGAGGATGGAGTGAGGGGAATACGATGGCAGGAAAAGCTACTCTTCTTTCTCTATATCTTTACTACGATCAAACTATACAGCAAACATTTTTGTTAGCTGTCTCAGAAAATAGCCATTAAATAACGCTGAGGTACAGAATAATAAAGGTTTACTTCTTCTTAGAGCACTTATTTTGCATTTTATGTATGAGTATTAAAGCAGTAAACAACTGAACTGTTTGATGGGTAGCTAAAGCTATTCCTAGGTTATCAGCAGTTGCTGATTAGCTGCATCTGTCCACAAGTGTAGTGAGGACCCAAAAGGCAAGGATGCATGAGGAAACTCAAGGGAAACGAAATCAGTAATTGCAGTTCTCACAGCTGAAAACTGTATTCATCAAGGCTTACAAGAACAGTAAAATGCATTGATTTCTAAAGGTTGCAGTTGTTTATAGGATCAACAGTTATGCTAATAGGAAATCAGTAGCTGTGACTGAAATTCAAAATAGGTGGGATGGTCTTTGTGGTTTTTCAAAGAGTTTAAAACAATGGATCCGGTTCCTTACTGATATTTTTTTTTTTTTTTTTTTGAGCAGCGTGTATAGGTGGGGTCCCAGTTCAGCTGTACCAAGACTGAAAGGCAGTTGTTGAAGTGCTTTTGAAGAGGCTTAGGTTTGGGATGAAGAGAAAGGATGGGGACTACGTCAAGAGCAGAACAGTCAGGGAGTGTTCTTTTCAGCATGTTGCCATATTGTCTGAGGACTCATTAACTGTAGTCTGAATGAACAGGCTACAGTTCATCACCACAAGTGTAACTAGAGTGTTACCATGTTTAATAAAGCTGCATATTTCTCAATGGGGTAGGCACAAGTGTGTGAAGCCACAGAAAGCAGAGTGTGCCACCTTGCAAAAATGCATAGCTATTACTTAAACATCAGATCAGTAGTGAGTGATGAAGGTGTAGAGGATACAACATGTTTTCCTGTGTCAACTTCATAAACATTTGTACCTGAGGTAAGAATTTGAAAGACAAATTAGCTAATTATAGAGATCTAATGAGTATTCTTCATGAAAGACAGTGAGCAGTCCCTAGATTTAGCAATAACGAATACCAATAAAAGAGCAGAAATAGTTATTTCAGAGGTGTAGATTATAGAAGAGATATTAATACTTGAGTTTGTCATATATAGAAAAGTCAGAATGGATTATGCAAGCAGAGTGGTCAGCTTTATATTCTTACTGTAATTAATGACATACAGTGCAAAAGCAGAGTAGAGTATACCACAAAATCTGTAAAAGCATACGCTTAAAATCATAACAGTTAGGAGCAAGATTGCTTCTGGTCTTTTGACTGCAATAAATGCGCATACAAACAAAATATCTCATGACTGTTTACAGCACATCTCTGACCTTTTTGAATCTAACTAGAAAAAAGAGAGCCAGTAGGACTGACTTCCTAAAAGCTAATGCTTTGTCACAGTTTAGTTCTAGTACATGAGAGGGAGGAAGCTGGCTATGATTTGGTTACCTGGATCAATTCTGATCTCTCAAAAAATGCATGAACTAGAAATTACACAAGTTACTAGAGAGATCTCTGTGCATATGAACAGCATTTTCACTATTTGAAGTGCCCACAAGAGAAAAATACTGTTTCAGGGCAATAGAACGAGGTATGGGATAGACAGTTAAATTGGATGCTTGAATATTGTCTGTCTCTGAATGTTAATTTTTTTCCTCTTAATATTAAAAAAAAAAAGATGTGATTCTAAAACTGAAAATATTTCATTTTTAACATAATCTGAAATTAAAATATCATTGGCATCAAGTTTTTAAGCAGATGTAAAATGAAATTTGTAAGTTACTAAATGCCTGTTTCTCACTGAATTTCATGCTAATTTGAGAACCTCAAATTCTGTATTCTGTTATGTAGATAATGAGAGCTTTTGTAGTTCCTTGAACTTAATTGATATGAGGTGATGACTGATTGGAGAGAAGTACAAAGAATTTTATTTTATGAGGTTACTTACTACATCACCACCACAAAATGGTTTGGTCTCTCTGATGAAGTAGACAGTATGGGTCATTATAAGGCGTGAATTAGATGGCTCAAGTTTTGACATGATATTTCAGCTGTTGTTTTTAAATATCTTGAGACAGCAATGGAAGCTTTGGTTTTCAAAAATAATAGCTTTTGAGGCAATCCTAAACTGTAGTGATTAGCCTATATGAAGTATATAGTAATTCCCTTTTGAACATGGAAATCACAGCACTGATTTCTGTGCATTTTGTGCTTTACACTTAAAATCTTAAGCAGATATGGTTTGATTTGGGCATCAAACCTGGAGGATTTTTTTCTGCAGCTAATAGTAAGAATTTGAATAAGCAATCAGTAACAACCCAAAGAAATGTGAGGGGAAAGCACTCTGTATAATTTAAGTCATATATTGATCATGCACATCACACTGCTCCTTCTGGCTCATCATGCGTTTGACACATTTCAATAAGAAAATTCTGACAGAAGCCAGCAGTTACCAAGACAGTTTTTGTTTAATTTCTAATGAACAGGGAACTCTAGGCAGTAACATTCTCCCAGATAATAAAATTCATGGTAATTGCACTGTTTTTCTTTTGGATAAATTGTATTTGTGAGGAGTCTTAAAGAAATAATGATTTCAGTGTGACTGATGCTATCAAATGATTTACTTGGAATAAGGAAAATATAGAAGAGGCTAATCAAATCAAGTGCTACTCTATGAGAATGAAATGAGACGCTGACAGGTTTGACAGCAGAATAAAGACCAAACTGAAGACTTTGTTTTGACATACATGCAGATAATCAGGCAAATTCAAGTCTTTTAACAGATGTCTTCTATAAGGGTCACTTTACAGATACGGATCATGTAATCTGAGCCTTGCAGATTATCATTCTACTTCTAAACAAATACAAGAGAGAGGTTTTCAATTCCTTATTTGCATAGCTGTAGATTTACGTGTCCTTATGCTTTTGCCAGTGGCATTTGATTCGCAGATGACTGATTTATGGTCTTGAGCGAAGGCCACATTTGGGACACAGTTTAGTCAGGACTGCAAACTCTACAAACATTGTGTGGAAATCTGCACCTGTTCTAGTTAACATATACTGTGGCAAAGCACTAGGAGAATGCTTTCTGGCTTTTGGCAATGGTTTTCTTATGAGTGAGAGATAGATTTCATAAGTATAGCATACTATGCTAAACTAGTCCAGGTGTGCATTTGTTTTCTTTTTGTAATATTTAGTGGTGTAATTATCTTAAAAATGATTCTGTAAAATCATTGACTGCTTAGCTAAAAACCACAAATGAACAGAATCATGTCATAATGTCTAAAAGAGCTACAAAAAAACCAAAAAGGTACAACAGCAAATAAATGTTATGCTGTTTCTTTGTTGATACAATCTGCTCTCAGTTCTGGCATTCACTTTCTGTATCATTACCTATTGAAAGAGAAAGGGCAGATGAATTATTTCCTGATAAAAAGGAACAGATAAAAAGACGGTCATCTTAAAAACTTGATATTTGAAAGGCAAGTCTTGTGTTTCGGTAATTGTTTCTATCAATATTAGATCATCACCATGCAAAGAAAGGATTAAGGTCAAGTTCTTGTTGCAGTAGCTGCTGAACATAAAAGCTGGAACACACTTGATTGCAAAGGTAGACTGGAGAGGTTTGTTAACAGGTGTCTAATCATTATTTGACCATAATACTAGTGATTTCCTGATTTCCTGTAGCAGAAAGGAAAATTTTTAAAAGAGTTTGAGAAAGGAGTAAATTGTAGCTTTGTAGATAAGCTTGGGAAGTGTTCTAATGAGAAAAGGCTACTGTTTCTTACAAATAAAAGAGAGGTATGGGAAAAATCTGAGGAGATGTTGTCCAAAGTTGTGATGAGTGTTTTGCGAGCTGCAAGAAGAGACAGGAAGAGCATTATGAAAGCGCTTCAAAGGGAAGTGGAGAAAGATGTAATTGCTGCAGTGAGAAGGAGCCAGCTGTACATGCTCACTGTTCTAGGGCGGGGACAGGTATAATGGCTTCAAAGCAAAAAAAAAAAAAAAAAAAAAAAGAAATAGTCTTCATGAGGTGCATTTTGCATAGGTCAGAAACCATTACCTAAAACTATGGGCCCAGTTACTGTAGTTAAGTTGTGTAGAGGCCTAAACAATGGTGTTCCTAATGGGAGACCCAAGAGAAAAATGCTATGAAGAAATTAGTCTCACAGGAAAAGCTACAACACATTGCTTAGGAGAGTGAAGGGGAAGCAGATGTGAGGAAAATGAGCTAGGTCCTTGAGGAATTCCCATGTTTGTGTATGCAAGGTATTTTGTGTTTAAAAAAAAAAACCTTTATTCCACAGATTTTTTTTTTTTTTTTTAAAACTTCATATGTGCCCTTAAAAATTCCAATACAAAGTTGCAGATTTGGGGAAAAAAAAAAACAAAAACTTTCTGTGGTTTTATTCTTGATGTTGCATTTTATTCTTGAACGACTCGAATGGTCACATCTTGGCTGCTCCTAAGCACTTTAGATAAAGCATTAGGATTTTGGCCTCTGTTTTCAAATAGTTATGTAATATCTATTATGGAAATGAATTGCCTCTTTGTATGGATTGTCTCTTTGTATACGTCTGTGTATTAGCACTACAGATTTCCATTTCTCAGTGCATATACTTGGTTTTCAAATTATCATCAGAGCTGGAAGTTTGAAGGTGGTTTGAGTTCAAATATAGCTTAAAAGAATAATTATATTGCAAACTTTCTTGTCTGTAGTCCTCTCAGAAATCTATGTAACTTTAATGTCAATTTCAATATTGTGTAAATTTTAGTTAAGATTTCTGTGGACTTTTATCTTCCAGTAGGTTTAGGAACAACTCTTTATCTTTACTAGAAGTGTGGTTTTTTTTCCTGAACTATTTGCAGATAATGCTGTTTAAGTTTCGCATTCAGTACCTGAAACTGTAAAATATTTTAATCATATATGTAAATCAAATCTTCTTTAAAGATAGTCTCCATTTGTTACTGGACTTTTCTGTAGTATTTACATGTGGATAGTTTTTACTGGGGGCCTTTTGAAAGAGCTAAAAGGATTTTTACTTCTTCAGTGCCCAAAAGTAAATACTTTTGTTAATAAGGTTTTTTAGGGATGAGTTTGGAACTATACTCCAAGGCTCCTGCCACCTTTTGATGGGTACATAAGTACAAAGTTTGTACCATTAGGTTTACAAAAGTAATTTCCTGCTTCTCATAGCACTTGCAGCAGGAGATATTAATATAGCACTGAAATTTTCAAGTTCAGATTTGTAAGAATCTAGTCTGAATAAAACTCTTAAAAGTGAGGTCGTGACTTCATTGTAGTTGTTTTGTGACTTGCTTCTAACCTGGGTGTATGTAGTCTTCTTTTCAAAGTCACATTCTGAGCAAGGAACCTAACATTTATTTAAATGTTTGTTTGAAGAAGGCAGAGAGAATTTTAGCAAAATGAAGCTTACAAATGAAATTATTATAGTATTTGCAGCTCTTGGTCTGTATTTGCCCTTTGAAGGCGACAACAGAAATCTTCCCTGAATTAATTAAATAGATTAAATTTAGATGCTTTTAAAATACCTCTGAAAAGGCCCTAGTGTCCAACATTTTACTATCCTAGATGTAGATTCAGCCCAAAATGCCTCTTGGAGAATACTGGCAAGATTTAAATAAAAGATGAAAAAGTTTTGCATTTGTGTCTGTTTCTGTCACATGAAATAATAATATTTTTTAAATTCACATAGATTTTTAAGTCTAATATTCATTAGCAAGATCTGTACTGAAACAACTGGCACCATCTGAATTAATCTACTTACCTTATTTACTGTGTATTTGTTATTAGAAAAGGATTTACATGTACATATACACATATTTTATTGTACTTTTTGGATGTCCTGGTAGATACATAATTACTTATGCCTCCATAAACTTGATGAATATCAGATGTTACTTTCAAATTACGCTGTGCATTTCAATCTGGGATCCTACAAATGCTACCCAGGCTTGAAAGTGGAGTTCAGGGTAGTTTTGATGTATTATCATGCATAACTTTTCATGCTCTCTGTATCAGACACTCGTGAAAGTTTGAAATGTCACCAGCTAAATCAAGGTAAGGGGTCACCTTAGTTTGATGAGAAAAATAAATCAGGAAATAGAGATACAGTGTTGTCATTACAGAGGCAGCAATGTTTCAATATTGCATCATAAAAAGAAATTATATGTTGACTTTTTAGTTATGGATCACAAAACAGTTTGTAGCATAGAGTTTTTTTTATATTTCAATGCTATTTTTTTGTTTAAAAGTACTATAACGTTATTTGAAGTACTTAACTTGAGGACAGTTTAGACTTTGATCTGAACTCACATGTTTCTAGTTCATGCAATCATCTATTGTGAGCTGTTTGTTATAAATAACCAAAAGCTGCACAGATACTTTGTAAAACTATTAGTGATTTCCCACACTCTGTTGTACTCTGATTTCTAACTCTAGTCTTCAGATAACTGTCATTTATATATGATTTCTTTTCACTCTGCTGATCAGAACGCAAAATTAACACTAAATGCTTTTGTTATGTTTCCTTACAAGCAATTTGTTTAATTGATGTAAGAACCAAATATGCTTGACCTTAAATTGCAAATCAATGAGCTTGTAGCAGAAAGCAAGGCAAAGCAAGGAGCCTCATGTTTTGGACACTAAATTCCTAATAAACTTCTGCTGAGATATGTGTAATATGTCTCTTTTTGACCTTATACACAACACTGTAATTTGACAACATTTTTAACTCTACATTCTCTTTCAGTAGGTAAGAGAAAACTGCGATGATTAACTGCCCTCTATAAATTTAGTAGAGATTATTTGCCTTTCAACTTGTTGAATTTTGGTTTTCAATCCATTCTAGAAGCTGAGGATACCAAAAGTCACTGAATTCATCCTTTAGTTTTCTTAAATGCAAGCATTCATTAACCCATTGTTGCAGGTAGCGATCTGTGTCTAAGGGTTAAAATTGAAAAATTCTGTTTTGAGCAGAACCAAGCTGATGAAAAATTGAAAAGTCTTGAGGCAAAATAGGGCCTTTGGACCTTCTATTATTCATAGGTGGATGACTTCGAAAACAGAGGATGTTAAAGTTCTAACGAAGTAAACAGTTTCTAGGAAGGGAAATCCGCCTTTTCATATGGTTTTATTTTCAAAGAGGAAATTACCTAATTAGTGTAAAACTTCAAGGATACAAAACAAAATATCTACTTCAAATTATATTACTTTTGACTTCCAGTTCTCACATATGTGCCTAACTGTGATTGCTATGGTTTCATTTCTGCTCTTCAAGCCTAATGCATAACTTCAAGTGTCATGCATATAGGTTTATGGTGCAAACACAGGAGTGTTGCTTCCTTTACCCTATGTGAAAAATACATATAGCTGTATTGTTCCAGCTGTCAGTCTGTTGCTGTTTGAGAATATTTTTGAGGACTTTTCTCATCACTTTTCTTTGGTCTTTGTTATATGAATTGGAGTCTCTTAAAAGTGTATGCTTTTTGTAAGAAGTATACAGTATACTTCTTGAAGAGAGTATTAGGGATCTACTAGTCAAGCTGGACACTCACAAATACATGGGTCCTGATGGGGTGCACCCATGAGTGCTGAGGGAGTTGGCTGATGTTACTGCTAAGCTGCTCTCCATCATTTTTGAACAGTTGTGGAACAAAGATTAAGTGCCTGAGGACTGGAGGAAGGCCAATGTCACTAGAGTCTTCAAAAGGGCAAGAAGGAATACCCTGGAAACGACAGGCTGTTCAGCCTCACCTCTGTTTCTGGAAAGGTGATCAAGCATCTCATCCTGGATGCCATCTGTAAACACATGAAGGAAGAAATGGTTATCAAGAGAAGTCAACATGGATTCACTGAGAGGAAGTCCTGCTTGGCCAACCTGATAACCTTCTATGATGGCACGACTGGCTGGATAGATAAAAGGAGACCAGTGGATGTCATCTACCTTCACTTCAGCAAGGTCTCTGACACTGTCTCCCACAACATCCTCCTAAAAAGGTTCAGGAAGCATGGGTTGGATGAGTGGAAGGTAAGGTGAATCAAGAACTGGCAGAATGACGGAGCCCAGAAAGTGGTGATCAATGGCGCCAACTTGAGTTGGAGGCCTGTGGCTAGTGTGATTCCACAGGAGTCGGTTCTGGGGCCAGTCTGATTCAACATCTTCATCAATGGTCTGGATGAGGGTGCGGAGTGTACCCTCACCAAGACCAGTCTGATTCAACATCTTCAACAATCGTCTGGATGAGGGTGCGGAGTGTACCCTCACCAAGACCAGTCTGATTCAACATCTTCAACAATCGTCTGGATGAGGGTGCGGAGTGTACTCTCACCAAGTTCACTGATGACACTGGATTAAGAGGGCTGACTGATTCACCAGAAAGCTGTGCTGCCATTCAGAGACATCTCAACAGGCTTGGGAGTTGGGCAGAGCAGAACCTCATGAATTTCAACAAAGGCAAATGCAGAGTCCAGCACCTCAGGAGGAACAACTTCATGCACCAGTACAGACTGGGGGTGACCTGCTGGGAAGTAGTTCTGCACAGAGGGACCTGGGAGGTCTAGATGACAGCAAACCAAGCATGAGTTGATAGCAAAGTAAGCATGGGTCAGCAATGTGCCCTCATGGCCAAGAAGGCCAATGGCATCCTGGAGTGCATTAAGAAGAGTGTGGCCAGCAGGTCAAGGGAGGTTGTCTTTATGTTTTTGTCCAGTTCTGGGCTCCCCAGCTCAAGAGGAATGGGGAACTTCTAAAAAGTCTAGCATAGAGCCACAAGATGATCGGGGGACTGGAGGATCTTTCTTATGAGGAAAGGCTGCAGGATCTCAGGCTGTTCAGCATGAAGGAGACTGAGGAAGGACCTCATTAATACTTACAAGGATTTGAAAGGTGTATGTCAAGAGGTTAAGGCAACAGTTTTTCTGTACTGTACACTGACAGGACAAGGGCTAATGGACAAAAGCTGGAACACAAAAAGCTTGGGAAACATAAGGGAAAACTTCTTCACTGTTAGGGTGAGGGAGCACTGGCACAGACTGCCCAGGGAGGTTGTGGAGTTTTCTCTGGAGATTTTCAAAACCTGCCTGGATGTGTTCCTGTGTGACCTGATCTAGGCAGACCTGCTTGAGCAGGGTGTTGGACTAGATGATCTTCAGGGATCTCTTCCAACCCCTACCATTCTGTGATTCTATTATCTTTCCTCTACTCTGCCCTAGTAAGGCCACATCAGGAGTCCTGTGTCCAGTTTTGGACTCCTCAGTTGAAGAAGAACAGGGAACTTCTGGAGAGAGTCCAGCGGAAGGCCACCAACATTATCAGGGGACTGGAACATCTCTCTTAACTAGGAACGGCTGTGAGGCCTGGTGCTGTTTAGCCTGGAGAAGACTGATGGGAACATTATCAATGCTTAGAAATATCAAAAGTGCAGATGTCAAGAGGTTGGGGCATGTCTTTTTTTCTGTAGCACCCCGTGTCAGGACAAGGGGTAATGGGCACAAGCTGGGACTCAGGAAGTTTCACTTGAACATGAGGAGAAACTTCTTTCCTGTGAGGGTGAGGGAGCCCTGGCACAGGTTGCCCAGGGAGGGTGTGGAGTCTCCTTCTCTGGAGGTTTTCAAACTCTGCCTATATGTGTTCCCGTGTGACCTGATGTATGTGGACCTGCTTAAGCAGAGGAGTTCAACTAGATGATCTCTAGAGATTCCTACCAACTCCTACCATTCTGTGATTCTATGTCTAGCCCTTCATCACGTGTCATACTGGTTAGCAAAAATGTAGATAGCAAGGAAGTGTTATTTTAGCATTGTGTCTGTAGATTGTCTCACCTGTGGCAGGATTTTTCCATGCAGGGAGAAAACTTTTGATGGGAAACATAACTACAGTTTTGAAACATGGCTGAATTGTTTGATTCTTTATTCATTAATGATGTTCAGTGATCAGAAATGAAAGTGTACTGAAGGAGGAGAATTAGGAATTGCTAAAAATCTTTTAAGTAACATCACCCACAACAACTTCCGTCTTACCACTGTATAGAGTCTTGTCACTTAAACGAGGTCTAGAGCTGTGAGCTGAAAAAATACTTCTGCCCTACAAAGAAGTCAAAGTAGAGCAATTAACTGTCAATACAGCTGTAACATCCTGTGTTGCCTTAAACACAACAAACATCAATTTGATTTTCTCTGGCTAGGAATATAGCTCAAACAAGTATTTCAAACTAATAGCCTGTTCTGCAATTAATGGTACTATAGAGAACACAAATAGTAAACAAAAACTGTAAAAGAGCTCTCATTTTCACTTAGCTGAAGCAATACATGATAAATGATTACCTACTAATGTTCTTTTGTTAACAAGAGGGGAAACAAAAGCTCAGCAGTGATTTCCTGAGCCATTCTTCTAGTGGGCTAGGACTAATTGGGATATAGAGTATGCATTGAGAGATGTTGGCATTGTGCTATAACTTCACCTTCGGAAGCTGAAGCACTTTCTAGAAGCCAAGTCTTCCTCTTCTTCTAGGCTACCCGTGTGAGGAACTGTGAAATCTCAAGGACAATTACGATCTTCAGGAGTAAAAAGACTTGAATGAGAGGGGATCAGTTTTCTGCTTTAGGGGTTGCTCATAATCATGAGATATCATACCACAGAACAAGAAATTGCCCAGGTGATTTGCCATCACAAAAAAACCAAAACAAAACACCAAAACCCTCAAACAAACAACTTCCTGCTACTAGATCGTTCCCTTTCTTTGACATACTTATGTATCCTCAAAGTTACAACAGTCTGTATTTGGATTATCTGGAAAGCACTGGTTTCAATAATACTGCAATTCGGGTATCTGTCTGGGAATCACCTATTTGGTACATGTTAAAGCCTACTTTTGGGGTCATGCTCAATTTCATAGAGCCTGAGAACCTTGATGTTTCTAGCTAAGATGTACATTGATACTGATCCCACTCTCATACCCTGGGGTTTCCATTTTGGCTCTTGCAGCCCTAAGGCTTTTGAATTTCTCTGCAGGAATCAGAGTTTGTGATGCATCTTTATTGTGTAGGCCTAACTTCATAAGTGCCTGCCAATGCATGAAGCCAAAGGCTTGACAGACCAGTTCTATTTTATTAGAAGTAGAAAGGTGTGAAACAGCTCTGCTGTGCCCACTGAGCTCATAACAGAAGCAGAATCTGTGGCACCTTCAAGGAAACTGAGGATTCAGCTCTACTCTTGAATAATGTGTTTTTGAAATCTTTAAGAGATTTTGAGCTGAGTTGCAATCTAACGTAGTATTTAAGTCTCATTACTTCCTTTGGTGTTATCTGTTGACTAGGCCTCACTGATATCTATGACTACACAGCAGGCCCTCAAACTTACTCCGCTGTGTGCAGTGGTATTCCAGTGATACATTCAGTAATGTCATCAACAAAGGCGTTCATGATGACCATAGCCTTGGTTAGGATAGCAGCCTTATGTAATAACTCTTCTTTCAACTGTCCTTACATTGCTTGTAGCCCCTTTCACAGGTTTTGGTGACAGATATTCTTGGAGTTCGTGTTAGAAGCAGGATCAGGCTTGGTAGACTCAGGCATTTTGGCAGCACCTTCTTTCATGAATAAGCAACATGAAGGTGGGCAAAGGTGGAGACATTGTAGCTGTAAATGGCTTGAGTATGCTGGTGGCATGTACCTGTGCTGTTGAAATAACTACCTTCTTTGCAGCCTGAAGGACTGATAACGGTCATGATTGTGTGAAACTGTGAGCAGCAAACTGAGTTTGTATCTCAGTGAGTGTATGCTGGTTTATAATATCCTATGTTTCAGTTAGAGGTAGGAAACCCAAATGCAAATATTGGGTCTTGCTGAAAACCAGATACTGTTTTTGCAATCAGTCTCCTGTTTAAAAAACTAAAGACATCAGGAAAATATCAGAATCTGCTGGGATTAGCTTGTATTCTAAATTGCTGAAGTGTTATCCCACAGTTGGAACCCTTCAAAGTTTTGCACAGTTGCTTATGTCTTTTGATTGTGTTTCTTTTCTGTTCTGTTTCTTGTAGGTAGTAGAATAAACAACCTTGGCTATCCTTTTCCTCCCATTTTGCTGGGGGGCCTCTGCCATCCTAACGAGGGTGGGGGTGAATGGGGGGCATGGAGCGAGAGACCGTCATGGTGCTTCTGTGCTAACTACACTGTAGATCTCTTATATCTTCTTTACTAAATTCGCATCTTAGCAGATTGGCTGAACACCATTGTGTTAATTGTTGAGAAGCCTAAATTCCTTTGTGGATTTAGTCATGGTAATTGGACAGGAACTCCATACAGAGTGCGGAGGTGTAAAGCTGGCCTGGCCATAATCGGGTGGCTTAAGAAAGAACAGAATGGCATTAGGCCTTGTGTGCTCTGTAACATAAATCTTTGTGAAGTGAAAGAAGGGAACCGGGACTTGTGTTTCTTCTGTGAATGTTTTTTGCTTTGCATGGTCTGGCTAGCTTAAGACTGAGAACTGCAGCTGTACACAAGGACCTTGCATAGCCTCAGAGCCTAGTCGTGTCAATCCTTCCTTGAGAAGGAGGCAGTCTTATCCATGGCCAACTAACTGTTGGTGTAAATATTTCAGAGTAACTCCTAGGTAAATTTTCTTTGTTAAGCTAAAGAGAGTCAGGCTTTTGCACTGTGAGACACATGAAGTCAGTAATTACTCTATGAAAGATGGGCCAGTGTCCTCAAAAGACCAGACAGGACGCTGGTACACCAAATGCTTAGTATTCTGTGCCAGCCAAGTGGGAAGTGTGACTACGTATCCTTCTGGAAATTTAATCCAGATTTTCAGTATCTGTGGCAGATGTTTTAAAAGATCATCAGTACAGTGTGTTTTTAAAAAAATAAAGTGTGGTACAGTAACACCATCTTTCATGGTTTTTATGATGATAAATAACTTGAGAACATCTTATGATGTTTGTGCCTCAGATACAAGGTGGATAAAACATCAGTTTGTATGTGACAGCTATCACCAAAGTGGTTTTGTCAAGGTGAGACACTGCTTGCTTTGTCCAGCAGGAGAATTTTAGGTAACTGGGAGCTTCACTGTAAAAAGATACATAAATGCTTAGGAATTTAAGTATATGTAACATGGATATTTTAAAGATTGTCAGTTTGGATTTGAGCTCAAAAATCCTTTGAGCTGCTAGTTCAGTAAACGCAGTCATTTTAGCTGTTAAGTTAACCTTGCTCCCTAATGTCTCCAACACCTTCCCAAAGCTCCCCACCCCACCCCTGCCCCAATCTTACACAGTAGTTGAACACATTCTAGGAGAAACCAAGACTGAAGGACAAATAACCTTGTACAAAGTTCTTGAAACAATAGACTAGTGGTGTATATCAAGATCAAGATAAACAATAGGCCTCTGTTCTCTATTTCCTGAAACAGCCTTTTCATAGTTATTTCCCCATACCTTTTTAACTGTTTACTTTAGGACCAGAGCAAGTTAGTTTTACTAGCAAAACAGTGCTGTTACCAGATGTATCTTTCTCTTGGTCCAGTTTCATAGCGATAGCTGCAGTGACTGTAGTTACTTTTCACACCATTTGGAGAGCAGTTATATTATTTGCAACCAGTTATAGGAAATAGATGACCAAGAGGCTTTTTACATTAATTATTACTTTATTATTATATTACTTTTATTACTTATATGCCAAGAGGCACATTTACTTAATATGCTTTTAATATTTGGGTTTTTCAAATGTACCTGATTTCACTTCAGGCTTGACAGTCTAATTATGTTTTAATGTTTTTGATGCTCAGTTAATAAGTATTGTCATTTTTCAATGATTCTGTATTCTATAATGCTCATATTAAACACATTAAAATTAGAATAATTTCAACAACTGACAAAACATTCGTTTTGAGATCTTAGATAGCAAACAATGTGCAGCAATGAAATGATACACAGTTTTGCCAGACATGACTGACAGCAAATCTAATATTTGCTATCGTTCCAACTTCTATTTAGAAAACAGATTATTTTTTCAGAGATGTCTTGACTTGAAAAGCATCTTACACTGTTGTGATTTCAATATATTAGATCAAAAAGAGGTGTAACGAAGGTCACCAATTATTCCATGCTGACTCTATATCAAAGCCCTTTACATCTTCAGAAACATCCATCTGTAAAGATAGTCAGTGACACTTTGTAGCTTTTGTAAAAGTTATCAGATATATCAAGATTCTTGAAAATCAAAATTTTAAGTTGTATAGTAAACTCTACTTACTGTGATGGCAGAGCTGCTTATTTACAAAATGTCTTTCACAAAAATCTGACTAGGGGTTTCAGTCTTTATTTTTTAATTCTACCACCACAGAAAAAATTATTATAATCAAGAGAAGAGGGAGCAGACTCAACAAATTCCAAAGTCAACAAGAAGTGAATACAGATAAAGACAGATGGTGTCTTTAAAGAAAGCTCAGATCTGCTATTCTAGAGAACAACAGCAGAGGCAACTCTTCATCAGGCATCTGCCATTTTGCACAAACATCAGTTAGTGTTAATGAGGTGACAGCACAATTCTTCAGACTTGATGTCTTAATACATGTCTTTCAAATGTTTGACTTATCAGTAAAACATTTCTGTAAAAAATTGAGAAGGCTTCTTGGATACCCTGCTGGATCAGAGATTGTCTGATACCTCTTGGCTGGCTCTTGAGTGCTTTCTGAGGAACACAAGTTTTAAAAAACCCTCTTAATTTTAAGCTTCCTTTTTGCTCTTCCTTCCCAGTTTCCAAGACTAGCTGAATTCTGTATACTTTTTTCTGTAATCTGGGAAGTACTTATTGTGGAGATTGAAATGGTCAGTCACATTAATGAACTGTTTGGAGAAACTTCTGGAAATGCACAACACATGCATCGTGCTTACGTTCTCTAATGTTAAACACATTTAACGTTATCTGTCATAGTTCAACTCAAACTCAAGAAATATGGTTATTTGGAAAAAATTAAAATATCTCATCCATATTCCTGGTTTCTTCTGGGGGCAGGTAATGTGCAATTCATTTAGACACATTATCATGTTACTAGAAATTATTCCACTACTATTAAAAGGTCCAAATAGAAACAGGTATAGAGAAATACGAAGAAAAGAAATCATTACACCTGATTCTACATTGT
Source organism: Urocolius indicus (assembly GCA_013401255.1). NCBI lineage: Eukaryota > Metazoa > Chordata > Aves > Coliiformes > Coliidae > Urocolius > Urocolius indicus. The sequence continues at coordinate 219,335 of WBNH01008445.1, read as the reverse complement.
TCATGTCTTGAAATGTAAACAGGGAAACTTCTCAAAAGGAGGATTCTTCTTCAGCCATTCCACATGAAGCTTTAGTGATTCAACTGGTGTTTGAAAGGTTAAAAGTCAAGTGTTTCTTTATATGAATCTTTACAGTGGAACAATTTTCCACATATGTCATGTATCAAGGTTCTTTCTACTGGTTTATCAGAACTCTGTCTTGTAGCATCTGCTCATGGAGCTCTTGAAGACTTGCACCAAGTCCCTACAATATCACAATATATGCTTGATTTTAGTGTTGTTGACATAGACAAAATGGGAAATTTGATTATCATCAGACTCTTCAGAGTATAAGGCGATATTTTTGGTAGTAGCAATATATTTGTCTGTTCTACTAATAAACATTCAGATATATTTATTTGAGATCTAGATGATATATGTGATACTTATCACATCTAATTTTTCCTGTAGATAAAGGTCATCCAACCTATACCCAGTAGTTAAAGCACATCTATGTATATACTGAAATATTTCTTTTGTCATGTTCAGTAAAAGTTATGAATATTAATAGATAAATTGTTATTTACACAAAAACAGTTGCAGAGAGTGTACCAAATGATAAATCTGCCTTCTGAGAAAATCATAAGTAAAAAAATGCTGTGCTGCATTGTGTATAATATTACTTCAGTAGTAAATTGATACTGCAAGTAATGGTTTGAACAGACTTTTCTACGTTGATTTTTGAATACTCTTAGTATTTGACATACAAATATTTGTTGATTTAGCTTGCAACCACCAGGTGAAAGCCTCTGACACCAGAGGCTGATACAGGTCTTGTATTTGTTTACAAACTATATTGCATGTTTCATCTGACCGTTACAGCTCTCAAGCTGGCTATAATTCACACACTGAAATTTAAGCTATTGGAGTCCTTAAATCAATTTGTTCATGATTCTCTACTTAAATAGAAACTGAGTTTTTCAATTTCTGTGAACCAGTTTTGTGATAAAATAGACCAAAATGAGCCATTTTTAATGAAGCAGCAATAATGATTGATTCAAAGAGCTGGTATTTAGAGTTTGTGGGATTGTGGGTTTTGCTGTAGCTGCTTTTAAATACCGTAACACTAAAAATAGTTGGGATCAAATGGAAAGGATGTTTTTGAGCAAATCTAGAAAGAATATTTTCACATTCAGAAGCTTTTTCATTATTCTTACACTTAAGTTATAGATAATGATTTTTACCTGAGGCTTCAGGATTTTTAACAACGAGCATTGCTTTACTATTTGAATAGCTTACTGAATAGCCTGTATGTCTGGCATCATGTTTCATGTATCAGTATAACTTTCAAATAGAAATTAGGGTGACTCATGACATTCTAAAACACTTCCAAATTAATGTGTTTTGACCTGATTGGAAATTTAATAGATATTGAAATGTTTTGTAAGTTTACCGCACCAGACTGTTTTATATTTTGAGTAACTTGAAATTTCATACCTTTTCCATGTCCAAAAGTAACAAATTATTCAGTGACAGTGCTGAAGAGTGTAGACGTGTATGAACTTGCTCTAGTGAAGCAAAGTAAGTTGTGTTTGTCAAAATTGCTGAGATAATGTAGAAAGATGCCTTGAAGCTACTTCCTGTACCAGAAGAAGCTGCAAAAACTAAAACAATGATGGGTTTCCTCTGACTTAGTTTACTTGTATTATCTGAAACTTCAGACTAATTAGCTTTTATGTACTCATCAAGATGGTTTTGGGTCTTTTCCCATAGTCATTAGTTTTTATTGATACATCATTTCCCAGTGTGTTTACATTATGGGAGGATGAGCTGGCTGGTTGGGGATGTGGCAGAAGAGGGCAGGGACATCTTTATCATGTTACTGAATGGCCCTGGTAGAAATAAATGGAGTTCCAGCAGCTTTGGATCACTAAGCTTCTAAAATGGCACTGATAACCTAAGATGCAGAAGCAAACTACAGGCTTCAATCTTGGTAAACTGCTTTGTCCTGTCTTCAGATATGTATACCAGCCAAATATGATGCACTTAAATGCAAATAAAAGTACTTCCATCTCAGATGATCCCTTGTGTAAAGAAGAAAAAGAGGTGACCAAACTGAAACCCTTTGTTTTTCACATTAAAAAAAAAAAATTCAATGGTGGTTCATTTCATGACCTCTAGGTAATAGTCATCAAGGTCCCAGATTTCCATTTTACAGCATTTTTGTTCATCATCCAGAATGACTGTTCTCTGCTCTTTCTGTTTCTTTAAATACAAATTTGGAAAACAGTTTTGGTATGGATTTCCTGATTTTATTTTTTTTTTGCTTGGTTTGGGAGGCTGGTTATTATGTATTGCATTTTCATTTTGATTGTAGACAAGGCCATTGCTGCTGAAAATAGCTCAACTGTTCTCAGAACAAAAGCAGCATCAGCCTGCAGCTCAGATTCTTTTTATTTTTCTTTTGCAGACTCTTGCATGCAAGTTAATTTATTGAGAGAAACCTTCATAAAGGGCTAAATAAACAATATCTACATACATAGAATTTTCTTCCTCTGCGTTTGAGTCACAGCCCAACTCATCTGTCTGGTAAGTCATACTTTTCTTAAGGATTTGTCTTTTTTTTTTGCTCTTATGACCCACATTCTTGAGTTCCTAATTAGTGTTCAGAAAAAAACAGCTTTTGTTTGTTAGCAGTTCTGCTGCATGCTTTGTATTGAGTATGAAGGCTAATGTGCCAAGGCATTACTATGCTGCTTTTACAAACCTCAAAATAGTACCTATGATTCTGTATGGTACTTCAGCATAAGTGGGATTTTAATGGTCTACTTCATTTCCTTTCAGTTTGTTACCATTAAATGTTTTAAAGCAAAACCAGTGATTGTTTTATCTTGAAATTATTTACCTTGTTTGAATGTTCTGAATTTAATGAATCAACTTCAGAATTTTATTGCAAAATATATTCTGTGTCCAGTCAGAGTTTAAAAATAGGTTTTCCTAGAAATTTGTTCATGTCTTGTTGCTTGCTTATTTCATCTTATGTATATATGTAAATGGGTTCATGTAATTGATGCAGTGGTATATTATTCTTGGTGATGTGCCTGTTTTGGAGGACCATAAGCATGCTTGTCAGTAGTGTTTACTTTGATAATGTAATTCTGTAACTATTCTATTAATGATATCTGTGACTTAGAGAATTTATTCAGGTTTTTATTGTAATACTTGAAACAAATATGGGTTTTTTTTCTTTGGTTATGAGGTACAACCCAAACAAAAGAAAGTTTTCTTCCCTACCTTCTATTTTTATTCTTTATTGTAATAAAAAGGCAGACTTTTTGCTCAGTGCTGTGGCTTTTCTAAGCAATTGGCTAGCATTAAATGACAGCCTATATATACCTAGTCCATGTGATTGCATGTGCTGTGGTGCTTAGGCTTACCACAATTCTTGTGTACTTCCATACTGCATGCTCTGGTTCTGCATATTTCATTTTGCAGACTTTCCCATAGCCTTAACATTGGTTTATTTAAAAAATATGTTAAAATCCTGTGTCATATTTAAAATTAGCAGTATATTTCATCTAAAGCAATAACTGTAAATTACGTTTTCATAGAAAAAAAATAGATTGGTACTTTTACATAAAAGCTGTTTGGGAGCTTTACAATTCATTTAAGTTTTAGTAAAAGGTTTTCGAGCTTATTTTGGATAAAAAATCTATGTATACATTTCATATAGCACATCTTTAAAAAAAACAAAACCACCGAGTTTTGTGTAAAAAATCTGGATGTTTCTTTAACAGTTTTTCTGAAAACAAATAAAACAGAGCCTGGTTCAGCTGTGATGTTTGCAGTAATGTGTTATTCTTAAATTTGAGAACCATGGATCTAATTCTGCTTGGGTTTCCTTATAGCAATAGATATTGATAATGTAATGTAATGTATTGAAGCAATTGAAATTTTGATACCAGAGATACTTTGTTTCAAATGAGACAGCTTCTATTCTTTTTCATTTTTAATTACATTGCTATTGATTTAAAATCTTCCCTATTCTTGTCTTACTGTCACTTACAAAGCAGCTTCCGTGATTCTGCTATCAGTCATCCTGTCCTTGTACGTCCTAAGTTCTTTTGACCACAATCTAGTGAATACTTAAGTTTATGATTTTTATATAAAAATAATTTTTCACCTGAAACTTACTTCATAAGAAGCTGAAGGAACTTAAGACATTTTAGAGGCCATATTCTAGCTACTGTTTGGCCAGTTTAGGAATTTGGGATCCATTAGCATGTCTAAAAGTTATGGCTGGAGGAGAAATAACACAAAATCAGGCTCCATAATAGACATAATATTTATCAAGTATTTTCAATTACTTGACTTGTGTAAAGCAAGGTCCAAGGATGGTCTGTTAATGGTAATTTTAAAATAATATCACTTTGAAATTACTTTATAAGAACAAAATTTTGCTTGGCACTTTATTTTTGACTATTACACACGACTTGCAGGAGCTTATCTGACGTGCTAACACAACTCCAACTTCAGCTGGGTGAACTTGGCACTAAATTCAACTAAAGGGAGGAAATCTCAGGAGAGCAGTGGAATTTCTTTCGTTGACTAAGTATACCTCTGCATTCATGGGGAACAAACGGTAACATTTTGTGCAGGTTTCTGCTTTTGACAGTGTGTCTTTGTTCACTTCCCAAAGGTGGTGTCAAGTACATTGAAAAAAAAAATAACTTTCTTGCTTGGATTTTTCATTTTGCTTAATGATATGATCCCAGTGAACCCATTAAGTCTGGAAAGGCCTAGCACCATTGTTTGTAATTCTTTGTGTGTGAAGAATAAGGGCTTGCTTGGAACAGTTTAAGTTACATGAACCTGCTCCCTTCTTACTGTCTTTGTGAGCTCAGAGGAGTGAGAGGCAAGTGTGTATATATAAGCATTTTATGATTTAATTATTTGATCTGTGTCTCAGAAAATGTTTCTTTTTGCCAGCATAAGTGTTTTTCAAACAATGCATATTACTGAACTAATAGATAATGATAACTTGTATTTCATGTCAAAAGCTTCATGATTATAAAGATCTGAAATATATATACTCTTTAGTCACAATATGTCAATGTTGCTTTCACTGTGTGGTCTAGGTTCAGTTCAGTTACTGGTGGCCAGGTTTTATGGTATCTGTTCTGTATGTGATTCTCCATGATGTTCTGGATTAGTATGATCAGTAGATCATACTAATATGTTGAAACTGCACAGATTTCTTGTGTGAAAATGCTGGTGAAGAAAAAGTTGTATTGGAAACTAGAAGGCAAGACCTAGTGATAGAAGGAATTAATCTTGTTAAAAGGTCATTGTGCAGACCTTTTAACTTCCTTGCATTAGCATCAGACTGGGGATATACAGAGTTGGAGGTGCTGTATTCTAATGTGAAACCTACGATTTTTATCCACAGTGGGCTTATCTGACCATGTACTCAAATGGCAATAGATAGCTCTGGAAAAAGTTTTTGATATTACTCTGAATTTTAGTAGCTACTTTAGAAGGGTGCAATTTTTATGGCATCATGGTTAGCTTCTGTCTGCAGTAACGAAAGATGGCAAAGTCTCATTATTGGCTCCTGGGCTTATGATACACTTGACCACATGATAGATCCGTGCGATGGATCCACATGAATGAGAAACTGGCAGGAATTCCACATTCTCAGAGAAGCCTCTGCTCATTGTCATTAACCTATGGTTTGGCAGAAGAGGGTAAAATGAATCACTTTATTAATAAACAAGTATAGCAATGAGCATCTTCTCTGAGGATTACCGATTTTAACTATAATGTCCAAGCACTTATTTGCTTAGTCTTTCTAAAAAAATTTCTGTCCTGTGATAAATGTTTCTCAGATCCTGCAACCTGAAAAGTATTAATTTTCCATCTCTCAAAAAAACATGTAAAAGTTGAAGTAAAAAGCAGATTTTTTTTGCATATGAAACATGTAAGAGTAGTTTAATTTTCACATCTGCCTTGAGCTTTGAGTTTCTTTTGACCCTAATTTGTGTTTTGAGTTTGAAAAATACTGGTTTGATAATAAAGTTGCATGAAGGTAATTTTCCTTTTTAGACACCGAAGCACTTGTACTTTCAAGATAAAGATGTGCTTATGCACTGTTTTTTCCTATGCAAGCACTTAACCACACATTTAATAACTATGCTTTCATCTGTTTTTAAGGTGACTCATATAAAGCATTACCTGCTTATATTTGTATGTTAGACTGCATTTGTCTCCATATAGTAGTGGCTTATGTCCCTAAATGTTTAATGCTGGTTATAAGGCTGTTCTTTATTGCTGGAGCACTTACACTGCTTCCGTACTTGAGACTGCTAATGCCTTGTTCCACAGAAAGGGGTATTTTGTTCCCTATTAAAATAAATCATTTTATATACTTGAAATTAAAAAGGAGCTAACGTGGTGCAAAGGAGACTCTTGAGTATCTTCCCTAGAAAACAAACAAGTGCCAAATGTAGTAGCGGCTCCATGCTTTTGAAGACAAAAGTATAAGCAATAAGTTCCAATGTGGAGAAAGCCTCTCAACTTTCTAAGTGCTCCATCAGGCACTTGTGTAGAATTTACTTGTGTGATTCATCTCAATAGATCGAAGTGAAGAAAGAGGTGAGATGCAACTGGATACAGCAGAAATATGTGTGTGACTTTGTGAGGTCTCTGGATCTTCTGGAAGGCAATGGATCCCTTCTCCAAAGTCAAACAATGTAGAAGTGAGAACAAAGGAGATAAATAGTATATAACTAATATACTATTATCTTACTGCCTGTGAGAGAAGGAAGCGGAAGAGACAAGAATGGGAAGATATGTTGCTCATGTCAAGAGACAGTTGATTTTGAGAGCCAGTTCCTCAGTCTTGATAATGCTTAGACTTTCAGTACAGTCAGCTTCTTATCAGTAGAAGTATTTTTTCAATAGTTTCCATAGCCTTCAGTATACAGAGCTAGCTAGTTGATCTTTATATAGTGATGGCTGGCCAAGTAAAGGCAGTTGGAACTGTCTGAGGCCTATTGGATCTCTAAATGGTTTAAAATCGTCGCTTTGTTTCTGCTTCCCTTCTGAGTCCTCCATAGAGTTTTGCAGTGCAAAAAGGGAAACTGATGGCTGATTTTTGGAATGTTACAGCTCAGGCCAGAAGTAACAGTTTAAAAGTGAGAATAGTACTTACCTAAGACTTTGTTAAAAATAAGGAAATGATTTGTGTGTTAAACAAAACACTTAAATGTTATGGCTTGAAGTCTGAGGATATACTGGTGTATAAAAGACTCAGCTTTTGCTAGTGACAGAAACAGTAATTAAAAATTACCTTAGATTTCTGGAAGCAGTATTTAGCTAATATTGAAAGCTTTTTAAAAATCTTCAAAAAGAAGCAACCTACCTACAATGTCAGAACTGAATGTTTAAAGCTAGGTCATCACTTTGTGCTGATACCTCTTGGAAGACCAAACAGTAACACATTAAATCAAAGCATTTTACAGGCATGGCTTTGCATGAAATGAAAGATACATTGTTAAAATTTAGCAAATGTACAGTTTTATCTGTGGTTTGAACTGGAATTCAATTTTGTCTTAAAGATGATGCTTCTAATAAGCACCATTATCAATTACTTATTTAAAAAGAAAGGTTTGGAGTTCAACTAGACAAATATGCCTGATTACAAAAGAGTTACAGATATACAGCAAATGGGTCATACTGGCTTACTTGGAACTGCACAACTTCATGTCTTGTGAAGTTTTGTAGTGACAAAGGTTGCTATGTATTGACTGCCCTACTCCTATCTGGATTTCCCTCCTTTATGTAAATAGGATAAACATAAATCCACTGATGGAGCACTGGAACAAGCAGCCCAGGGCAGCTGTGGAATCCCCTTCTCTGGAGGTCTTCAAACCCCTCTGGACGCGTTCCTATGCGACCTGATCTAGGTGGACCTGCTTTGGCGGGGAGGGGTAGACTTCAGATCATTAAAGGTCCCTTCTAACCCCTACCATTCTATGATTCTAGGACTTGAAAATAATTGTGTGATTTCTTGCTTTGTAACAACAGACCCACATGGTGGTTTTCTAGCAAATCGCTTAAGTGACAGGCGGCAGGTCAGCATGGTGTTGATCTGTCTTCCTGTGATCTTGGAAGTCACATCCAGACCACTTACAATGCCTAGATTTGTGTAGTAAAATGTGCCAAATATTTGCTTGTTTAACTGAATAATTAGTCAAGAAACATCTCTCTCTAGATAGATATTAAAATATATAAAATAGTAATAAGAAATGGGTAGAGCAGCTCTTAGAACTAAGAGCTGACTTTAATCAGAATTTGAACGGAACCTGTCAACGTATTTCAGATTGAAAATACTGTTATTATGTGACATTGGTAAGAAGCATGCTTTTATTAAATTTTCAGATCTTTGGGTCACAGTAGAATGAAAAGCAGTAGTGACAAAAAGCTCAACATTTTGAGTCTGTTTCACTCTTAGCAGTAGTATATTCTTGGCCAAAATGTGTATTTAGCGTTGGAGAACTGTTTCCAGTGGAAATCTAGGCTCCTAGGAGTAAATCCTTTACAGACCAGCAAACACAATGGTGCATGTTTGAGAAAACTTTTGAGTCAGCTGGTTGAAGTGTCTATTACAAAATGTTTATTCAATTAATTTAGTAACTCCTCTGTCAGTTATTGGGCAAACTAGAGTGACTTGGGCAAAGGTTGTTCTTAAGGCTTTAAAAGATTCATGTATGTGTCTGGGCTTATTGAACTGTCAAAATAAACTGCTACTATACATTTGCAGAATACCTGAGTGTTTCAAACTCTACCTGTCTGGTCACAAATTACATGACCCAATGTTTAGTCTGGTCTTTGAAGATGAATAATCATTTGTTTGTTGGGAAGGAATTGTGCTAGCTGATAGGTAGAGTAGGCATTTTAAATTAATTTAAATGTTAGTCCCTTGGTTTTTATGAGCTCAAAGTACTATCTGTAGGCTTTTGCATCAATTACTATATTTAGATTGAGAAAGAAGTTGAGCTTTAGTAAGAAATTCCAATTTTTTTTCCCCTTTTGCAGTTTAAGGATTTTTTTGTCTTCAGTGATGTATTTTCCTTGATCATTTGCCTATCACAAAAAGAAATGAGGTAGATTTTAGAATGAGTATCTCTTTCTGCAAAGGGAACATCTTTCTCCTATGCTGTACAACTGTAATGATATTGGAATGAACCATTTAATATATTTGAAAACCTGGATGCTTCTTAAGTCACACCTCTGATTCTGGCAGGATAGATATGGAATGATACTTTGTGTTTTGTTGAGCTGATGGAGTTTTTACACTCAGACTTTGTTCATTTCCTCCCTCTGTTGGTTTCCAACTTGGTGCTCTCATTCATCCATTTGAATTACATCAAAGTTGTTATATCCAAGTGCATTGTCATGCAGAATAGTGCAAGGCTGTGTTCTACAGCTAACAGAAGAGGAAATCTCAATGGAATTAAAAATGCAGTGTTCTGCATGAAGTGCATATACCTCACCTATTTGTTGATTTTTTGTGGCAATAATCTTTCTATGGGTAAACTTTCCCAACTTATTTTCACTTTGTAGCTACAGTATCTTAAACAAACATGTTTTCATAGTTCTTTCTCTTTTGTTATTGCTGTGTAATTTCACAATCGTGAATAACTTTCATGTTCTGTTTGCATGAGTTACACACAGTAACACTTGACACTTATAAATTCCTTTCTGAAAACTCACAGCAGTAACTCTGTTCCTCAAGTGAAGAAAAAAAAAAAAAGATGGTTTTACTTTTTATTGAATTCTGTAAAGAGCTACCATGATGTCTCCTTAATGTACTTTTAAGTTAATGAAAATGCAGTGATTCTGGAATAGTTATTCAAATGGCACAGAAATTTTCATATCTCTTGTATGAAATAAATAAAAATTATTCCGGGAAATGTGTAGTAATACACAAATTAAAAAAAGTCCACTCTATCTGTCACTGCTATTAAGGTGATGAAAAAGAAAACTGGTGTGCTATTGTTTGGACAGTACCAAGTGTAATGAAGCAATGGCGATAGCCCTGGCACTGAGAGCTGCTAGAGCTAATCATCAATAGCAAGATTGCTAGTGTAACTGTGCAAATCACTGTCCTGCTTTGGGCAAGTGGACAAATAAAGAAAACAAGCTCAAAGATTAGTGTAAGTCCATTCAGTTTAGACCATGGTACCTGGCTTGGCCCTTCAGATATAGCTGTGCTACTAGCATCAACCATGACATCAAACCATAGCTTTTCAGTTTATTATTGGATAGCTTCTTAGTTTTTATGCTATTATTGGCTTTGTGTCATTGCCTTTCACATCAACACTGATAGAAGTCACTACGTGATTATTCTCAGTATAATGTTTACATGTGCCATATAGTAGAATTGTTCTATTCCACATAAACCACATAGGTTTCTGCATTTTAATAAGTGTTTTGACTATAAGCAATGTGTAGAGAATTAATCAGGCCAGAAAAGAGACAATGGCATATTTAGGCCTGGATTGCTAATTTCAGTCTAATCAGTTAAAGTGATGATCACACACAGTTTACAGTAGTGTAGCAATTTGATCTTTTTGAAGTCATTTAAGGGTTTAGTTCATTTAAAACAGACATTTCTCTTCTGGTAAAGCAGTATCTCCCAAGATGAGACCTCATGATGTTCCAGTCTGGCTGTGGCCCCTTATATGTCTGGAATGAGCAAGGAATTCAAACTGCTCTCTCTGTCCTTACAAGGTCAGCCCAAGGTATATTTATCAAGTGAAGCTAGGATGGTTTTGTTTTCACTATTCATTACAAGCACTTTATGTGGAATAAATACAGCACTTGTTTTTGTTGTTTTTTTTTTTCCTAGGCAATCTATGCGGCATAACTGCAATTTAAAAGCCAAATGTATATTTACAACACACGTATTGGACTAATTGTGACTGAGTGAAGCTTCATGCTGAATTTACATGCAGTTGGGGAAAATGTAGGTACAGTCAGAGTATGGAGAAGTAAGCTGATGGATAATACCTCAAAATCTCCAGTATAAAGACCTCCTTTTGAATCTGATGTCTTTGAATTTTTGTAAATAAGCTTATTCCTGAACATAATGACATGCATGACATTTATCTGATTTCTGAGTTAGGGCATAGCTATGGATGTGGATTTATGCAAAGAGAAAAGGACAATGATCTGTAACTACAGTAAAAATATATTTTTCCATAAGAATGGGCTTATTTGACACTTCAGGGTGCTGACCAAATATCTTTTTAGAATTGTGCCTTGATAGCTGTAATAGATATAAAACTGATAAATACTGGGGTGGGTTTTTTTGTTGTTGTTTTTCTTGCTTTCTGATGGACTCCAGAACTTGATGACCTTTACTGAAAATAACTTGACTAGCTGGAGCCATAACAAGACAGAACAGTTTGAGGCTCAGCTGTTTGGACAGTGTTTAGCATTCCATGGATATGATAGCTAGACAAGTAGAGGAAATAGAAGATCAGTCATAAGGGCAAACTATAAAATTGAAAAAACTCTTCCCTAAATCATTAGATGAACCTGAGGAATACTTCTACTATAAAAATAGTTACACAAACAACTGTTGCATTTTTTTCAGCTATACTGCAGGTGCCCATTGCAGTGTCCATACTTTGTGTTCATGCAGAGGGCTATAAGAAGTCAAACTAGGTCTCTAGATTCTTCCAGTCTAGAGGCAAGTCAATGCCCTAATCTAAGTGCTGACTTCATCATTTTCTCTCAATGCTACCATTATTGATCAATGTTCAGTAACAGTTTCAGTCCTTGGGTTACAAGTATATTACCCATTGAGAGAGCTTACCATAGATCTTTGCTTGTTAATAATTGACTTTTTGCAATTTAACTGTCAGTGAGAACACATTTAGCATTCCTTTGATCATTTAAAAGGTTTCCTTCACTTTCATATTTGCTGTGCCTGCCTACTGAGATTCTAGTGAAGTAGTTTTCTTGTAACTGAGAGAAGTATAGTGTTCTGATACAGACCAGGGTGTCTATATTGGATTAGATCTGATTACTGTTCTAATAAGCCTAGAGTTCTTATTGCTAGCTGCTTTATTTAATTGTGGTACAGTGCTGCAGAAGCAGGTGAGTGTGGAACTGGATCCCAAATTTTCATTCAGCAATGGTATACTTAGCAGTTAATTTCTACCAGTGTTGCATTATCACTGGAGAAGTGGTAAAAAGGACAATAAAGCTAACCCGCTGGAGATGACACATAGATGAGGTGCTGAGGGATACGGTTTAGTTTAGTGATGGGCCTGGTAGTGTTGGGTTAGTGATTAAACTTGATGATCTTAAATGCCTTTTCTAACCATACTGATTCTGTGATCACTGAACATTAAAAACTAGTGTACATATGGTGGGCAATGGGATATATATCACACCAGGTAACAGATAATTGTTAGCTTTCCCAATCCCCTCAGCCGAGGTAAATGTCCACTTCTGTCACAAGCAACCATACACTACCTCATCTACTAGCTTAGTTACAAGGCTGCTACATAGTCATAAATGTGGTCTGTCTTATGCTGCTTTCTTAACAACAAAGTTTTAGCTGGATTTTATATCAAATCATAAAATAGTGATGCAAAACCAATCTTTAGCTGTATATTTCTTGATATGTAACTTATTAATGCAATAGTGGGATTAGCCATTGTTTTCTTAAACAAAACAAAAAGAAATAACCAGCAAGCCTTTGGCCACTGTAAAAAGCAGAATGGGTTAAATATGAACTTGAAAAAAAACGCAGAGATAGCAATACATTTCAAACTCCAAATTAAATTTTACTACACAGCAAAAATGGGAAGACAGATCCAGTTGCTGTTTTGATAATTTGGCACTGGAGTTTTGGAAATCAAGAGTGTTCCTATGTGAAAAATTCTTCAGTATTGCTCTCACCTTGTTTCTTTAAGTTCTGCACAGGACTGTACCCATGCTGATGTGTATCCCACCAGGCCCATCAGTAGGTGGTGTGGAAGTGGTTGGGATTTTTGTAAAGACTAGCTTTAATTTTCACCTTTTTTTTAAACAAAATAAATAATAAATAATTAAGGCAGCTCTATAATGTAGACACTTACCTTGTGAATATCCTAGGGAAGGCCCATTTTCTTATGTGTTGCAGCATATAAACACTGACACACTGTTGTCTGAGAGACAGTCTCAGTCATTCACTCATAAAATTAAAGATTTGTTAGATTCTGTGTCTTAAAGGCTAAAAATGTGCCTTCCTTCCTCACCTTGGTTTTGTAAATACTAATGATTACTCTCATTACTTTTTATTGTAATACCTTACTTCATGTGTCAAGTACAGCAGCTCTCATGATGTTATAATAGCTTCTATCCCATGATCTACTCTGTTAATTCCTTTTTATTAGAGAATTTTTTTTTTCAGATTGATACTGTTTATTAGCAAAACACTTTCCCATATCGGTTTCAGTGGTTATGCTTGTGTTCTGAGCTCTTGTTTACAAGACCCAGAATTCACAGCTCTGAAAGCTGTACCACACCTTGGATGTGCAGTAGTCCTACTACAATTGAGCTGCATATGCACAAAATAATCATATATGCTGCACACAAGGAGGTAAATGCACCTGGATTCTAATGTGCAATGCAAGCTAGCTTAGCATTTACCCATGTCCAGCATTCCTGTTGGAATATTACTAGCAAAACCAGCTATGCAGTGGATTACTGTTAAAAGCAATGGTCTGTCAGGGAAATTCGAATTAGAGAGGTTGGTGCTGTCACTGTGAAATATTTTTTACTCTGTTAGAAAAGTACAGGTGTTCAGGGAGAACTAAGGCCAAGACTTCAAGTCCTCCTAAATGAAATCTTCTGGCAATACTTAAGAGATGTAGGAACTTGAAATGTATTATAGTAACCTTTCAGAGAAATGTAAACTCTCAAGAAACAGATGATGATGATAATATGCATTCAGGCATGGGGGCAGGTACATGGTAGGAATTTCAAAGACATTAAAGCCTGTAACTCTAACCATTGCAGTGGGCAGAGATGCTTCCTGAAAGGGTCTGAGATCCCTTTGAAGTTATGTTTTTTTAAATTGTTACCTCAAATTCAGTATTTAAGCAAGACTCAGGCTGGACCCATTGAACATTTGGCTTTTCACCTGTGTAGCAGAATTGAGATTCCATATGTAGTCAATGGCAACTCGGAAGGAAATTCAAATGGGCTTAATCACTCCTCGTCAGGACTTATATGGCTAGCTCAAGGAAATACAAGTTCCCAAGGAAATGATTCAAGTTTAAATAAGTGCTCTGAATCTAGTCCTTAGTCTGTGTTGCCATCTCTTGTCATTTCATGCAAAACTGTCTGTGTCCCATGAAGTCCCAATGTTCTATCTACTGGTACTACCTGAGAATTTCAGCTTTGCTTAGATTTGAAATATCTAGCCAAAGCTTAAAAAGACATTCCAGTTGTCCCATAATCAGAAGTTAAGTTAGGTCTAGATACAGAAGATAGAGTATTTAATTTTAATTTCTTTTTGAACTTTTATGTTGACATTATTTAACTGCTTTTGCCTAAATAGCTGATACTAGCAACACTGCTGAAAAGTGCTGTTTCTGGAATTGATAGGTGCATGCATTAAAATAAATTAAAACTCCTGCAGATGTTCAATGAAACAGTTTAGAGTTTTATTTTAAACTAGTTTTAAGCACCTCTTCTTACCAGCTTTACTTTACATAAGTGATTTAGGTTCTAATTTTCATCTATGGACTCAGCTTTCAGGGAGGAATGTTTGCCTCTGATTTTCTTCCTTGATTGGCTGGAGGAAGATGTGCAAAATGCTCTCAGAAGGGTACAGGATCGAAGCCTCCAAATTAAAAGTTTTCTCAGGCAACACCAGAAGTCACAGAAGCATATAACGCTTCTGCCTTGGCATGACACCGTTATGGTGTGTGTCTCAAGGGAAACTATTGAGGAAAGCATGCAAATCCCTTCCATGCTGCAGCCGACAATTAGTATCAATTAAAATGGCAAATCTTTTTTTTGGTAGATAGAAAATAAGCTGTGTGCCCACAAATCCATTCCATAATTTAAAATTTGTGAATACTTTTAAGTGGGGAAGGTATCCATAATTGTTCAAAATGAAAGGTTCCAGACCTGAATATGAGGTATAAAATAACAGCAAAGGAACAGCTGTGAAATTAGCTCAATATGACACAGAATACTTGCAGCAATACATTTGACTTCAGAGTGCCAGAGCCATTCCTGAGAAGTGTTCAAAGTAATATGTTAACATTTCTTTAGATAAAAGAGAAAGCTTCAGGCCTTGGAATTTCTTTCCCCACTGCCACCTCCAAAAATTTTAAAATATTTTTTATGTAATGGTAGAATTCTTTAAAAATAAAACCTCCCTAATTTTCTGATGAACACCTAAAATTTCACATGAATGTTAAAATAAACATGCAAACTCTAGTATTTCTTCCTTAAAAAAAAAAAAACAAAACAAAAAACAAAAGAGCAAACCAGCTTAAAATAACAAGCTGGCTCTTCAGTTGTAAATGTGTAATCAAAGATGGAATACCGTGAGAAATTATTCTGTGTATGAATACTTAGATTTCCTTTCAGCTGGCCCAGGAGTACTCAGTGGGCTTTGGTTATCAGTTCTTTGGTGACAGAGATGTATCTAATGCAGTCTTCTGGCTATCAGCACGGTTTGCATAAGTAACTTTCCCTTTTTAGAATAGCTTGATAGAGAAAACATTTTTTCCATGTTCACTTATCTTGAAGCAGAATTCACACCAGGTTCTTGGAATTTTGCTTTTAAATCAAGTATTGTATTAAAAAAGGTCCTTAGTTGATCTACAGCAGCATCTCAGAAGCAGAGAAAGTAGAGAAAATCATTATGTTTAATTAGGGTCAAATATTTATCAAGCACTGGTAGATGAATTGAGCATACTCAGCAGTGGAGAAATTGTTTGTGGGTAATTTGCTATAGCAGTAGCACATGAAGCGTGCATGATCGAATAAATCTGCAGAGAAATATTTTCCTTGTGGATTGTTTTTCATCTAGAGTAAAAGCTTTATTTATATAGTATATCATTTTTACATCCTTCTTAGATGTCTGAATCGAAATTTATTTTGAAGACTACCTTCTTAAATTGATAGATTAAAGTGCGTAAGAGTATTACATCTCATACTTTCTTAGGTAACGCTCTTCACCTGTAGTAAATGCAAGTATGGGGAAATTGCTAAGTGAGATGATGAGAAATGGGTTTACCCATAAAGAGATTGCGCACTGCATTTTTAGTGTCCAACTATAGTAGTCTGTGATAATAAACCAAACAAGAAGTAGCTAAGAAGCCAGGTAAGAAAACTAAATATTAATTATAGCCTAATGGCTTAATTCCTACCCTTATCATTAAGACATGTTTCTTGTTGATTTATTAGCAATCAGCCGCTATTGAGAATAACTTCAAGATGTGACTTTGAATGTTTACAACAAATACTGTTATTCTCTTCTTACTGAAGGCTGGAATTATCACTTTAGTTCATAACTGTCTCTTTTTTCAAGTGCTTTATTGTGCCTTTAGTCGATAGAGAAAATAAAGTGTAAATGCACAAAATGCTATGGATAATCTTGTCTGGAGGAAATGCTTCAGCCAGCAGTGGTCTGGGCTTACTTGTCAGCTGTATAACAATCTCTAGATGGGTGCTAAAGCTTTACCTGTGTTACAAAACATCCAAGAAAGAATTGTAATCAGTTTTTTGTTGAGTCTTAGTTCTAGAATCATATCTCTAGATCCATAAGTATAAGCAGCAATCAAAGGGCAATCTGACTTCTTTTTAAAATAGATTTCAAAATTAGGGCTGACCTTTTCAAAAAACAAAGAACTGCTCAAAGGGAGTTGGTTTCTGTGCTTAGTCTCCAAACTGCAAAGAAATTATCTTTACAAACTAATGAAAAGAAAATGAAGCATTGTAGCCTGTGACACCCCCTTCAAAGCTTTACATTTATATGGAAAGGTTGGAATTAGGTTGACTAATTTCTGGCTATAATTTTCTAATAGTCCTATGCTAGTGAAGCTATAGAAAGTTGTTTGTGTCTCTATAAAGCTATTTGAGCTGATGGCTGTGAGCTGATGGCTGTGAGCACAGCATACTGATGACATTTCATTTTTAATCTCTTAGTCATCTTGAAGAAGGTAAGGAGGTTGTTTCATCCCTACTAGTAAAGTGATGAGTTCAAAAACTAGAGGATCCACACGTGAAAGACGCTGAAGCACTAGCTGTTAAGATCTTCTCTGGGTAATATCTGTGTTTGCCAACACTTCACACTGATTACTGCTTGTGATCTCAACAGCAGCCCTGTTCGGCATTTAAGTAACAAGTGAGAAGAGGCTGCGGTTTTTCAAGTTTAATAAAGGAACTGTAATGTAAGTGCTATCTTTAGATGGACCAATTCTACAAACCCTTAGAAGTTTTCTCACTGGAGTTAAATGCATTGTGTGGCCTGCTTGTGACAGCAGGCTAGCTGTCTGCGTTCAGATTCCCTAAATGCATGCAATCTGGTAACTAACTGATTTAGCATGAGGGCAGGCATAGTATTAGCAAAAGGTGATTGTACTCAAGCCAAAATAAAAGTTCTTGGCAGTGTTAAGTCACTGAGGATTCTTCGTTAACTAGGCATTCCCAGATGCTCAAGAAACGTCAAACCAAGTTTTGTGTAGTACTTTCCATCCTGTTGTATCTCATTTCTGAGCACTTTCCAGTTGATTGTATTAACTTCCTCCTAGTGCACCAGGCTGGTGACATCAAGACCTCTTCAGAAGTAAACCTAGTCAAATAGGGTAATTGTTAAAGAAAAATCATAATGGGATTTTTTTTTGTGGCTGTTGAAGGAAAGGTATCTCCAGGAAGTGTTCTGTCACAGGATGGGAATGTTTTTATTAAGTTTTATAGAAATATTCTATTTGGAAAGCTCTACCCAAGATACAGCAAATGCATGCTTTGTGAGTTAGTAGTGATACCACTGAAAACAAGGCTTGGGAGTTTGTCTGCAAGACAAACTAAGAAAATTCACAAGCTATATGAGTGATGGTAGTAGATTGTGTGTGGAAATTTTCATTATATTTGGGAATAGTATTTTGGTAATACAAAACTGCAGTTACTCAGAAGCTTGCCACCTCATCCAAGTCTAGGCAAATATGAAATATCATGAAATGAGTCTTAGTATTATATTCAAGATGTACTTTTACATCCAAAAGGAGAGTATGTGTGCAGAAACAGGAATTTATTATTAGACTGTCAATATTATAAATTCAGTGAAAACAAGTCAGTGCAAAGCCTGTTGTTCTCTACTAGAAGTGGCAACGATTTTGTTTACTGTGCTACTCTGGACCTGGCAGGACAGGTATAGAAATTTGAAGTTTAATGTGGCTTGTCTACCGTCTTCAGTTTTGGGATGAAGGGCCTATTAGGAGACACCTCAAACCTTGGAACTTCTCATGTGCATCTGGATACTACAGAGTTAGTTGGATGCCTTGTCCAACTAGATCCCCTTCAATTTCATGTTACCAAAGTGAATCCTGTAAGAAATTTTTTTTTTAAGTCCAAAAAGTACTTTTAAATGAATTATGTACAGATAATTAACACTGAAACTGTCATTATGGTGAAAGGGCCTTTTAGTAGATAATCGTAATAAGTATTCTCTCACCACTTAAAAAACCCTAAACAATTACATACTGGAACTGCATGGTCCGTCAAACAAATACTATATGCTTGTGTAAAATTAAAAGGAAGCTGTCTCCACATTTGTTAATAGACTTTTCTGTCTTCTATGTTGGAAGAATCTGTATTAAAGTTTCTGACTTTGCAGCCTTAGGAGCAGAAAAATGTGAGAACTAAGACCTCTCTAAAGCTGAAAGCAAAGATGTATTTTTTTTTTTCCTGCAAGAGTGTATTTTCCATTGGAAATACAGATTTAATATCATCACTGCCCAACAGCTGCTACTTAAAAACTCTACAGTGAAGACAACAGCTGAACTACTCACTCTGTAGACTAAATTGGAATAAGCTGTCTGATGAGCATCTGAGAATGATAGCTGGAAGGCAAAACTCATGACAGCTGGACCAGTGAATATAAAGACACTCATGCTTGGTGTTCTGCAAAGACCAGCACTTGAGGCCCTGGTGACTAGTTAGGGACCATAGACGAGCACAGAAGACATGGGATGCCTCTCCAAGCATGGCCTATAATTATACGCACCATTTCATGTATGTGATACTAATTGCATACATTACTTCTGGCATGCTGGTCCTCATGTTTACTCAAGTACAGAATTTGCATGTGACTTCTCTTTGTGCTTATGCAAATGTTATCACTTTAACATACAGTTATCTGGAAAACACTGAGGGCACACTGTTGGATGTACCAGGATGTACTCATCTATGCGCTGGGTCAAGGCTGTCCCAAGATAATACCCAGCTCTTTTAGCCTGGGAAGGGTATGTGTTTTGGTTGTGAAAAAAAAAATTAAAACATTATGGTTTGACCATGCTAAATATTTTGTCCAATTATTTCTTTCTCAGTTCTTGTCTATTCCAGAAAGAGTGTATCGGATAGTGCAGTAATTTTAAGCAGATTCAACTAAGTATTGCTAATATTCGGTACAACTCAATGTGACTAATGAAGCACTGCATACTACCTTCAGGGCTATAGTTTAGGCATAAAAATATGACCTTGACATGCTTTGAGCTGTGCAATGAACTGGTCAATAGGAAATGACTACAGTGTGTAATCCCATATAGTCACAAAAACATTATGTTCCCAAATACAAAAGCTGATGAGTAAAATGACTTATCACTCTTAAAATGTCAAAGTAAACTAGATTTCCATTTGCAACTGTACAACATACCCTTTGTTTGCAAGATAAGTAGAAAAGCAACTGAAAGTGGTCTATTACTTTGATATTTTTCACCACTTTTATCTCTCTGCACTTCAGAGGCAGAAGAGAGGTTAATCCTGAGCTTAACCAACCTATGAGATTTGATTGCTCTCACCTGAATGGGAGCAATAAATGTTAGTGATTGTGTGTTGTCCCTGGTCCGGAAGGCATGTATGTGACATCTTAACTCATTTGGTGCTGTAAAAGCGTTAAAACCTCAATTAGAGTTCATAATGGTATCCAGAGATTTCCCTAAGGTGACTAGAAAGTTTTAGTTTTTCTCCATTACTATCCTACATGTGGTTTTGTCTTCTGAATAAAAACACCATGTGTACATTGTATTAGGTAAATCATGATCATAGTCACTGATACCCTGTGTACAGATTTATTATACTGCTTATATGCATCTTTCTCTCAAAAAATGCTTGTGAATGTTTTAGATACTTAGAGTTGCAGTGTCCACGTAGATGCTGTAACTGTATAGCTAACCACATTGAATATTGCTAACCTAAGATGAAATCTTGCTGTAACAAATACATAGAGTCATCTAATAGAGTTTGTTTACATTCCCATACATTTTGGTGTTTCTGCTGTATACAGGGAGATGCATAATTTTCTTGAGCTTCAAAAGGTCATGCAGTGTAAGAAGATGGGTGAGCTGTGGATTTTGCTTGTTTTAAAAACACTTGTTCAAACTCATAGCTTTGCCTTGGATTCTACAGTATTAGTGAAGAATTTGGCTAGACATTGAACATCTGCATCACTAGCCTTAACAAAAAATGTAAATGGAGAGAAAAAAAGAGCTCTACAATTTAGCTGTGACACATTTGCATCCTTTTTTTCAGAGTAGCTAAGGCTACTCTGGCTATTTAGGGTACAGAGACACTTCCCTGGATGACATAGGCCAAACTGCTTCCAAAATGTTGCAGAGCCTGGGTCCAAGGCACTGCTGCTATCATTTACTTCAGTATAGAAATCCAGCCTCTGCCAAATTCTATAGGGAACTTAAATGGGACAGTGAGCTTGAAGTTTATGAAATTCCTTAAAGGTCTATGGAAGAGAAGTCTGTGTGAAATGAGGATTCAATACCTGAACAATCAGTGCAGAATTGGGCAAGTTCTAGAAAGGTCAGTGTTCAAACATGGCACTGTGCCTAAGCTAATAAGATGTGCTTGGGTAAAATGTTGGAGCTATACTACTCTTAGGATTAAATTATCCTCTGTGCTTTAGAAATCTGGGAGTTTGGAGTGATGCCAGCATGAGGTTTCTGTGCCATGGCAATTACATTTTGCAAACATGCTCTTAGAAAGCTGGATACACTAAGCTCAGTAATACAATCACTAGATGTGTGGATTCTTCCAGTGACTTGGAATCGCAGTGTGAAGATTGTACCCAGTTCTGTTGTTTCTGTACTTAGACGCCTGGCATCCCTGGGAATTCAGCAAGAAATTGGATAGCAGGTATTGGCACTCAGACTTGCATCTCTTCTTAAAGAGAACACACTTACGTATGCTGTCTCATTAACAGACAGCACTGTATCTCTGTGCTTTACTACTAGTGAAAATTTAGTCAAATATTTGTGTGTTTACTGAATTTTATTTTATTCACCAAAAGTTTTTCTGTGATGAGTGTATTTGTTTGCCCTTGGTTTCTCTCACAAGCATATCTGGTATTCATGACATAGATCAGTTATAGAAAGCAGTACCAAAAGAAGATAAAAAAACTCAAGACACTCCAACATCCCACCCCAACCTTACCCCCTGCCAGTTTTTAAAGCTGGCACACAAGAAATTGTCCAATTCTTAACTTTATAGATGGTGTTGGTCCTTTTTGTTTTGATTTATCTTTGAGCAGCTAGTCAAATACTTATTTTGTTACATAGAAATAGCTAATATATAGAGTCAGCTGTGTTTGTGTGCATTGTTCCCACAAATGCTATGGTGCTGCACATGATGCCATCGTCTTGTTCTCTCAGTGGCTTGAGTTTTCTATCATCTATATTTTATGAAGGTTGTTACTTAACCCATTGCAGATGGTAAAGGTGGGGGGAGGATGCCCTTGCAGCTGTCAAGGTGTTTGCTCATCTCATGAAAAGTACACTGCTAACACTTTTCTTTCATTTGAAATAGCAGTCAACATACAGTTAAGTGTCTAGTGTATGACATTTAAATGTATAATGAGCAATTTCTCTATGTAAGACAGGAAGGACAAATTAAGAGGCCGGATAAAAGTGAATGTATCTACAAAGTCTGACATTTGGAATTTATCAAAGGCAGAGAACATTAAATCTTAGCAAGCCATCTCCATTGAGCCTTGAGGTTTTGTCATCTTGGCATTAATGTTCCAAGTTCCTTAGTATTGCAGATACTTTGTGTGTGAAATAAAGTAGGGGGACATTCTGATTTTTTTTCTTTTTTTTGATTGTTGTAAGCTCTTCAAATGAGCTAGGCACTCTCATCTACATCTGCTGTCTTATTTTCCTGTTACCATAAATACAGCCTTTAATGTACTTTATAAAGACAGAAGTGAGGCACAGCTATGCAAAGCAGTAGCAAAGAGGAGTTTGTTTGAGAGCCTTTGGGCAGCAGTATACTAATAGAAGAGTCTACATAGTATTTGGTATGATTTTCCTTTCTTTTCTTGCTTACAGTAAGTGCTTCATTTCTAAAATGAAGTAGTAGTAGTTTGTCAACAAAGAATAGGTCAACAGAGACATAAATATCCCATAATATGCTTGATGTCCAGCTTCATGAAACATTTATTAGGCTGTATCATGTGAAAAATATCAAATAGCATTAGAAGAAATTACTAACTTTTTAATGCATAACATTTCTTATGAAAGGAAGACTCTTCTGAATTCAGAGGTATGATAGGCTTGGTTTAGGTTTTTTTATTGCTTCTATTTTGCAACAGATGAAAACAGATTTTCAATATTAAGATAATTCAATTTTTGTTACAAGGCATGATCAGTAATGCAGTATCAAATGATAACTGCCTGTTCCTTCAGTTATTATTCTTTTTTATTTAACCTGACAACTAATTTGCAAGCTCCTTCCTCTCACCTCATGTGATGCTACAACTTTTAATATTCTGATGCTGAATCCTCTGACTCCAACTGCAAATATAGTGTGTTATCAACAGGATTATTTTGCACAGGTAACCATTTTCAGTATATCAGAGGTCAAAGATACGAGTTCTCATTTAATACAAACACAAAGAAAGAGAAAAGAAGCAAAGGAAAAACAATCTTGTGGTTTCCACTAGAAATTTTTTTCAGTATGACCGATCAGGTATGCAGGGAAATCTGACTTGATGGGTTCCCACCTAATAGGGCTGCCCCTTTGTAACCACATACCAGACACAGAGGCTTTGGATGCTTTTACTATATAAAGATATGTTCACGTCAAGGAGTTTGACTGACATTTTTGTAAACTGAAATATTGTTTATTCTTAGAAAAGAAACAACATCTTGTGGCTAGATATGGAGAAAAAATTTGCAGTGGACATTTTTGGAATGAATTAAAGAGGAGAAATAGTGTGTATAAAACTGTTGACAAAGCAGAAAGTACAAAAATATCTCTGAACTTGCTCCATTGCAAAACTGCAGAGTTAAAGCTGCTTTTCCAGTTTTAACAGAGCAAAGAAGTCTTTTAGGCTGTTTTTAAGATAACCTAACTATGCTTAGCCAACTATGTGCAAGAAGAAAATGTCTTTTCTAATATGCAAAATCAATGCTGGGCATCAGTTTAACATGAGGTTTTTTTTTCCTTGGCCCTAAATCTAACAGATTTCTATGGTGCATGCTTACTTTTAGCTTGGGAATAATCACATCCTTATGCATAAAAGCATGTACAGAAGACCAGGAATTTTATAAGCGTATATTAAGGACTTTAAATCAGATCCCTAGTATTTTTAAATGAGAAAGCTGAGAGTGGAAACCTTCTACAAGTCTGGTATTAGCTGTTATTATGACATATTTGAAATGGAAAACTGAATTCTTCCATAATATGCACAGCATCCGTGCCTACTAAACAAACCGTAGCAATGTCTATAACAGGGAATACACCAACATAGTTATTAATAGAAAAAAAATTATCTGAAGATAGTAGTTTTTCTTTGCCTTGATTTTATCAATTTCTCCACTTTTTACAGGTTGTCACACGTTAGAAAAATCTCGTGTCATATGGGATAATTGTTCTTATTTCACTCCAAGCTTTTTTAATCAGGCTAAAATTGCTAAGTGGGCAGTTCTTAGGCTGCTGATTCTACTTACGGCTTTGGGAGCAAAGCTCACCCTTGGCCTTCTTATTCTCTGTGCAAATTCCACATATTGTGCCTGAACAATTGACAGCCACAGTGGGATCGCGAGATGCCTAACAGAGGATGTGCAGAGCCTGAGACAGTACTCTCTTGCTTCAGTTGGTGTTGCTTCAGAACAGATGCATCAGTACTGTGATGTTACTGTAATGCTGTGGCATTATAATGTAACACAGCACCATGACATGGTATTACTACAAGATTTTGAACCCAGTGTCCTTATTTCAGTAGCTGTGGAAATGAAAGGTTATGTTTGGACCTTTGAATCCTTCAGGTGTAACAGCCTCATGTGTCTTGAGACAGCAAGGAAACTTTCTTCAGGCATTTCTGTCCTTCAACTCTCAAGTACCCTCTTTGCCTATCTATCCTATTAAGGGAGGGTGGATTTTTAGTGAAGATGACTGTAGTCTGAGCACTAAGATCAGCTGAGGCTGCCTTGCCTTTGAAAGGAAATAATCTGCTTATGTACTGGGCTTCCTGAGCCATGCAGGCTATAAACAAGGCAGGAGTGATGTCTTGTGGCCTTTCCCTTCAGCTCTCCTCTCTTTGCCTACTGTGTCAGAAAGCACCACATTGCTTGGGTGGTGCTTGCTTATGGAAAATGTTTGAAGTGATTGCATGGCTCAGAACAAGTAAGTCTGGAAATTGCTGCAATAAATTATTCTGTTGGAGCAAAGTCATGTGACACTGTATTACTTGGAATTTAATACCTTTCCTGTGATTCATATTTACTCTTGGAAGGAAAGAAAATTATAAACATAATAAGCATACATAATTTAGCATGGATACTAATCTTGTTTCTGGTACCTTTCTCTACATTGATTTATTTTCTTCTTTCATGAGAGTAAAAACTCAAAATGCGTTTCCTTACTTTTTCTTTCAAGAGTGTACTTTTGAAATTTTATGGGACTGGGACTTTCTGATGCACTTTTCTCGAATATGATCTCAATATTTTCTTTTAGTACAGGCAAGATGAAAACATTTTCATTAAAGGGTTTAATGAATCTCATGAAACAGTTGTTTACCTACAAAAAGTGGTTTGCACGTAGACAGACTGGGGATGTTTCTGAATAGGACCCACAGTTATCTAATTAGACATGCATGGTATTAGTAGGCATTTGTAGTACTCGCAGGACTAGTCCAAGGACAAGAGATCCCTGCTGAAAATTTTCCATTAAAAAGATAATTGCATAGCACAAGGCGTCTCTAAAAAGCCTGCCTAAAATTTTTCTGTTTTTAATTAGAAGCTGAGGTCTAGATCTAAAAAGACTAAGACAATAGAATAAAAGTGTTTGTTTTCTGGGTAGTAGAAGTAATCATGCTGGCAGTGACTGTGGGATTGTAAAAAAAAATCAAAACAAGTACTTTGTCTATAGTTTTGCGATATATTTTATGATCTAATGATCATGCTAGAATTGGATGTGTGGTATATACTGATAAATGTTTCATCTGAAGCTGGGATAAGCTGGAATACAAAAAGTTCCATTTAAAAATAAGAAAAAACTTTCACTGTGAGGGTGAGGGAGCCCTGGCACAGGCTGCCCAGGGAGGGTGTGGAGTCTCCTTCCTTGGTGGTCTTCAAGACCCACCTGGACACTTTCTTATGAGACCTGATCTAGGTGAATCTGCTTCTGCAGGGAGATTGGACTAGATGATCTCTAAAGGTCCCTTCCACCCCTACCATTCTATGATTCTATGATTTTGTATTGCAGTATGACAGACCTACTGGTTTATTAATAGTTACAGTACCTAGGTGTATGTTACCAGGACCAGGAGGTTCCAAACGTTTTTTTCTTGAGATTTCTGGCAGTTTCGGTTCTCCACCAGCACCCTATTGGACTCAAATGTCTGTGTAAAAACATGACAAAGAGTGAGACCATTGGACACTCTGGTATGCCCATCAACAGAAGCTGATCAGAAAACATGGCTCGTTTGTATATTAGGTGGGAGAAGTGTGTTCTGATTGCAAAAAAGAAAAGCCAACAAAACAGCGCAGACAAAACATCAGTTACTAGGAAAGAGGCGGTTAAATGAATTAATTTGTTATCAATGTGACTGGTAACATGAGTGTGAGTTACTAAAACTAGATAAATAGAGGAGTTTGCACATTGTCAGACAGAACTGAAAGGTGTGGTAGGCGTCCAGAAGATCTTGAGCTGTGACGCAAGGGGTGAAGAGGAAGTGAAAGGGTTGGCACAGGGCAGAGCGAGAGGAGGTGCTTATGCTAGCAGATATAAGTACATAACATAAACAATAAAGCGGAAACTGAGCATCATCTGTACGGAGTATGCAGTGATCCATTCCCCTCGGCGGTCGGTGAGCTGGGAGATCAGTCCAGACAGCCAGGCAGTGTTGTTGGCAACA
Source organism: Urocolius indicus (assembly GCA_013401255.1). Taxonomy (NCBI): domain Eukaryota; kingdom Metazoa; phylum Chordata; class Aves; order Coliiformes; family Coliidae; genus Urocolius; species Urocolius indicus. Next base: position 192,688 of record WBNH01008445.1, on the reverse strand, counting down.
GCAACAGAAAAGCAACCAAAGGAGAGGTTACTTGGGGTACATTTACCATGAAATTTAAGTAGGACTTAAAAGAAGTATAGTGCATTTCAGGAAAGTCAGAGGGTCTCAGTGTAGGGGGTAAAGGTGACATTGAAATTATTGTTCTCTGTCAGCATAATGAAGGAAGAGCTAATGACTTAGCTGTAGCCTAGTTATGAAGAGAAAAAAAGATAGTATGTAGAGGTGAAAATGTTCTTTTATAAGCTGTACATGATTGTGAGATGGTAACCGTAACACATGATACCACCAGAGAATTTGGGAAGAATGCTGTGAAATTAGCTTTGGTTTTTTATGTTGCCTTTCTGCTGAGTGTGTAGCATGCTTACTGAAATAGTATCTTTTCATTTTTGATGAGGAAAACACCTCAAGATTGAGGTACAACAATGGGTGTCTAAGTACCTTTAGCAGAATTGTAGAATGGAACCTAAATTTGCTTCTTAAGTCATTAGCAAGTAATGGAAAACAAAATACATGTCATGTGGTGTAATATGAATTCTCAGCCAAATAGTTGTTGCAGGTTAGACCTAGCAAGGATCATGGTTCTCTCATCTCTGGCCAGTACAAGAATGGCAAACTGCCATCCCTGCTGCCCTTAGGCTGAGGCTGGGGAATGAGAATGATGGACTCAGGACTTCACAAGTCCTGGTCCTTGCATACACAATGGATAACAGCTGATGATTCCTACCACATGCACAGTCCTGCACATGTAGCAGTAATTCAGTGATTCTATGTGTGTCACAGAATCAGAGAATGGTAGGGTTAGAAGTGATCTCTAGAAATCATCCAATCCAACCCACCACCTTGATCAGGTCCCCCAAGAACGTGTCCAGGCAGGTTTTGAAAATATCCAAGGAAGGAGACTCTAAAGCCTCTCTGGGCAGCCTATGCCAGTGCCTCCTCTCAACAAAGAAGTTTCTCCTCACATTCAAGTGGAACTTCTTGTGTTCCAGCTTGTGCCCATTACCTCTTGTCCTGACACTGAGTGCTACAGAAAAAAAGACTTGCCCCTATCTCTTGACATCTGTCCCTTAGGTATTTATAAGGTATATTTAGGTATAATTGATGTGGCCTTACTCGGACAGAGTAGAGGGGGAAGATAGCCTCCCTCGACCTGCTGGGCTGTTGGCCTTCTTGGGACACAAGGGCACATTCCTGTCTCATGCTTAGTTTGCTGTCAACTAGACCTCCCAGGTCCCTCTCCACAGAGCTGCTCTCTAGCAGGTCACCCTCAGCCTGTACTGGTGCCTGGGGTCGTTCCTCCCCAGGTGCAGGACTCTGCATTTGTCCTTGTTGAACCTCATGAGCTTCCTCTGTGCCCAACTCTAAAACTGTTTGAGATTTCTGAATGGCAGCACGGCCTTCTGGTGAATCAGACAGTCCTCCCAGTTTGGTGTCATCAGCCTTATCCAGGCCCCTGATGAAGTTGTTGGACAAGACTGGCCCCAGAACCGATCCCCATTGAACTCAACTGGCCACAGGCCTCCAACTTGATTCCATGCCATTGATCACCACCCTCTGATTTCTGTCATTCAATCAGTTCTTGATCCACTTCACCGTCCTCTCATCCAACCCACACTTCCCAAGATTTCCTTTGAGGATGTTATGGAATTTGTGCTAATTAGGGAGACAATTCTGAAAGACCTTGAGAAGAAAATGAAGCTTTGGAGAATTACTGGTAGTCTCTGTGGTAAATTTGAAGTTTCACAAAGGTTTCTTCTGAAGTGCTATAAATGCACAGGGACTACCCTTTCAAGATATGTAATTAACTAAAGATGAAGATAGCCCCACAATGGTTAAAAAGTGCCTCTACCTCTAACTGCCACTCATGATAATGCTTGAGAACTTTTGAAAATTATAGGACGGTAACCCTTAAGTCATAAACAACAAATTAATAAATGTATGTGTTGGTTTTACATCCTGAAATGTAGTTCTTTGCATTACTTTTAGATAGGTACGGATGTAAAACTCATGGTCAGGAAGATCAGGGATGGCTACTCCCCCCAGTTTAGTATCATCAGTCAACTTGCTGACAGTTCCCTCTCTTCCCTCATCAAGGTCATTAATGAATAGATTCAACAGTACTGGTCCCAGCACCTACCCCTGAGGGACTCCGCTAGACAGACCTCCAACTAGACGCTGCCCCACTGATCAAAAATCTCTGCCTTCTTTCCTTCAATCACTTATATGTGTCACAAAAACACAAATTAGGTCAGACACTGATAAGCAAACATACAAGTTGGTGAGCAGAAGAACTGTGAGTTAAAGCTCTCTTTTAGAAGGTCTCTTTTAGATGGGAGACAAAATTAGCTTCATAATTAGTAAGCGCTTTAGATATGGTTGCTGAAATGAAGTGCACAACTTCAGGCATGTGTTTATTCATATTTTCCTTGACTCCAGACTTCTATCTGTTTTCAGCTACCAATTGGGGTGAGGTGCTATTTATATTAAGAAACTGAGAAAAATAGGCACCGTCAAAAATCAACCAAACTCCTTTTATCACAAATGCCCTGTGAAAGTGTGGAGTGAAAAGCTAGATAGGATAGCTGTTGTATCTCCAATCATTTGCCTTTCTGTGTTACTACTTGCATTGTGAGCTGTTTACATAATGTGGTAGCTTTGGCAGTTAATAAATTAGCTATAGCTGTTGAACATGAGTCTCGAAAGCTATTTGCCAATGCGTAGGCATGACCAGTGTGTTTATGTATCTTTACAGATGAGAATTGGAATCTTTCTGAATTTACTCTGACTGGATATGTGTGTGTGGCCTTTCTGCAGAAAGTCTGTAATATTAAAATTAATATAGTTCTCAGATTGGTACCAGTAGTATTGTTATATGGTGGCAAAGGCCAGGAATCATTTGTCCAAAATATAGCCTGGAATCACAGGTTTTGAGTCAAACCCACCATCTTGCTTACAGTAGACTTAAGTTTGTGCCAAAAATGAGATTGTGTGTTAAAATTTTGCCAACAGACCATAAACAGATTCCAGTTCAGTTTATTGTAGATGAAATATGCAAGTTCAGTTCTCCCTTATCTCTGCAATGTTCACTGTCACACTGCTGAGTGTGAACTCTACAATGAAGGTGTACTGGATGCACTCTAGGGAATGGCTAACCCCATTCTTCTTCCCAAGCTCATTTGTTTCTGGCTGCAATTTTATTGATAAGATCATCAAGGTTATTTTACGCCACTTCCTCTTCTCTTCTGCAGGTTGAGGTTTTTTTTTTTTTTCTTACACAAAGCTACCCTAGTTTTTTTAACACCATGTGTTTTCTCTTGATACACAGAGTAATGCTATGCAAACCTGAAGCTCTGGGGCTTCCTGATTTCAGATGGGCTGCCCCTTCTATTTCTAAAGCACAAAGATAGAATGTATAGAAGAGTTAAAATGTGTTTTCAGGCCCACTTGGAACTTTATTAAATGTTTCATTGCTGATATCCCCAAGCCTCATGATTTCAAAAGGTTACTCAAATATGTCAGTTGGGTTCACTTACTAGCTGGTGATATTTTTAAAAGGTTTTTCTCTGTGAAGAAAGCTGAGGTAGTAGCATATTTTACAGGAATCATGAAGAGTATCACATTAATCATACAATACATTAGGTTATGTGGACCTCTGGAGATCATGTAGTCCCATCTTCTCCATAAAGCATGGCTAATCTTGAGGTTAGATCAGGTTAAACAAGACTTTGTGTGGCTCAGCTTTGTCTGTCCGTAAGGATGGAGACTGCATGGCTAGGCGCCTTCCAGTGTTTGACTAATCTTGTGAAGATCACCTTTCTAAGATTTATAATCCCCTGTATTGCAACATGTCTGTTGCACCTTGTCCTATCATTTGGCTTTCCAAGAAGACACCTGACTGTTTTATTCAATCACTCATAGCAGAACTAGAGAGAAGACAGTGGTTAGATCCCCGTGACTTTCTCTTGTCCAGGCTGAACATCCACAACACCTCAGCCTTTCTGCATGTGTTGTGTGCTCTGTGCCCTGAACGTATGAGTCCATACTGTACTGAACTCAATCCAGTTTTCAGTATCCATCTAGAACTGAGGCAGTCAAAATTTGATGAAATACTGCAGATGTTACATCACCAGGATACAATGTAAAGCAAATAACCACTTCCTTTGACCTCTTTGTGATGCCCCCACTAGTATAGCTCATATGCAGGTAGCCCTCATTGCTTTAAAGGTATGCAGCTGACTTACATTCAGCTTGATGTCCACCATGGTTCCTGAATGCTGTTTTGCAAATTTACTCCACAGCAGCATGTATGTGCAGCATGGATTTATTCATGCACCGTGCCTAGTGCAAGAGTTGTGCTTGTTAAGTTTCACGAGGTTCCTATCAGCCTATTCCCTTAGCATTTTGAGGGATTCCTTCACTGTAACCACAGCTCCCTAAATCTGGTGACCTACATGAACTTGGGTTTGCTTGCTACTATTGCCCAAGTGCTAATGACCTATAAAGAAACATCTGCACTTAGTCAAGGAATATTTATTTTTTTAATAAAGAATTAGACTTATAACACTGTCTTTTTGTGCCAAATGTACATGACATTCCAGAAAGTTCAATACAAAATTTCTGGCAAGCATTTTTTTTTCTTCCCTTGGCCAGAGTACATATTGATTCTTTGTTATTACATTGAGAAATGGCTCCAGGTACCCTGTCTAGTACCTAAAGCCATATGGTTAATTTACTCTGAGATCCTTTATGGATGATTTGTTTAAAGGAAGCCTTAGCAATCTAAATTAATACAGTGGAAAGTTCATTAGCATGTGCTCCACATTGTCCATTGTGGCTACTGTTAGTTCATGTCTCAGAACTGCCACTTGTTTTTTTCTGGGGAGAATTTTCCAGGCTTCACTGAAATGACTTTTTAAAAGCCTCATCAAAAGCAATACAGAGAAAATTACTCTTATAAATTCACTGCCTGTCTTCTCTGTTATTAAACCTTCCCATGTCTATCTGCCTGGAAACAGCTACAAGAGCTGAAAAGGTGAATCAAACACGTGATCGAGTGGCACTGCTCAGCCAGCAGGACGTGATGGCTCTGACCCCTGAACGACTTGCTAACTTTGCATCCAGTGGAAGCTCAAAACAATGACTGCCTGTCCAGCTACACCCAGATTTGTTTCCTGCTGTCATACTTCAAGGAAATCTGCTCTGTGTGGAACAGTGGCTCGCAAAAACATTAACAGCAGCCAAATAGCAGTGGTAGAAAACAGTGCAACTTATTGGTGTTAATGCCTATCTTTTTTGTGTATGAGTCATACGTGCAAAACTGTGTGAAATTAAATAGTTGCTAAACAGCATTAGCCCAGAGGCATTGGAGTGTGGCAGTTCACTATAATTTAGATGTATTTGTCCTAGCCTAGCATTTTTGCAGAAAGAAACAAATGGTTTAATAACCTCATCACTCTGGGGATGGATTCCAAACTCCAAGTCCTGTGGTGTGTAGCTTTTAATAAGTAAAATTTCCAACGTTCATTTTGGCAAAGGTAGGACTGCTTTTCTGTGGCTCTCTACATCAAGTTTCTTAGAAATCTCTAGCTTGGTAGATGATGTAAGGCTTTTTAGACACAGCATCAGCTCATATATAGTACAAAAATTCTCACAGATAGGAGAGTGAAATGGAGGGGGGGTGTCTTCAAAGTTCATTTTACTGGTGTGTGTGGTGATGTTTATCACAATCAGTCTTGGTTACTTTAGTAAAAAAGTGATTTTACTCCTTAAGTCCCTGTGAAGCCCTGAAGACCTAGTTCAGCTTTATAGATATGCTGATAGTGCTTAGCTCTTAAAAAGAGTGAATTTGTACATTAAAAATACAGGTGAAGTTCTTAAAATAAGCTGCTATGATTAGTTTCTCAGAACACAGATGTTGACAAAGCCCAGCAATGCAGGAGCTTTGCTCATTTCTTTCAAGTGCCTACTTCTACAGCTATGCTCACTGAAGTCAATTTAAAATTGCATCATTTTCTCTCTTAGGCTATAAATCATTAGTTGTGAAATTGTATATTTAGTGAGGAAAAAGGACTTATAGGTTTTGTTGCTTGGAGATAGCACAAATAAAAATGCAATGCCTCTGAATCAAGTTTGTATTCATGTTGTGAAACTAGGAAGCCTTTAGATATACCCGGCTGCATGGAAATAGTACTTCTGTAATGAGAAGAGATTTCTGTAATGATTAAGAAATTTGCATGGATTTGATAATCGCTGATGCAGACAGTGGTTTTACTCTCATAAATGGTATTAAAAACCTAGTCAAAGCATAGGGGGAAAGGTGACAAAATTGCTTTCTGATAGTGGTTGATAGTTGTAGCATTTTTGACACAGGTCACTTTCTTTTCATAATATGGTGATACTTCAGAGACTTTTGCATTTAGAAAAATGTAGAAATTGTGTTAAATAACTGAGCATGCTCTATGTATAAGATTTAATTTAAGACAAATGCTGGTGTCTTGTTATAAGTGTATTTATCACAAACTCAAATTTTGAATTATCTGAAATGTCAAAAACCAAAAATTATTTTGGAGCCACTCAATACCTTGCATCTTCTTGCAAATAAGTCCTCATATAGTGGAATTCCAAATATCACACATACATCTTGTATGTGCTTTATATAGGCAGAGAGGTAGAACATTTGTATGTTAATAGTTGTTCTGTCATCTTCTATTTGTTGTATGATAAAACAACAACATATATTGTTCTCCATTAATGTTGACAGGCCATGACAAATTGTGATTTACCTAAGAACATTAAGTGTAGCCATGTAGTTCAATGAGTACTTGTTAGGTGACTTATGTGTAAGAGTAGTTTGTATTTCTGTAGTCTCTTAAGACTTAAATTAAAAACCAAGAAAGTCTGTTTTATGTTCAGTGTAATAAGTGGTAAAAGAAATTCTGTAGTGTGTAATGTTTATTTACACAGAGCTTTTTTTCTCCGAAACTTTTTTTTTTAATAAATGTGTGATGACTGAGGGGATGGATCCTAGCGTATAGTGGCATCACTGACCTCAGTTGAACTGCACGGGTTTATAATCACTGAGGAAATAGCAGGAAGTTTTTGCATTCTTTACTGTTTCTAAAGACTGGAAGATGGAGAAAAAAGCAATGATTGGAAAACAGAACAAAACAGAACAGAACATATTTACAGGAATGTTAGAGAACATGGTTCATTTTAGGTTTTGGGTAGGACTAATTCTTATATCAATGTTAGAAATACAGAAATATCATGCAAAATAAGCATTTATTACCTATGATGACTCACTTTTTTAGTTCATTAAAGCATTGCTTTGGTACCATTTAAATGAGCTTGTACACTCCTCGTGCAAAGCTTTTGAGGCCATCAAATTTAAGCAGTTTCCTTTTTTAGCAGGAAAGCAGAGGGCTTAATGCTGCATGCTTACACCAAGTGCAAAGGTGTTCATTGGAACAATCTAACATGCAGCGTATAGTTCCATATGCCCATGGAAATGAAAAGGTTTAATGCATGCATGGGCAGCTTTTGTGCAAGTGCAGGTATTTAGAAGAGCTTTACCCAAGTATGTAGTTGTGTCTTTCTTGCTCATTAAGTAGGTCACAGCTTCATCTGGTATCAAGACTTCTAAAACCTATTGAACTGAAGCAAATAATCTAGTCTCTAAAGATGCTGGATGGAGAGGAAAGATGAATTGTATTTGCCTACCAGCACTGAGGCCAGGAGAGACAATAGGATATTCAATATAAAATAGCAATGCCAAGGGCACAAGGAAGCTGATAATCATTCTTGAAACCTCCAGTTCTGGTTCACTTAATATTCGGAAGCATTTGCTGTTTCAGAGTTCATGTACTTCATAAAACTTCAGTGGTGTTTGGATGGCATAGCCTTAGTTAATAATTCACTGTTGATACATTCAAAAGCCTTATCTTCCACTTGTTTTTTTCATGCTGATGTTACTCCGCTGAAGACAGTATTGGAGCAGTGCTGCACTAGAGCACAGATCCAGCTTACAGCTTCCCTAGACATCTTGCAAAGGATGTAACCACATCTGATACCATGTCTAGTAATGGAGTGTTCTTGAATATGACTTTTGTTCAGACATTCTTACTGGGAGATGAATAGTAAATCCAAACATCCTAAACTGGTGATAAATAAATGCTAGCATTAGGAAGTGGAAGGATTTGTTTATATAAGGACTGCTTTCATTTAAACAATTTATATAAAACTTCTTTTTGTGCCCTTTTTAAAATTGATTGACTGACTGGTTCACTTTCTGAAAGCTCAGGATATACATTAAGTTCACTGACCTGGTCACTAGGGAGTATTTTATAAAATAATCATTCTTGAGAATGCCTGCTTCCCATTATCATAGGTTCTAGGTAGTCTTGGCTATTCTTGCCTCCACTTACTTATTACAAATGAGAGAACCCTACGTTTCACAGATTCTCTGCTTCATCTTTCCAAGGACAGGATGTATATTCAATATATATGATCCTTTTGCTGAAGAATTTATTCATATGGCTTTATTCTGCTAAGGGGATCTGTCTTGCACCTGCATTTCACCTCTTCCCAAGCGAAGCTTAAAATGAAAAGAAAAAGGAAGAGACCATTGAGAAAGATTTGAGAACTTAGTGTGACTTCCACATTTACCTCTTCCCCTACCCCCTAAAGAGCTACCTCTTCCCCCCTAAAAAGCTACTTCTTCCTCTACCCCCCAAAAAAGCATTCTAACAAATGCAGCCTCTCTTATTGCTGCAGTGCAATGGCTTGCTTCCATCATAGAATCCTGAAGGGTTAAACAGAAATACAAACCTTTCCATCCTTTTCATTTCAAGGAAGGTTCAGGACTTGCCTGCAAACAAGCATCAGTGTATGCAAAACAAGAATGCTGATGCTTTGGATCAATTCCATCTAATCATGTGCCACATCTGTGACTTTGTCTAAGAGTGGTTACGTAGGTGTAAGATGGGATTAAGTGATCCTTTCCACAGTACTTTCTTCTTAACTTCCATTTACCGGTAGCTTAGGAGTCTCTTATAGAAGGTTTTGCATCTGGGCAGTCATTTTCAATAGCTGCTGATCATTTCATTTTCAATGTGTATTTACTTATAGTTTATGTAAATTAGGAACAAATTATCCTCTACTCAGTTTTTACCTGCTGATTTTTTTTTTTTTTAGTGGCTGTGTGGTCCAATTTAGAACACAAAATGTTTGTGTATGCACAATATGTATTTGATTGTACAGCATACTTCTTTACCACCATTAAATTTTTCTGAATATTTTTTCTGAAAAAAAAAATATTACTCTAATGTATTTAATAAGATGGAATAAGTTTCTGAAAATACCAAAGTTTGATACCACAGTAAGAATTTTATGCAGCAGTGTTGTTTGCTTTTATGTTATGATGAAGGGATCAAATGTTATGGCAGCTGTCAAAGCAAATTAAGTGCATGTATTTGCCCCCTTTTTTTCCATCTTTAGTTCTGAGTTACAGTGTTTATTTTCAAAATGCTGTCTTGTGGCATTAGCATTGGCTTCCCATGTGATATAAACAAATTGGTGCAACTATAAGTTAAATTGAGCACACATTTAAACAGTTTGAGAAAAGTCAATATAAGCATAAATAATCCAATTGTCAAATGCAGATCAGAAGTCAACCTGTAAAAAATTTCTAAGAATAATTTATCTGTTGTATAGTCTTTCATTGCAGTGGTGGTATGACAGTTTTGCATTATTCTGGAAAGTAGTGATCATGTGTAGATATAAAATAATTACAGTGGAAAAACAGTGACATATTGGCAAATGAGTTAGAAAATGCATAGAAAGCAGACGTCCTTTCCCCCAGCAACTAATGAATTAAATTAGATCACTGTGCAGTACCAACAAAATACTAAATTAAATCAAATATACCACAGGTGGATGCAGTGTAGAATATCTTTTAAAATGACATATGAACTTTACGAATCTGAAGTAGCTTGTTTCAAGGAGGTAGAAACTATTGTAAATAAGAGGTATACAGCAGAAGTGAGTAGGAGGAAAATTAAAAGTTCATCTTAATTCTAGTGTTTGCCTCGTGGTTTCTTCAAGGTAACTAATGCTACATTAAGACATGTTTGAAGGCAAGGTACTGTTGCTGTATCAGTACTTAAATTGAGGTGAATCATAGGGCAAAGCTACAGAGCTGAGTGGAGTTGTGTGAGAAATTGTTACCTTGCTTTACAGTAGTTATTTTGAAATTTCAGGAAGTCTTCCTGTCTTCCTAATCAAATTGAAACCTAAATGCCAGTGTTGAATTGCTGCAAATGGAAAGCCTAGATTAAGATAATTTTTTAAAAACATTTAGTTTGTATCGCTCTTCTGAGACAATTTACTGTAAACATATATAATAACTTAGACTCATTTTGGGGGGGAAAAAAGTCAAAACAGATGTACTCAACAATTTCAAACTTTATGCAGAAAACATTTTTCCATAATGTCTACTCTTTTTTTTTTTTTTTTGCAATAGAGGTTGTGGGAACTGTGGCTGTTTAGTCTAGAAAAGAGGAGATTGAGAGGGGATCTTATTAACATTTACAAATATCTAAATGGTGGGTGTCAGGAGGTTGGGGCATCCCTTTTTTCTATTGTATCTAGCAACAGGACGGAGTAATGGGATGAAGCTGGAACACAAAAAGTTCCATTTAAATATAAGAAAAAACTATTTTACTGTGAGGGTGAAGGAGCACTGTCACAGGCTGCTGAGGGGTTGTGGAGTCTCCTTCCTTGGAGGTCTTCAAGATCCGCCTGGACATGTTCCTGTGCAACCTGATCTAGTTTGACCTGCTTCAGACCTCAGTGAGCTTACAAAATATACACATATTGTTCATATTACAAGCAAGAAGGGTCCAGAGGTGATGCTTACAAAAATGATTTTGAATGAGAGAGGATGGCTTCCAAGGGGTGGGGTGGAATGGGGAAAAATGACAGCCATATCCATCAGCACCTTGTCTTCACAGCTTTTAAATATCTCCAGGGATGATTACTGCCTCCCTGGGTAGCTTCTTCCAGTGTTGAACAGCCCTTTCAGTGAAGTTTTTCATCTCCAAAATCTAAATCTCCTCAGGCTCAACTGGTCCTGTCAGTTGTTACTTGTGAGAAGAGACCAATAACCCATCTCCCAACAAGATAGCTGTAGAGAGTGATAAGTCTCCCCTCAGCCAGTTACTGAGTTCTCTCAGTAACTCCTCATCAGACTTATGCTCCCAGACCCTTCACCAGCCTTGTTGCCCATCTCTGGACACACTTTAGAGCATCAGTGTCTCTTCATGAGAGGCCTAAAACTGAACACATTATTCAAGGTGCAGTCTCACCAGGGCCAAGTACAGGGGCCAATCACTTCCCTGGTCCTGCTATTTCTGATACAAGCCAGGATGCCACTGGCCTTCTTGACCACTTGGGCATGCTGCTGGCTCATATTGTTCTCAAAAAATTTAGTTTCTCAAGACATAGATCAGCTTTTAATTATTTTTAAAAGAAATCATAGCATTAATCAGTCTTGGTCAAATCTTTTCTTTCTGAAGCAGACTGATTCTTGCACACTATCCTTTGCTTATGCATGGACTTTCAGAATTGACTTGTTTTTTTTTTGATTGGAAGTACCAATGATTCCATTTGTATGTGGGAAATAATATCATAGAATCATAGAATGGTATAGGTTGGAAGGGACCTTTAGAGATCATCTAGTCCAACTCCTCTTCAGAAGCAGGTCCACCTAGATCAGGTCACATAGGAATGGGTCCAGGTGGGTCTTGAAGATCTCCAAGGAAGGAGACTCCACACCTTCCCTGGGCAGCCTGTGCCAGGGCTCCGTCACTCTCACAGTGAAATATTTTTTTCTTATGTTTAAATGGAACTTTTTGTGTTCCAGCTTCATCCCATTACCCCCTGTCCTTTTGCTAGATATAATAGAAAATCTTTCTATGTCAATTGTTCCTTATCTTCAGATGAGGTATTTATATCACCTGGAACCAATTGTAAGGTCGTGGCTTTGTGAAGACATTAAAAGAGCTTTTTCCATTTTAAAATTTCCTATTTTTAGGCTTCTGGATTCTCATATGCTGTGTTTGGTAAGCAGCACCCACAACTAATATAAGAAATAAAAAAGCAATTGTGTTGCCAGTTCATTCACTTCATTAGTTTGACAGCATTTCACAGTTAGCCATTTCATGACTTCAGGAAATGTCAAGCCTAGTTAGCATAATTTCTTTCCTCAAGGAAAAATACTTTTTTTTTTTAATAAGTACAGTGTGATTTTAAAGCCTCCTACTTCAGAAACTTTGTATGAAATATCAATAACTTAAGTCTCTCTTTTTTTCCTGAATCTGATTTAATGTTGGTCCTTTCTATGTTGAGTAATTGGATTTAGTCCTTTAAGACAAGAGAAGCTTACTTTATCCATTTCTGTCTTACTGTTTCCTGTGAATATTTATGCATTTTAAATGCAAATAAAAGTAAAAAAAATTAATTATTATGAAATAACATATTTCTAAATAATGTTTCTATAAGACAGACTACTGAATATAAAAATCATTAAAAAGCTGAACTTAACATTGAGTTTCGCAGTCCATATTTTCATGCCCATAGCCCCATAATCTTTAAAAGATATTAAAAAATATACCAATCTCCTATATAGGACCATCATTTGCAAGATAATAAAAATTTGCCAATTACCTCTGCAGATCTTGGTATTACTCTTCTGCCTACACAAAAATCCAGAAATCATAATTCTAATGATGCTGTACTCAGTTGTGAGGATTATTGCCCTCGTGCTTCCTCAAGAGCCTTTGTAATTTATGAGTGCTGAGAAGCCCTCCAGGAAGCTGCTATGCAAACCAAGAGTGCCAGAGCACCCTGACAAAAATATCATGGGTTTTTGGATGACTAAGCTGACAGAAGAAGCTGACTGAAGCAAACACTATTCCCATCACTGGTGGCTATAAGGAAGGTCTGAATCCTATTTAAAATTACTGATTTTTGTACACCTGGGAGTAAGCAACAGGAAGGTAACAATCTTACCCATCTTATCAGACTCTCTAGTTTGTTGATGATGAGATTTGTTTACAGTTAAACACAGCATTTTTTAAGCTAGTTGAAATACTCTTTAGAGAAAAAGTTACTGTAACTTGTTATGCCACTTAACAAACAGGATATTAATTAAAATCATGGAATAGCCTTTACTTTAATGAGATCCTCTTTTCTGAACATTCCCAAAATCAATGTGCTACCATGTTAGCTTGTACATATTCATGTGAAATACGTGTGTTAAAGTTGAAGCCTGTCTCCTTATAATGTGACTGTGAGTTGGTGTACAATTCAAATTGGTTGTGCTCTAAACAGTAGAGGAATTTGATGAGCAAGTAATAGTGGCTTTTAAATGACACACTGCAGTGAACTGTATGGTGGATGAGTGTAGTTATCAAACTACAATTAAGTATGTGGGAACTGAGAACATCAGCTAAGGGAATGACACTGTTGCTGATTTAAAATAAAAAAAATAGAAAAAGCTTAATTCTGTGAAGACAGTACTCAAATTATTACATATCTCAGATTAAGATGAGGGCATGATTTGAAAAATTGGATGAAGTAAACTGAGGGGTAGTTCATGAAGGAAAACATTATGTCATGCTCCATTATGTTACCTATCCTCATTTTGTTATTCACACTGCACTTGATGAGGTTGAATAGCTGGTATTACGGCAAGGCATGTAACTGATCTACACATTTTCATGAAACAGATAGCATCTCGTGCGCTAGCACTCCATGAATTAGTTGAGTGACGCTTGCAGTGCAGAACAATGAGCCCTGAATAGCAGTTGTGGTGGTGTTAGAACTGAGGCTGCTGCAAGTACATTAAAACCAATCTGATAACCTCAAAGTAACATTTCATTAGGGACCAGTACTAAACCCACTCAGTCAATTAAGGATTCCTGTTGGCGTCAGCACTCTTGGGGATGTATCCATGGCAAAATTTCACTAAGTGGTTTAGAAAGCAAAGCAAGGCAACATATGATACTAATGAAACAAACTTAGTCTTGACATTTCAAAATATTCAAGCATTCTGTTAAAAACTGCATTATTAACCTGTGAAAACTAGTTGGGTATACTGATAGTAGTAGTTATTAATGAAGTAATTCATCATTTCTTGTTTTAAGATTCTGTTTCAAGTTTCTTGTCAAAAGCTGGAGGTAATAATTCTATGATGTGTTCACATTAAAAATTATGATCACCTACCTATAGTTTAGCAAGATTTGGATTTGGTAGACAGAATACACTCATAAACTTTAGCACAGCTTTGTTAGGAATGACTTTTACTTCCCATTACAAAAACTGTGTGCCACTGAAAAATCTTTTTCCAAGTGCTCAGCAGTGATTTGGCAAAAGCAAAATATCTGAAAATCCATTCCCATCGCACATGAACGGAAAATTAGAATTGAATACTTGAATGCTTCTGAGTGCCAGAGTAGTACAGGGAATGAGTGAGACTATTCACATAGTTGCTATTGCAATGAATGCTAGGGCAAGCTGAAAATAAGGGGATGGTGTTTGCTAGTCTTTCAGACCCACTATAGACCAATCTTTATAGAGGAAAAGGCTGCCTGGCTTGAAGACTGAGGGAATGAGAGCAGTAGACTGTGACAAATTGCCTCTGGCAGGGGAAGAGGGGGAGTTTGGTTTGAAGGCTGGTGTCAGAAAAACTGGGATTTGAGTTAAACAGATGAAAGTAAGACTGGCTAGGATGGAAAGACTGGCTATACTGAAAGACAAAAGCTTACTGTGACTGCTTAACTTCCTTACCAGAAGAGAGAGAAGTTTGTCTAGTGACTCTAGAAAAGGGATTCGTGTGTCCCTGTGGAGCCAGATAATGAGAGCCCACTATTTCCTCATCCTTTCAGAAGGAAAGAAAATCTAGGTAACATGAGAAAGAAATGCATTAGTGTTGTGAAAGTTGGGAGTAGGAAATGCCAGTTTAATCTACCTTTGCTGGTTTGGTTTGCTCTCTCTGTGCAAATGCAGTTCTCTCAGTAGTTTCCACTCTGTTCTACAAACTTGTGGCCTCATCCAGAGCACAATCTGGACCTCCTCATGGGATCCAGGCATAGGTTTAGATAAGGAATGGATTCAGGAGTAATTCTTTAGGATCTTTCTTCCATTTGCTTACACACTTACTTTGGTAGTACTGAATGGAGTGGGAGACTGAATACTTGTCCTAGTTTGTGCCCCTGCTGCTTCATTCCTGTGGAAGAAGGTGCTGTACATTGTTGTGGAAAAGCTTCCACCTGGCAGGCATCTGGTTTTGCGTTGTATAGCCTTACTTGCCAGTGCTGTATAGGCACCCAGCTCCCTCTCAGGTAACTAGCTTTGTTCTGTGTTGGCAGCATGCGGGGCACAAACCTCTGATCTGTGACAGGGCTAAGCATGCATGTCCACATTTGCAATGTTCCAAGTATTTTGACCAGTTGGACCCAAAGTATCTGCAATTCAGTTACAAAAAGTTACTGAAATCTTCATCTTTACTATATGTATCACTTCAGTGAGGGCACAGTGGCTTTCTGATCTAAAGTTAATTTGTTTGACATGCGTAAGTGTTCCAGTGATCAATATTTAAAGCAAACTTTGAAGAAAACAAACAGTTATAAATAACATTCAAGGCTGCATGCTGGACACTAGTCGAATGTGCCATAGCTCTTTATAGGAAGAATATAATTCTTTCTGAACACGACCACTTTAATTACAGGTTTGTTTTTTTAAAAGCAATCACAAGAATTGTGTTCCCATTAAAATTCTTTAAGTATAGTTTATTAGAAGTTACATGTATATGTAGATTGCAGGTGAAAGACACAGGCATTTGGATATGTACACACATGTACAGGCACTTTCTGTATTTGTTTTCCTTGAGTACATTTTCTCATTAAAATAGTGAGGATTTCTCTATTTTATTTTTTTATTTAAGACTTAAAAGTATTCCTTAGAGACAGGTCTTTTAAGACAGGTCTTTTAATTTTGCAGAGTGTGTGATCAGTGCAATTATGTCCTCTTTGAGTGGAATAAAAATTTCATTTAAATGTTCTTGAGGTTATTATGAATATATGATATGGCTCATAAAATTATCTATTATTCAACCTATTGTTATTATACAATCAAAACTGAGAAGAGGCAATCTTGTGAGGCTAAAGGAATATCATGTCTCTGACCTTCACTGTCTGGAATCCTGAACCATTGCATTGAGTGATTTCTTTCTCATTTAAGAGCAAGAATAACAAGAGTGTCACATGATAATGCTTTATCTTCCCACTGGACAATCAAATATTGGTGTCATATCTTCAGTTAGATGTGTATGAAAGCATGAACTGAGCAAGTGATTAGTGAGAAATGTATTTAACCAAATGATTTAGTGTTTTACTGCAACAATAAGAATATATTCTCTGTAATTCCTGGAGAAAACAGAGAGAGGGAAAATTAGTCTTCTGATTACTAGAGTTAAACCTGGTAATTGTAAATTTGGCTTTTACAGAAATGAGTGTTACTTGAGGCCAGAAAATAAATTTTAATAGATAACAGTTGTATGGTTATATGGATAACAATTTCTGTGGTAGAAATCATATACTATATAGGTAATGGTTAGATGTGTTCTTCTCTAAAGAATTGTAATAATTTGGGGAAATATTAGTTTCAAAATTGTTTATAACAAAGCTTTATTTCAGTAGTGTTGCCACAGTTATGGTAGTAGAATTTTGCAATGATTATACTATCAACTCATTAATGTCGTCTCTGAGCAGCTGGTGGCTCCTAGCTGTTATTTATCAAATGATCAAACAGGGGAGCAGGTACAGTTAATGACACTTGAGATGTGCCCTTTGATCAACATTTTAAAAAAACCACAAACCACAGCTTTCTATAACTTACTGGTTTTCTTTGTTATTTTCTTGACCACAGTTGCCAATATGTAAAACTCATGTTCTCTAATTAAACAGTTTCTCTTGATTTGACTGATTATGTGACATCTCCAAACTTAACATTACTTGCTATGGTGTTTTGTACTGCACCTTTATCTATGCTATCACAGTATATAAGGACCTCTATCATCCCATTTCTCTATAAGGTATACAGAGACAGATTTAGTCTCCAAATAGTTTATAGTCCAAAATGGAAATGTAACAGATGAAGACAACCACTGAAATACAGGGAATGCAATGTTTATTGGTATTAGAACAAATCAGTCTCCAGTCATTGAGGAAGGGCTACATCTTAACAGACTGAGATCCTATCCTGGTATGCCTGTGGAAACAGCTGAGCAGGGACAGTCCAAAAGTGACAAAGAAGAGGAAGAGAAAGCTGAGCTCACAAAGGTGAAATGTTCTGTTGAAAAATCAATGGCAGAATCAGGTGTAGAAACCACATGTTAATGCCCTATTACAAGGGATAATCTGCTATACCATATGGTACGTGGCCTAAAGAAGCCTTGGAGCATGAAAAAACAGCTTAGTTCTGTACTTGAAATGTCACTGAAAAGTTAACATTTCTGGGAAATTGTTAGAATTCATAAAAATAAACAAGTCCAGTGCTGATTCTTCTAGGTACATGAGCAGATTTTATTGGTATGTGAAGTCATGAGAGTAGCTGCAAGTTTAGTAAGTTTGATAGTGCACATATTTTGTGAAATCACTTCCACAAACAGATCCTAACTTGCAGCAAATGGAAACATAAATATTCTTTGTTTTCCTGATCCTTTTGCTTAATGGATCACTGGATAGTTCTGAGAATGTAGGACCTTTTCCCATGAGTGATTTTCAGCAACAGGGTTTGGTAAACACCAGTTAAGGGCCTGAAAGTCTCACTCCAGCTGCGTAGGCAAATTCTGTGTCCCTTTTAAAGCCTGATTATTATTTTTGTCAAGGTCCTCAATTTTCCAGGTTATGTCATTGATTCCTGCTTCATGATCAGAACTAAGAATGCTAGCACAGTCTACCTTTGGAATTAAAATTGCCAGATAACTAGTCAGTAATAGAAATCTGCACAATATCTTTTAATAAAATGCATTTTAAAAATCAATAACATTTCACGGTGCAAATGCATGAAAAGCATGTAGAAAAGAATTAATCAATTTTTCCTTCATATTCTTAAGAGTGTTCTGAGTTGCTTTGTAGATTAATGTTTGCCTTTGAGTCATTTGTCAGCTTCTCAGATATCAGACATTATCATTCAAGTTTCTCATGTGTTTGCTTGTTTACTTTCCAGCTGTTCCTGTCAAATACTGTCAACTTTTTCCAATTTAAAAACAGTTTGTTTTCTCTCTTAGTTTCTGTGAAGACTGAGGGCTTTTTTTAATCCCTTCTTTCCTGATTTTTTCCTATACCAATACCAAAGGTTTTGCTTAACCTTTGTGAGTTTTAATTTTATACTGTTTCTGACTTGCTCTAGGATCAGTAAAGTATGAGATCAGCAGCAGCAATCTTAAATGTGATGCTGGACAATTAAGAACTGAGAGGGAGTGTTAAAGATAAGCATCCAGTCCTTCAAATTGATCCAAATCTCTAGAACATTTGAAATTCAGTTAGCAGGTATAGGAAACTGGTATTGATAGTTCTTAATTATATGAGTTAAACTGTGCTCCTAATTATAATAGTTAGTAGTTCTTTGGATATTTATATTAGGAAGAATTGTAGCTTTTTCCTGTTGTATATAGCATTGAGGCATGCTGGACCAGATTATGTGTCAAACCAGTAAACAGTACAGTGCACATACTACTGTTGTAAACAGTAGAAATTGCATTATTTTGATGTATGTTACACGGTGAAGGGAAGCGAAGCTATTTAAAATGAAAATTGGTGATTGTGATCTGTGGGAAACGGCAAAATATAATATTAGTCAAATATGCAAATACAAGCTTGCAAAGCTCAGTATTTTATTTTTCATGTGTTGTACATAAGGAGCTTTGTTTTAAGAGAACATAGTATTGCAGCTGCTAAATATTCTTCTTTTCTGTAACAGTTAAGTCTCTAATGACTTAACTACAGTTAAGGTAAGAATACAGTTGTGCAAAGCAGTGCTAAGATTGCTAAGAAATGACAAAATGTGCTGAGAGTTAATGAGAAACAGCATAGTATAAGTCAGGCTTTATAGCAGGGAGGAAAGATAGATGCTTATAGCATTTAACTTGCTTTGAAGACTCTAAAATGCTAAGTCATTCAGGTATCAAAGTATTGAAATCTTAATATTAACATAAACTGAAAGAACTTACTCTCCCAAAAGGCATCTGTGACTCTTGATGAGTCTTACTGATTTGCATTTAAGTGCTGCATGCCTGTTGCTTAATCTTTATGTCACTAAAGTCTGATATATGTCAATATGAAGATTGAAAGGCAACAAGAAGTTCCTTGAGCAGCAGAAGTCAAGAAACCTTAGGCCTGTGTAGATCAACATTGAATAAATGTGGTCTATCTTTTGCTTCACAACTATATGCCTTAATCTGAACTAAAATCTTTTGGTCAAACCCATTTTATTGCTCTTTGGTTCATGTCATTGTGGGTTCACAGAGTAGATAAGCATACCCACCAACAAAGCTAAACTGGAAGATGGGCTCAAGGAAGGTGTCTGATATGCTTCCTCTGCTGAGAAGCACCTCGTCTGCAGAGACGAAGAAGAAATTATCAGAAGGCAAGGCTCTCTGTATGTGTCAGGCTTCAACACCTACTCTTTTAGCTGTAGAAAGTCACTCCTACTTGCTAATGTTGAAAATATCCTTTTGGAAATGAATCACAGCAAAGCTGTTCTGTGAGTTCAAACTCTTTTAGTGATCCAAGAATCCATTCAGAGCTTGGCATGAATGCTTTCATAATAGAAGAAGCTTAGATGCCAAGTCTGCACCTTTTAGGACAGCGAAAATCTTTTGGCTCTTTTTGTTGTTTGTCTAACGAAGCAAATTACCTTTTAAGGGGTAGCAGGTGAAGTTTTGTGACACGGATCACATATAGCATATGCATTTATCCACACACAGTTCCTAACTGTTCCTGTATTCATTTATATTTAATAACAGTACAGTATTTTGTCCAGTTTGCTTTGTCTGTTATTGTCTGTGGGAATTCCTCATGGAACTTGGTGACCAGCAATTTGCAAAGTCTGTAAATGAATGATAAAACTAAAACTTGCTTACGTTCCTAATGTGTTTGGTAGTTACTTAAGGCTATTGAACCCAAATTTAACTCTCAAATTATGTGTTTCAAACAAGAACATAGTTCTAATGATATTTGGGGTTCATGTCTTGAGAAGGATGGAAAATTGTTGGATATCCTGTGAATGTTTTGATCTTATGGGAAATAAAACAATGAGGTAAAATTTTAAACAATATCTGAAAGATTGTCAGTAAGCAGAGTTCTGGGTACCAGTGCTAAATAGTGTATTTACTAAAAGATTTCTGTTTCATCATAATGAAATAATTGGCACATCCTAGTCAAAGTGTTCCACCAGGAAGAAAATTGGGCAGAGTATTAAGCTAAGGGGGCACAATAAACATGGCTGTCTTCTGGGAGAGCTCTTTCCAGACATCTCTGCCTGAGCAGAACTACCTTGCTAACCATTGTTAAGTGAAGTAATATGTAAATTAATGACAAGGGCAGCCATCTCCTCCCTGTATGGTCTGTGGCTACCTGACAGTGACTCATTTGTGCACCTCTAACATATACGTGCACCTGACAAGGGAACTTTCAGAAGGAATGAAAAGATGCATAATACGTCTTAGGTACTGTTTTGAAGGTGAAGTTTTTTGTAGTTATGTCTATGGACACTAATCTGCTGCATATCTACTTCAGTAACATACTCTCATACAGTAATGTTAAATAATTTCCAGTCTACAAAATGAGTTAACTTGAACACAAATACAGATCTTGTGAAACAACAGGGAAAGAAGAATCCAAAAGCACAGAACAAAATTAACCACCTCTAATGGCTATAGAAATTTCTTTTTTTGTTATTATTAAAACCGGTAGTCAATGCCTGGAGAAAAGGGTAAGAAATGTGAATTACAGTCAACAGTTAATGGGACTTTTCTTTTTCATTTAAAAAAAATATTTAAGTAATTAATGAAAAACAATCACAAACACCACAAGCATGACTGGAATTATTAATAGACTTTCCACTAGTGGCGGAGCTTTAAGGAGTTGCAGAATTTAAAACAGCAGTTTGTCCTCCTCCTTCCTTTTGCAGCTGTAAAAATAACCAGTAAAATGTACAGAATGTGGTCAGCTTAAACAGCTTTCTTGGTATCCTCTTATAATTACAGAGACATTTTAGGAAAATATTCTGATATTGAAGTGTCAGAAAGGTATTTTGATATGACAGCAAGTACCTGAGAAGTGCAGAAGGTTGATTTATTTTTCAGTAGACAGCCACTCAAAAGAATACATATCTAGTAAAAATGGTGCTATAACAGGAGAAATTGTAAGCTTCACATTTTTCCTCTAGAGAGACTTACTTTTAGATTGATAGCAATTTGATTAGAAGTGCTTGAACTTCTGCTGATGCTGTCTGCAATAACAAAGATTGCTTGTAAGAAACCTTTGGTTTGGAAACGTGGTATTTGCTTTTCTTCCTCATCAGAAAGATGAGGTGGTTAGTTAATTTCCTCTGAATCATCAGGTATTTAGTTACTATTGTCTGCTTGATGAAGATACAGAGGAAAAGGAGTAAATAATACCAGGTTCTCTTCATCTTGCATTTATAACATTCTCAGAAAAATCACATTAGGAAAGTTAGATATCCACCTAAAGTAGTTTGCTAGTAATACTGTAGGCAGTTGGAGTATCTTAAAGTTTTTATTTCTAATTACAACTCAGCAAACACAGCAAAAATCATAAAACCAACTTCTAAGTCTGTTCTCCTGCCTTTCCAGGCTTCTCAGAAACCACTTGTTTTCTAATAGAATATAATTCATAACCAAAACTTCTTGACAGTTGTGGCAGGGTAACTACCCATACTGTTCCTGCCTCTGTAAGAAGGCAAACACAGATCTCAACAGCCTTTCCAACTCATGCTCTTCACAGCCCAGGCATGTCACTTAGCATTTAGTGTCTCCTCATGTGATGCAGTAAACAGAGCTTTTCTATGTACAGACTTCCCTGATCATGCACTTACTACTGCCAACAAATGCAACCCATCTATTGCAACCCAGTAGAAGTTTATGGCCATGTACAAATTATTGACACACCTCAATTGTTTAATGACCTGATCAATGATTTGTAGATGATTTGCATAAGTAAGGTGTACAATGACCTGGAGGGTTGGACTAGATAAAGGTCCCTTCCAACCCTACCATTCTACGATTATTTGTCTTCACAATCCTGTAAGCAAAATTTAAAAGTTAAAAGTACAGAAACTCTGTTGGCACTTGTCTGCCTCTGTTTTCTTCTTCAGTTTTGTATCTGAAAACACTTTAATTGGAATTGGAGTAATCAGCTGCTTATAGGGTGAAGCAATGTGATCTGGGCCAGAGAGTATTTATGCTTACGTTTAACGTTAAGCAGAGAAATAGGTCTGTGAGGCCTACAGAAAGCATGTGCTTAAGCATATGTTCAGCATGTGCCTTGCTGAGTTGGACCTTAAGACAGGCTGTCAGCCATTTTCTTGTCTTTGTTGCATGTTAATGAAATTGAAACATGGCCTTCCATTCTGCAGTACCTTCTCAATTTCTTATTATAAGCACCATCTACCTATACTCCATCAAACGCTTTTTCATACAAACGAGACATTTGCATATATGCCTGCCTTCTGCTTATGGGCTCAGCAGGAGAGACTTCTGCTCCAAACAAAGCCTTAGGACAGTTGATTCTTCACGAGTCACTGTTGCCACAATCTACTTGCAGTCTGTCAAGCTCTCATTGCATTCTCATTGCCATAGTCATCCTGCTACAACTGAAACAATTTTTTTTAAAAACTGAGAGAAATAAAATAGTGATCTTCCCTATTTTCCAGAACTACTGCTAAATACTGATTTTACCTCCTTCACTGAATGTGTAAGTTGGTAAATAAAGTATACTGGCCTGTTGCAGAGATGAGAGTAGGAACGCTCTGCAGAGTCTTAATGATTTGGGTTAAAAGAATTTACCACCACAAGCAAATTAGGATATAAAGTCCTGCCTGGTAAGATGTGTTTATAGTTCACCTATCATCTTTGAATTGACTGAACAAACAATGCTTGGAGTAAAATCCAGATAGTTTCTCAAGTAGATTACTGTCTCTAGCTCAAACTGTGAAACTGGCAATCAACAGTAATGCTAGTCTGACACTCCTCATGTAACGCTGGAAAGCTCCTGTCCTCTCCAAATATCTGGGCTCTGCTGTCTACCTAAGACAAGTAAAATCTATCATTTTCCAGCCAGATCACACACACTTTTATCCTGCTGTTGATCCATCTGCATTCTGTGTTGTAAGCCAATGGCTCCTTTCATCGAAGGTCCTTGGGATAGAATTAATTACAAAGGTTGGTAGCTACAAAGAGCACATACTAGGATTAGTTTTTATATTAATATAAATACTGTATCAGAAAATTACATTTTAAACCTCCTTTTTATAATCTTTTGTGAAATGGCAAGCAGTAAATAAGAGTTAACTTAGAATCTATTACATTCATTTGTCCATTAACACTGTCTGGTTGATCTCCGGTCATTTTATAGAAGTTGTCTCAAATACCTTGAGGGAAAATAATTAGTTGAGTATTTGGTTGGATGTTAGCGCTCGTGCCTTGTGGTTCTAGGTGCTCTGACATCTGATCAATAACGGAATTAAATCTAACAGTAAAGACATGTGTCTTCTATTCATGAATACAGTGAAGGTGGGGAAACCTTTCTTGACTTCTCACTAAACCTTTTTATAGCTCCTTATAAATGTGGAACAGAAGGGGTGACAGAATGGATCCCTGCAGCACCCCACACTTCAGAACTTATCAGGTACAGAAGAAGCAATCACAGCTAGCTATCAGGGTCTCCTGGAAAAAATAGAGCAGGTGTCAGTGAGATTCCTGTCTTTTCAGTAGCCTCTCAGTGTAAAGTGTTGCTGAGTTGAGGTAATCTTTGTAGCATTATAAAAAAATATACATTATGTATTTCTTGAAACTTCAGCAATATTCAACTGCAGCTGTATTCATCCCAAAAGGTTCAATTTTTGTGTATTGGTATGGTCTTGCATTTCCTTCTGCCAGATGAAGCTAACTATCAAAGAATGCTCTGAAGATTAATCCCGGATTTCCCTGTGAAAAAGTTAGGCATGCTGCAGTGGTTAGGCCTAGTGCTCTTTTACTTCAGCATCTAAGATCAGGTGTGAGCTTAGCAGAAAACCTACATGATCTAGGTAACTGAGCAGGAGTCTCTGACTTTGCCAACACATGTGTTCCAGTAGTGCTTTGTGTCTGCACGGTAATTATGGGCATTCCTTCCACTGCAGCATTAGCTATATAAGAGCTGAGTGTCTGATGCTTCCGGTGAAACATTCATCTTCTCTCTGTGGGGGTCTATATTGGAGCTACTTAAAAACCCATTCACAGAGAACAATGTTCATGAGGCAATGAAGTAGGAACAGAAGTACAAAACAAACTAAGCCATTTGCTCCACCCCACGCCTGCACTCACCACTTTTTTGAAGCAGGGCTGTTGAAGACTGCTTTAAACAATGCTGAGTAAAATGCTTTCAGGCATATGGCTGTTAAATTCTTTGCATTCATTAGGATCCTACTGACAATGTCATTAATTATGTGAATGCAACTTTAGCTTCTTAGAAGCAGGGAATTCCAATAATTTTAGTATTAACTGTAAGGCTTAATGTTTGCATGAGTGAGATTTATATTGCCTTATTTACAGGCACACTTTTCAGATATGCAAGACTAATTGGTTCTTCAGCAAAATGAGATTAATGTGGAAATATTGGTGATTTGTACTCAGTCCCTTACTCAGAGCGTCAGCAATGCAGGCTAGCAATTCAACTAGAAAAAGTCTTTGGAGAACAAAGCTGCACTGCTAAAATTGAATGTTGTCTGCTAAAACTTGAGTAAGAGTTACATGCTTTATGTAAATATATCAAAGCCACCTGCTAGAAATTATTTTGGCTCTGCAGTGTTCTGAGGGTTTTGTACTTGTTGGGTCTGAAAATAAATATCATGTTGCATTTCATAGCTTGAGTGTGGTACCATCAATGATTCAGTGCCAGGCTAAAAGAAGGCTTGAAATTGGTGTCTCCTCTAGCAGCCTAAAAACACTGTAGGAGTTTGAGGCTTTAAGAATATTTTTTAGTTGTTAGAGAAATTCAAAATTTCACTCAATTTATGTAAAAAAATATCTTATTTTTAAAGACTTTTTTAATAAATTCTTCGACGTAGTTTACTGATAGCTGCAGCCTGAAAAGAATGCAAGAAAACTTTATATAATGCCATAGATCTATTTCCATAGCTCACCAGAAGTTTAACATCCTTGTCAAAAAAGCAACTGAGTAATAGTGGCAGAGTTCAGATAGTTTCTGAAAAACGGTAGGTTTTTCAAGCAGTGAAGAATCTGGCTTCATTAGGAATACAAGAGAATACAGCAATATGCTTGTTACCTCAGAGGTACCTCATGGTTCCTGTTGAGTTGAGCTGCAATTCTGTGTTGATCTTTTGTTTACTTGTTTTAATTAGTATCTTCCATTATAAAAAGTCCCTCATGCATACCTTCCAAGTTAGTTCCACCCAACATAGTTGGACAGTTTATATTTTTTATTTACTTTTTGAAACTGTATTACATTAAAAACTCTGATTTTTCCCTTTGTTTTATCCTGATCTTAATGTGGGAACCATGCAGAGTTCTTCTAGCACTCAGTATTCTGGCCTCCAGTGTGTCTGCACACTCAGTAAAGTATAGCAGGCAGCATATATGTAACAATACAGCTGAGACTGGCCAGTGTGCAGAATTGGAAAGCTTTCCTGCATTGATCTTCTTGTGTCTAAAAGACTGTGCATAGAAGAGGTATTAAAGCTCCTGATCTTAAGATAAAGCTATGACATAAACTATCAGTAGAAGGAAAATACTGTTTATTTTGTACTGTGATATACCATCAGTAGGTTAAAGTCACCTGTTAATGTAGGATGTCGTGCTTTTTCTACAGTCATTGTTTAGTTTTGTAAGGGTTTTACTATTTTTTTGCTTGTAACTGCTCTGTAAGATTGAGATATCTCAACAAAGATATTCAACTTTTGTGTTCATGTTACGGTCTTTTGTAAAAAATTAGTACCTCTAAAAAGCATATTGATGTATCGTTCCTTGATTCCCTACCTAGCAAGTCCATTGGGAATTTTGAAACAGATTTCTGTGCATGCCTTGATTCTGTGCATAGCAATATGGTGAGCAACATTAAGAGTGTCAGCATTGTCTGCAGAGTCACACCAAATCGCTTGACCAAAACAGCCATATCTCCTTCTTCTAAACACTTGAAAAAGACCTCATAACCTTGGTTGCTTAAAAAAGATATTTGGAGAGACCATCTACATGTTTTGGTTTGCTCTGAGTGAACAAAGTGAACAAAGCTTATTAGCAGCCTTTAAAAATATTTCCCCATTCCTATATGGGAGTAATTTTAAATTTCAAGACCAAAAGTCAGCCACTATTTTTTTTTGTCCCAGAGCAAATGTTTACAACAGAGATACTAAATGCTTGAAAATAGAGTAGCTTATAATGGAAGCAACAGCTCATCTATAATTTCAGAAGGACAAGCAGTACCAGTTTAATTAAAGCTGTGTTAAAATAGACTGTCATTTGTATCACAGAGATTCTCCACCCCTGTGAGGAGTCCTGCTGCCATTTTGTACCATACATTCATGTCTTGTGCAAATTAATAGGTCGTTTTATTTTCCACAGGAAATCTGAAGATTTTATAGCAAATCCTGCAGTGTCAAAATGAACACAGGTATGCTGCTTCTGCGAGATTCTTCTTTACTCTTACTTGTTGTTTAGTAAGCAGAGACGGTCCCAATTTTTTTTTTTAATTTCGTGAACAAATTGAGCTTCAGTTGGTGCTGAACTCAAATTAAGCAAGATATTTTAATACCACGTTTGCTTAGATACATTTGTAGTCCATATATAAAATTTACATACATGCTTTTCTATGTATGGCTATATATGGATATGTGAAATATACATGCATGTTTAGCTGTCTGTGCTTAAGTTGTGTCAGTTTTGCATATGTATGGTTTATGCAAAAGTATGTAGTATGAGGACAGAACAGTTATGGAAAAGTATTAAGGCATCACATGTTCCTAAGAAAATTCATGTTTTAAAAATGCTTTATTTTCAATTTCAGCTGTCATTACATTGCGGGGCATATAAATACTACCCTGTGTTATTAGCTACACTTGCATGATGATTTGTATCTTCTCTTAAGGTGTTGTGAGACATGTATTGACCAATTGAAGTACTCCACACCATAGGACGTTGTTTTCATGATCTGTGACAACATGCTAATATTTGCTCCTGAATCACTGAGGTCAATTTGGTTGTAGTTTTTTGTTGTCCAGTTTGGTTGGACTTTTGCTACTGTTTTTACTAGATATGAGAATAGGGCTCTTAAAAGCAAACTAGTGAAATCCTGGCCTCACTCATGATAGGTGTAAATTTTCAGTTGTAGACAGCTCTTTGTATTCCATAAGTGAACTGTCTAGTTTGCAGCTTAACTGTGGCACAAGGGTAGATCTATCCATGCTTTCCAAACAAATAGGTTTTATCATTGACCATAGTGCTGCACCATGACAACTGACACGACAAATTGAAATAAGCAAAATGTATTATGTGAGACTTGAGGACTTGAGCTACTTTTGAAGCCTTTTTAGGTGTTTCGGCAGCACACTCTGAAGTTGAAAGGATTAGCTTTTTCATGGTACAGATTGCTATTATGTAGCCTTCTTGGCTAGATAAGTCTCAAACAGTAACAGGAATTCAGTAGGACTAGGTTCTTGGGCAGATTTTTTTTAAGACAAAGTTAAAATACATTTGCTCAGTTGAAACCCCTATATTCGTAAATATAATAAGCAAGATAAATGAAATTTCCTGGTTGATTGGCTTTTTTTCCCCAAAGTTTTGGTTGTTCTTAATTATTCTATAGACATCAACCAGGGTGGTGTGGTTTTCCTTTGTCGAATTAGTATTTTAAATATGTCCTATTCTCTTGCATTTTTACTGTAGATGTCTTTCCTAAACATGTCACTCTATATTATTAAGGTAGTACTGAAATATTGCTTTCTTCATAGAACTGTAATTGCAGAAGTACACAGCTGATCATTATATATTTGGCTGATTACATTTTGCATTGCAATCATATGAAATAAAGTCATATGATAGATGTTATTTTATAGCTTCTACTTCGAAAATTGTGGACAGAGTGGTAAATTGTTGGTTTGTGCTACTGCAAATCTGAAGTATGACTTTGTTTTGTGTTGCGCTAAGATTTTTTTCATGTAAGACAAAAATTCTCAAGAGAAATAGACATAAGATTTAAGTAATCTACGTGACTGAAGGACTTCTAAGGTGATTGGGAATCTTCTGATCATACAGGAGCCTTGAGAACAGAAAAACCTGAAAACACCTGAAATCCTTTCCAGTTCCCTAAGAACATCATGATTGTAAACTGAACTTTAATCTACTCTTCACTTACACAGTGAAAATGTTTTTATCTTGTGTATACTTGGTATTAATGTGCATGTTACCAACTGCACTAAAAGGAGCTCTTGACAAAAAAAAAAAGTCACAATAACTACTCTAGGTGGCCCTGCTCTGGCAGGGAAGTTGGACTAGATGATCTTTCGAGGTCCCTTCCAACCCTTAAGGTTCTGTGATTCCTGTCAGTTCTTTTAATTTAGTTTATTTCCTGACTGCAGAAGATAGATAGATAGATAGATAGATAGATAGATAGATAGATAGATAGATATCTGGTTAGTAGGGTGTAAAAGTGAACATCTTGCACCTATCTGTTGATAAAGCATCACTTTATTAAGGAAGAGAATAACTAAGGTGGAAACTGTTCTGCATGGTGTTCTGGTCTAGTTGTTTCTCTTTCTTTTTTATTTTTTTTCCTTTGTTTTTCTTTACACTGTGCTTTCTTTGAACAAGTGCTTCAATTTGAGGATTTTTTAATATTTCACCATTTTATAACAGGAACCTGTATGTGATGAAATTGGAGATTATCAAATACTATTGATTTGCTACTAGATTGTTTTAAAAATATGCATTTCTTAAACTACTCCTGCAGATAAATGAGCAGTCCAGTTTGAAGCCAGTAACTGCTCAACTGGCAAAGCTAGTGTATATGCAGTTTTAAAAAAGAAAAAGACATTCTATTGCTTAGACTGAGTTCCTCTAATCCAGTGTTCCCTGTGGCTGCAGACTTGGCAGTCTGTCTCAGCAAGTGCTGAGATATTTTTGTCTACAGAGAAATTGAAGAGTTTTCATTTTCAATACTCTACCATATATGGGAGAGATTTTTTAACATTTGATATTAATTCTGTACCACGTGTTAGGATGGAATATTCAACAGCATAAGGCAATGAATTGTTTGTAAAAGCAAAGGAATATAAGATATAGGGGAGGCTTTCTGAAGGACCAAAAGTACTTTGGCTCCTGGTTCCTTTTGGTGTTCAAATGCTGTTGTAATTTAAAAATAGCCCTCTAACAGAATGTGTGCCTTTTTAAACCCAGACTAATCATCAACAGAATAATATTTTAAACTATATGTACTGGTCTTCATCAACAAGTCTTCAAGTACTTTACAAATTAGATGAACATCATTAACTTGGTGCAACATTTTGAGAAACTAAGTCATGGAAAACTCGAGCCACCCATGAAGCTCACATCAGATGAGAACACAGGATAAATGTGCTCATTGTTCATAGTACATATGTGAATGCATAGCTGACGTTGGAGAGATAATTGCATTGAATAATAATGAATGGATGCAAGTTAATATGCTAAAACAGATTCTTGGTGTCCGTCCATAAATATTTTTGCTGAGTTTCACACAGATCATTCTTGGTAGATGCATCTGTTTTAAAAATTAGTAAACTAGGTAGCTGTTTGTATTAGATGAAGCACATAAACAATAGTCAAGAGTGAAAAAAGAGTGCAGCTCTGGAAGACTGCAAATATTTTGTGTTTGTTAAAATTATTAATGGAATTCATCACATGGACTAATCCCTTTCATTTTGTCTTGGAGATGAGAGCAGAAATTCTCCTGCAGAGAATTCTCCCTGCAGAGCTTCTAAATAGATTGTAAAGCCACTTTTAGATTACTAAAGCAAATTAGATGGACTTGAGTGTTTCAGACATGCTAGAAAAAAATTACTTTTTTAATGATCATTTATCGTAATTTAGCGGCATCTGCACCAAATAATACTAGGTTCACCTGTGTAGTCAATGTTAGGTTATGTTATAAAAGCTCATGTGCAAAACTGCAAAGGGGATTAGAGAAACAGTAGGAGGAGGAGAAACACAAATATCAGTCTGCCTTTCCAAGCTACTCTCAGGCCCACCATAGCAGCCATCAAAGGTCCATCTCAAAAAGCCTAGAAGAGCACAGGAGCACAAGGAGAGGCAGGAACCCAAATGAAGTACTCCCCAAGAAACAAGGAGAGGCACAAGGGCGTCCCTTGTCCAGGCTCCTCCCTGGGGTCCAGGCCTGGAATCAATGGCAGAGTCAGTGTCTGAATGCAGTTACTGGAAGGATCCGCCTTGTAGATGTGTCTGTATGTATTCTCACTAGAGGACCTTTGTCTTGCTCAGCCAGAGAGGCAAGGGGGGTGGAGGCCATTGCATGCTAGTGTGAGTGTTCTGTGTCAGTGTTCTGTATGGCAAGACCTGTATATGTGGTGTATATGTGGACTTGTGCATATTTCTACTGGGACCATATCTCCAGACTGGTTGTGCCTGGGGACATGGAGAGGCAGCAGCTTCATCTGCCTTGGACTGTTGGGTCCAGTGATATATCTTTCCGTCAGAAGGTCAGAATGCAATTAAGGAATAAGAGTCCCTGATGTAAAGACTTCTAAGCTTGAATGCTATGTGCAGATAAAGGAGAAAATAACACCTTTAACAAGTGCAGTGCATAGTATAATGATCAATAAACATTATGTTTGGGTGCAATCTATATTTTGAGCTGTAAAAGCTTATTATAAATTTCCTGCCACTTGGCTGCTCCCTCTTCACAAAAGGTCGACATCTTTTCACCTTTTTTCTAGTCTGCTTTATGCTATTGCTCTTACTGACTCTCTGAAACAGTCTTTTCAAATAAACCCACCTCATGTTCCTAAACGTCCTAAATGAAAGCGGTGGTGGTCTGAATTGGTTTAATTCTGCTTTGGAGCGGGACCTGATCAATAGACTATTTGTCAAATACAGATACAACTCACTTAGGTTGATGTTGTCTGTATGAGGATCACTTATTGGGATTATGAAATTGGGGAAAAGGGTTAAAGTACTTACTTGTGCAGAAAAAACAGAATTAAGGGAGAAAGGGAGGGAGAGAAGAAGAAGTGAGGCAAGGTGAGAAATAGAGAAAAGTTGAAGGCAAAAATCGTAGGAGGGAAGTTGGCAAGGGAAGAGGAGCTGAATGGTGAGCCAGCAAGAGAAAGAGAGCATCCTCCCACTGCAGAGAACAATAGGATACATAGGCAGATGCACACATCTTCCTGGGTAGAAGACAAGCCACCACCTCACCTGTCTTTTCCAGTCAGTGGGTGGCTCTGTCTTCAGAGGTAAAAGTCTGCAACTCCTAGCATTCAGGAGTTCATCCCTGTATGGCCCTTGCTTTGCAAGATGCTGTCAGAAATATGTCTCACCAGATAATCCTTACCTCTGTTTTCTTCCTTGTTTTCTGCAGTACCTGGTAAAGATGCTTATTTGTCTTTTTTTCTGATTTGATTGAGAGTATGTAGGGCTTGCAAAAGAGTATTTAGGCATCAACCATGCTGAGTCTTGATTTGAGCTGGACTTGCATGTTAAGGCAACTGTTTTGATTGTGAGTTATTGCCCAACTTCATTCTCTGTTATTGCCTGCAGACTTTAGCTGATTCAGGTCTCCTTGAAGTGTTAAAACAATACCTAGGAAGACAGGACTCTGACTCCTAGACAATTTGTCATGTCAAAAGCACAGAGCATGGTGTGCATGTTTATATATATTTGCATATATTTCATTTTTACTGTATGCATACATTTTTAATAAATTGATTCATAATATTAACTGCTTATAGTTTGCAAGTGCAGACAGTCTTTTGGTCTTTTAGTTTGGACTACCAGCAATCTGAGTGAATATAAGTTAATGTTTGCTGGAAATATGATGGGACTATGAAAAAGGAATACAGACTGGAATAAGTCTCTTGATGTTCAAATGTGTAAGGGATACTGTGCAGATAAGGGAAGCAGTTTTAAAATGGCCTCTTTGGAGTCAGCGTGCAGATTCCTCTGATTCTCATTCAGATATTATGTCCTTGACTTAATGGAAGCCCGGCCTGAACAAAGATGGGAAGATGGAGTCCATTGGGCATAAATATGTGCTTGCCCACACACAGTCATATTTTATTAGAAATTTTGCACAAGTCAGTAAGGTGTATTTGTGTGGTTATGTCATAATTCATTGCTTATTGACTCTCAGTATTTTGTACAGATACGATACTAAGAATGTTATTACAGGTACAGACTTGTCTTATGGGCTTCTGAGTATAGAGGTAAATGTATTCATATCTGTTTATAGTCAGTTACAGCATTTGTTTTAGCTGTCTTCTATGAGGCCATGTCACACACTGTGCTAGGTAATGGGTCCACTAAATGTAAAAATGACTCATTTCAATTACATTTGAAATTAATTTGAGGCAGAATTTTGTGAAGTTACAATGATGAAATATTTGTAGTCACTTTTCTTGTTGTCTGTCTTTCCTCCTACTTCAGGTTCCCCATCTTGAAATTTCGGATGGTAGCTCTTGAAAAAAAAACCACAAATGAAAGCACATCACTTTGTTTGAGTAAAAGATGTAACAGCATAAAATTGTTTGCCTTTTAGCTTGCATTAATGAAGTAAAGTATGCTGTCAGTCTGCCGATATTCAGATAAGAATAGAACCTCAATATCAACACAAATCTCCTTAGATTTACTTTTGATGTACAGGGCAGGGGGGAATGCAGGAATAGAAACTGTGATTTTAATTACAATTGCCATTTTGTATTTATGTAAGCAAGCTAAACCAAATGTGCAGATTTGATACCCACTGTCTTTGTTCCACGTGTATACCACCAAGAATTCATTGCAGGTAATGTATTGCTTTTGACTATTGCTGCCTGAAATCATTCGGCCTTTTGCCTTGAGACTGGGTATCGTCAAGGAGTCTTTGGAACCACTTACACCTGAGGCAGTGACTAATGTTTCCAACATTAACAACTACTTCGTGCATACGCTGTAAAACCAGTGGCCAGAAGGCTCTGCAATTCTGGGGGAATATTGGAAAGAGCAAAGAAATAGCAGGAGCTTACTTCTCTTGCAGACCTGTTAAAGATGCCTCTGTGACTCAAGTTACTGTTGTCACAGGAAATACTTTCTACTAATAGCTTGCAGGTCTTCTTTAAGCATAATTTTATAAAACTCCCTGTCATAGGACGCAGATATAAAAATGGATAGGGTGTCTGTCAAAGTTGTCATTCTTGACTTCCATGAGGCCCTGTATGAAATTTCAGTAGCATCAAATATAGAATACTAGTAATTGTTTAGGTTGGAAAAGACCTTTAAAATCATCAGGTCCAATCATGTACTGCTAAATCATGTCCTTAAGTGCCACATCTACACAGCTTTTGAATACTTCCAGGGATGGTGGCTCAACCTCTTCCCTGGGCAGCCCTTTCCAGTGCTTGGTAATCCTTTCAGTGAAAAAAAATATCTCCTAATATCCCATCTAAAACTCTCAGCGCAACTTGAGGCCTTTTGTCCTGTTACTTGCTTCTTGGGAGAAGAGACCTCCTTTCAGGTAGTTCTAGAGAGCAATAAAGCCTCCCTTCAGCCTTTTCCAGATTAAACAGCTCAAGTTTCCTCAGCTGTTCCTCGTTAGACTTATGCTCCAGACCCGTCACCAGCTTTGTTGTCCGTCTCTGGAAACACTTCAGAACCTCAGTGTCCTGTAGTGAGAGAGCCAAAACTGAACACAGGACTAGAGGTAATTTCCCTAGTCACTATTTCCGATACAAGGCAGGATATGATAATTAAAATAGTTACTATAGTGAAGACAATAAAAATATTCTAGTTTAATATAATCAGAAAGAATATTTATTAACTTCCTTTACAACTATGATAGAGTTGCTAAAAAGCTAAGTTATGGGAAGGCTGCCTTCTTCTAATAACAGAATAACAGCTCCAAGTGAGAGAGAAACTTATAATAAGGAAAAGAGCATGCAAGATACAGAAGAAAGGTTTTTTTAGATTTCTGCTTGTTTGTAGTGATTTTAGGTTTCTAGTCATTCGTTTGGGATATTATTGCATTCCAGGCATACATTTTTTGTCTTCTGTTAGATGAAGATGAAAGGGGAGAGGAAGAACAAGGGCGTTTCACCAAAACAACAAAAAATATTTCATCCTAATAGTTTTGTTTCTTGAGTTTAAAGGATCCAAAAGGCTGAACAAAAGCATGTTGTCAGCTGATCAAAGATAAGCTTAGTTTGAGAATGGTGTCTTTCTAATGCAAATAATGAAGTGATTTTACAGTGCAGATTATTGATTAGTATTACTCTCAAAGGCTTAATTCTTTGTCTTGGATACTTGTTTATTTTTACTAATTACCTATAATTAAGCAGTCTTTTAGATAACAATGTATATCTTTCCCTAGTAGATGAAGTATTAAGCATTTCTTTCTTATTTTCTGTGAGGTTTATTGTTGTTTAAAGCTTGTGAAATTTTGTCTCTTCTTTTTGTATTATATTTATATTATCTGTTTTTGCTAATCTGCAAAACTTGCAAATTTACACATTCCTGCAGCAGGTCCTTAATGGCATGCTTACTTTCATGTATGTTTGGCATATCTGACACTGTGACATGTTGCATGTGCTTGCTTCCCTTTGTCTGGGGCTGCTGTCTGTATTGTTTTGTGCTTCCAGATAGCGGTGGGTGTGCTCGCAAACGTGCTGCAATGTCTGTCACATTAACAGCTGTGAAGAGAGTTCAGAGTTCTCCAAACCTATTGGCCTCAGGTATTGCTGCTAACCAGTGAGATACTACTCCTGAATGGTTTTTCTGTAGTGTTCTGCATTCCTGAAATATTACTCTGGATAATATGAGAAGGGTAACCATATTTTCTGTTCCGCTAACTGGTCTGTTACTACTACAGTGGTCTTTAAAAATTAATCTTAATTTGTCTCTGCCTATGTTTAGTAGCCAATAATAAGCCATTAATTAATTTTGCCCTAGATACATATTTGAGGTCTTATTTTCCTTGTTTTTTTTTTTTATAAAATAACATAGCATGAAAAGTAAGTTTTGTTTATTACAAAATTTGTTTATTGGAACTTGCTTCAAAAACTTTTCTCAAAGGAAAAGAATCTGAATGTTGTTGTAAAGTGATCGTCAGAAGCCAAATTAATTGTAAAAAAAATAATGTATTGAGTATCTTTTCCTAAAAATGTATTAAACAATAAAAACATGAAGAATAATCAATAGTGAGGCAGATCTTCTTCACAATGCTCTGCTTTTGCAAAATTAAATTGTAATAGCATCATTTGCCCATGTTCAGTAGTGATATAAGTAACCGTCAGTATAAATCAGTAAAGAATGTTGGGTGCTGTGGAAATCAATTTAACACCAATCTGAACACTCAGTGTTCCATATAGTACAGGAAACTGAATAAAGAGTGAGCCAGATAATAATTGCAAGATGAAGTCTTTGTTTTGTAGATCTTTTAAAAAACAAGACTAATTCCCAGGAATAAGAACTGTTGATATTTTTCATAAGGGTAGTTGAAGGATTATTTGGACTACTCCATTGATCAGAATTTAAGAAAACACTGAGTTCTTGTTTCTTAGTCACTCTTCTAACAAATTTTTGGCATTTAAGCATGCAATACAAGCCTCTTAACATCTTGCTTTTAAAATTAATGATGAGTGGTTTTATTGCTATAATTATTCTACGTTAAAAATATTTTGAATTTGTTTAGAGATGTAATAATTTTAATTTCTTTAGGAGAAAAAAAAACACGGATATATCTACAAGTAATCAAAAAACCCCACCAGAATTTAAAAATCTGTGCTGCCAGTATGTATACATCAGTTACTGTGTTTTGCTTTGAAGTGATGAAGAAAGCATCACACATTCTGGTGTGAAGAGGGAGAGAAAATCCTGACAGAACCCATAGTCTTCTTTCTTGGTTTTCAATTAAACCTTTTCAGCTCATCTTAAAGGAATAATACTTTTTTTGATATCTAGATTTTAGGTGGTAATATGTCACAGTATTTACTAGAGGAAAAAAAAAATAGCACAGCAGATATTTGGTTTTTACTGGCTGTCTGATATGCCAGTGATTAAATAACAGTAACTCACATCACTCTGTAATCTTTTATAGACTTTGTACAATGAACATTGCACAGTTACCTATGGTCTAATAGTCTGAGGTGTGCTTAGGTAACAAGAGGAAATTAGGTAGCTGAAGAAAAAGACTCCTACATGTTTTTCAAGTTGTGTCATCATGTTTTTATTTCTAACAGAAACTGACATTGGATGTTTCTCTTTCAGGGTCTGATTCTCAGTCTCCAGATTCAGGTAAATAAACCACTGTGTTGTTTATGCATTAGTGTAATACCATGTAAGTGGATGAGTTATAACAATAACTGTGAATCCTTTTATTTATTTGATTTCATTGCTTGATATATCTACATTCTCTAGGGAAAGTACTGCTGAAATTGTAATAATAATTGCAAGTGGTTAAGACCTCAGGTTCAGGTCTCATTTGAAAGCAGTATTTCCTATTAACACAGTATATGTTGTCAAAAGATGAATTGTGTGGGAGAACACAGACTGCTAATTTACCACCTTAGCTTCAATAGCACTTGCTATTCCATTTTTAGTCCCTTCCTCAGAACTGCAAGTTCTACCCACCCCACTTAGCAGCTTGCTCACATAATGTGTTACTTTTACCAGCCTCTTACAGAATTTTGTCTTCAAATCTGCAACTTGTTGAGGCAGGATAGTATCTCTCTCTGTGTTTGGACAATGTATTGAGGGCTTTTCAGCTCTGAGGATAGAGAAAACACAGGTGGTTGGTTGGAAAATCAAAATGTCATTAAGATTTGGAAATAAGATACATCATTGGAACAACTAATTTGATATTGTGATATTCGGTGAAGCTTCCATGAGCAACACTAACTTTACATGAGCTGAGATGGTTTTTACAATCTGATGCAGCTATGAAGGACCTAATCCATGAACATTCTTCAGCCTGCTTTTACAGGACCTGAAGCACCAACATCTCAAAAGGACTCCCAAGGTTTAAAATCTGTAGTCTGTATGAATGTTGTGGGGAGATGTCAAACTACTACCAGCAGTCTGTCAATGCTTGAGTTTTTAAGTTTTAAAGATAAATATTTTGTAAAGTGTTGGCATTAACCCTGTTCTTTTAACTCCCATGGTGGTAACAGCAGCAATGTCAGTTGTGTAGTAGCTGAACTTTTCAACGGTTTAATAGCTGTGTTGCTGTGATGATAGCAATGTAGAGGACTACTAATCACAGGAAAAAAAATTGGTTTGATTCCTTTTTCCTCACAAAAGCTTGGAGATCTTACAATGACGGAAGTAGAGAGACCCTGAATGGAGACACTAGCAGTTCATCTCTCACAGCAAAAGGTTTTAGGAGCGTGCGGCCAAATCTACAGGAGAAAAGATCACCAACTCAGGTAAAACTGAACACACCAAGTTTTATGCTTTGGCATTTGTGTGGGGGTTATTCGTGGGAGGTGGCATATATAAATGAGATGTCTCTGTGGACCATTGTCCTGATGTTGTCCGGGTAGTGTGAATCACCTTTTCACACAGCTCAGTACAAACTGGTTTACTGCATAGATAAAGCATACTTCACACGTAATACAGGTCTCCAGGTTAATTACCAGAAATTGCTTTCAATGAACAAGACAACCAGCTTAATAAAAAAGTAGATCACACACAAATAAAAGCTTTCTAGGAGTGTTCCCAGAATTCAAAGACTATTTATTAATATTTTACACTTAGAAATATGCATCGATCATCAAAATAATATCTGATTATAAAGGTTTACTAATTATAAGGCAGACAATATTTTTGCCTGCTTTGCAGAAAAATATAGTTAGAATACACTAAAATAGACCCCAAACACTTAACTAGGAAACATATTTCTCTGTCAAAAAAAAGATCAACATACCAACATCAATACTGTCTCTGTTACTGTTTTAATTCAAAGGTTTAAGAGGCTTTGTGTGTTTTATGTCTGTGTGTTACCTGTGAATAATGGCTTGTTATCTAAGATCATGGAGTATATTTTGGAAATTACTTACATATCTGATTGATTTCACAGTAGTAATTCTTATTCAGTGCAATAATTGGTTTTCTTAAAAAGAAAATGGACTATAGTGGGCTCGCTTCTGATCCCAGTTTACCCTGAGAAAATGGAATATCTAACTTTATAAACACAAGCTGTACAGCCCTGCACAGCAAAAGGTGGTGGGAACATGACTAATTCAATTGTCCACTGAACTGAGAAACGTTGGGATGAAGCCCCATGGGTTGCTAGTTCCTTTATTTAAACATAAAAGTCAAACTGTTATGTCTCCTGCTAACATTTACTTTCTTTCTGTTTCTTCTTCAATGTTATTTTGCTGTGTGTGGATGCTTTTGGCAAATAGGCACCTCTGCCACCCCCTAGAAAAGAAAGTTTTCGGAAAGCAAGAGTAACTAATCACAACAATGAAATTAATCTCCAGGCAGTAACGATCAGTCCAGCTAAACATCTTCCCACAGATACTGCCTGTTACACTAACAAGAAGTCTGTCCAGAAGACAATGTCTTCTGAAATATCTAACACAAGTGTGTCATATGCACAAAAAATCATTAAACCACTGACCTCAACTTCCAGTGCAGGCACAAGCACAGTAGCTGGTATTAGTAGTACTCTCCATCAAGGCCAAAGGCAACAGTCTCAAAAACGTAGGGTATCTACCCTGAAATTAACCCGGACACGTGACCCAGTGGGTGGCATTCAATGTAATACACAGCAACAGCTCAAGCCTGTTGACGTGCCAGTATTTCCACAAAGGCCTGTCTCACCTGTGTGTAACCCCACGCCTGAGAAACACACAGCATCTCTTTCCGTTCAGATAGCTCCCATCCCTGACAATAAAGCAGAGCCTGAAATCCAAGAACATCCACCTAGTATTTCTCCAGACGCTTCAAAGACGTCTTCAAAGGATTTGGGACAAAAGTCTACAATTCTTCCTCCTTCACAGGCTGCAGAATGCCATGTGGTATATTTATTTTTTCCCTCTTTTATTTTAGATCATTCATGAATCACTTAATAACTGTCTGTTTAGTTATACTTACCTTATCAAAGTTAGACCTTGTGTTTCTTGGGTAAAACTACCTGTCAGGTGGATCAAAACAGAACTGAACAAAACCTGAAGGATGTTAAAAAAAATTAACCCAGGTGAGCTGGAAGGTAGACTTCTTTGTTCCTTCATGAGCACTTTACAGAGTACAAGGGCATAACACAAAATGAGTGAATTGTACATGATGCATCTGCTGAAGTGGCTCTCCCTAGAGTGGGTCACATTAAAGCGTTATGATACCATAGGTGCTGAAAAGATTAAGTATGGATAGAAGAGGTTTAGGTTGAGGGGGAGGTTGTACAAATGCTGCTCTGCTAGTTGGCTAGGAACACCAACAATTGTTTTGTCAGTCGCTGTTTTCTACAAGGCTGGGCACTGCTGTCTCCCGTGTCCTGTGCAAATAGCACTTTTTAAAGAAATCTGGTTGATAAAATCCTTTGTCAACCACCTGTACATAAAACATCGCAAGACATTCATCTTTTAAGTCCCTCTCTTTTTCCTGTACCATATGCCTACTGAGATGAAAATTCTTTGTTAACTATTGATCCTATCTAGGAGAAATGGGAGTATCAAACATACGATATAGAACCAGTGGAGTTTGAGCAGAATTTATCACCATTCAGAAAGTTACCGTGTCAAATAAAATAAGCCTGAGAGCAATAAGGCAGCAGTGTGTAGATACCAGGCAAACGAGAGCTCTGAATAAACTCTTCATTTCCATTCTGCTTTACTTAGTCACATTAATATTTTTCTATTAAAAAAGTTAATTATTCTGGTATATCTACCAATATACTAGCTTATCTGAGTCCTTTGGTTGGAGGCGGGAGTTGCTATAGGTCTAGGCTTATCTGCCTCAAAGCTTTGTCTGAATGAGGATACTATCGTGGCATTCATCTAATTCTGCTGAAATCAATGGGGCTACTCTGAAGTAAATGATGACACAATTTCAAATACCTCAGGTCCGTTGAGAGCCCTTTTGTCACAGTAACACACCTGCTCTCTCAGGCTGTGGTTCTTTCAGAGCATCACATTCAACCAGATCTTCACTCTGGAAGCCAGAAGTATCTCCATTAGCTGCAAGATAATATTACTAGCTGTAATATGTCAATTCTTCCTTTAACTTACAAGTAAAAATTTTGATCAGAACAAAGATCTGTGAAACTGTGGCAACAATTTGCAGTGCTCCTTCTGAGTTTACTCTATTAACACGTGGGAGCACAGAAGAGTTAATCGTATTTGTCCTTCTGAAGATTAGAAAGAGGTAAAGCTATCATCTTAAACCTTTCTATTAGACTACATAAAATGTAGAACATTTTGAGAAAAACAAGTTTCTTTCCCCTTGAGAAGAACCAGTTTGCTACTGTGTCAGAAACAGCAATGAAGGCTGAACAGGGTTTTTTTCTGATAAATAGGGTAGATATGAAGGTTATAGAAGGCAGGCTTGCAAGCCTTTTAAATATGGGTATAGAACAGGTGCGGGTGTAGCCAAAACAACTATGCATCTGTGGGTTTTTTTTGTCTTCACTTAAAAATAGCCTCTTAGCAATACCATGCATTATATAGTCAAAGTATATAATTTACAGCATCTCTCAAGCAGAAGGTAGTTTTATGACATCTAATAAGAATTAGGAGAAATACCTTTTTTATGATGAATAATAAAACTCAAACTCCAATCACAATGACTAAAAATAATTTCTCTTGTAGTTGTTTCTTTTTTTAGAATTTTAAAACTCAAAACACATTTTGCAATTTCTTTTAGAATCTGTTTTAGTTTCACAATGAGCTGATAATAGTCAGAAAAGTAACAGTGATGTCTTGGCAATTAT
The DNA here is from genome assembly GCA_013401255.1 of Urocolius indicus. Lineage (NCBI taxonomy): Eukaryota > Metazoa > Chordata > Aves > Coliiformes > Coliidae > Urocolius > Urocolius indicus. Next base: position 151,223 of record WBNH01008445.1, on the reverse strand, counting down.
ACACTTATTTTTCTGCCTTCTCCATGGTTTCAGTGTGTGAGAAGAGTGATCAGACATTTGGCTAGTGAGTTTCTTTGAATATAAATATCTCAATCACAGAGATCATTAAGAAATGCAGCCAGTTTTTCAAACTGCATCCATTTATTGATCAATAGCCTTCAAAAATCCATCTGATGTTCAACTTGGCAATAAATTTTAAACGTTAGTATGAAGTATTAGTATGACGTATCTGTCATTACATTCAAATCATGGAGCCAGTGGGTTTTGCTAGCTCTGCGTTAAAATAAATACCTATAAACTAGGGTACAAATCAGCACGTGAGGTTGTACAGAATTCTGCACCAAGTAATGTCCCAAAGCCAAGATGCCATGGGCTAAAGGTAGAAATAAAGGCTACAGTTCGGACTCAGTTCTCTGGTTGAAGTCTTCAAACTGTTGTAATGCCCAAAATTTTCATGTCCTTTAGCTCTGTATCTCATGGTGTTTGCAAAGTTCACAATTTATCTCACATAGACAAATTAACTTTCATTATACTGTGCATGATACTACTTTCATTTTTAAAATTGAACTGCAGTTGCAAGCTCTGCAGAACTTTGTATACCAGTTAAAATACTTCTGCATATGCAGATCATAGATTGTTACGTTAAACTATATACTCTAGGGATGTTCTCAGACTGTGTATCAGGCCCACCAGTGAAATTTAAAGCTACCACAGAAACTCTCAAAATCTAAATACGTTTAGGAAGGTACTGTGAGAACAAGCAACTGTCCATTGCGTCTGGGTTTATAAGTGTAGGAGAGGAAAGAGGCAGGATTGGCTAATCATCACTGCTTAAGAGGTGGTGAATGGGAAATACTGTGCTCATGTGGATATCTACTTGTGTAGGGGTGGCACGTACATCTATATTATGCAACAAAGCAAGGAAAAAGACAGCCAAGAGAGAGTTTGTATAATCCAAATTCATGCACAACCAATTCGCAGTATTTTTTAGCGTCTTATGTTTGTGCTCCTGTTTGCACTTCATTTCAGAGTTTATCCACTGAAACTTTTAAGAGCAAGCAGAAGTGCAGTATGACTCACCAAGTGACATTTTGTAAACACTCCTACTCAGAGAAAGGTTAAACCCCTTAAAATTGTATATGAAAAGAGAAGCATTCAAGTTATTCAGTGTTAGGGGTTTTTTGTGACATTATTACAGTCTCCAGAGATGCTGCTGCTGTGTACCATAATGCAGACACGGGAGAAATTACCTCATCTATTTCAACAGTTAAATTAGTTTTTGTTTAGCATGAGACTGATGGAGGTAAATTCTGTTGTCCTAATTTCTTATAAAAGCTCTAAACTGATCAAGAATTCTGAAGTGAGATGCACTAAAACAAAAACCTAGTATTTTTTTGTTCATTTTGTTCCTGGATTCAGAAGTTTCCAATTGTTCTAAGACAGTGCTCTCTAAAACTGAGGATGCAAAATATTTGTCCTTTTTGTTTGAATTCCACAATTTGTGGAATTCCACACTTGTTTTAGTCCTAGTGTCGTGGAGGAATAAAAGCTACTGAACTGGATGTTTATGAAAGTGTATCTTTTGCCAGACTTAAAGCTGTAAACAAGTGAATCAAGAAAAATAAGTCTGGAATTAAAAAAATTATTTCTGAATTGGTTTATCTAATACATTGTAATACTTGTTTGTTAGATATTGACAATGCATTGAGTGACATACAAAGGAGATCAGGAAGTTTCAATGTTTTGGAGATAGATAGCAGTCAAAGAAAATGGGGCACGTAATTTTCAGTTGAAGTTCTGTATCACTGGTGTGGTTTTGCACAAGGGCTGAACTCCACTTCCTTACTGAGTTTAGAATAAGAGGGGTAGGTAGTAAAAATGGGCACAGGAATTTAACTTGCAGCATCAGTTTGGGGATTTGACAGCTTTTAACAATTAAAAATAGAGGTATTTTTACCCAGTTGTGCGAGCGTATGGGTGTCATTTGATTGCTGACTACTAAAATCTGCTGTGTATTAACAAAATGAGTTTATTCGCCTATCTCTGAGTCTCTTTACCTGTGTCCTGACTGTTGAAGCAAGGCCAGCACTTTGGTGTCATTATTAATCTCATACCACTCCCCATAGATCTTGCAGTAAAAAGACAGATGACTGGTTTTGAAACGCTTGCTAGGATCACATGTCTACCTCAGGTGAAGTGGGTAGCAACTGTGTTCTTCAGGCCCAGCATTTTGCTGTTCAATGGAAGGTGAATATTTCTGAAGGACCAGCAGGAAGCTGCGCTTGAGACTTTCAGTTCACTTTAAGACTGTGACGTTTATCTGATTCTCTCAAATGTTGCTCCACAACCCAAGATAATTATGTGATCTAACTAGTTCTTCATCATTGATTAAGTCCTTGTTTGGCATTTAATCCGCCTGACCTCTGCTAGCGTTTCTTGTGCTATAACAGTTACAAACCTAATCTGAAGCACACTGAATGGAACTGGTATTAAAAGTTTTCTGGAATGCATTCAGCCTTGTCCTCCCCATCTTTTCACAGTGGTGAAAAATAAGGATCAGTAGTAGCCAAAGGTATCTATTTAGAGTTTACCAGCACTCCATGTTTTTTTTAAATGTAATCAGTTTTTTAGAAGAATGCTGGTTTAAATCACCATTGCAGCCACTCTCTCCCACAGTGATGGCTGTACCAATGGCAGAATTGCAGAACCAGGCAGGATATTCAAGTTTACTTTATGAAGCTGAGAAACTTCATGTTGGGAATCAGTACTTAGAATCGCTGCATTCCTTCTACCCATGTTGTAAGAATGATGACTCCATATTCTTATTAAGAATTTGGCTTGATTAAATCAGCTATTATTTTACAAACAATGAATTTATTACTTCAAGAACTCAATTTCACTAGCTCTCTGGATGCACCCTGAATATGTGTTTTTGTGTTGTCCATCCTTTCTTTTCTCAAGCATGCAGGCAGTCTTCTCAGTTCATAGCCAGAATGCTTTCAAGGTGTCTCAAGTCTCCAAAATTTCCTGTTATTTTAGATTGATTGACTGAAAAGTTGAGAGATCAATTGACATATTTTGGCTGTCAGATGTAACTTTCTTCTTGGGATGCTGAGAGGATATCTGGTCTGAAGAACTTCAGAGCTTCATATTGACTCTGCCTCATAATTGCATTATGATCTCAGGTTCATGTCTTTCGATGGAGATCTTGAATTATTCCATAGATGACAACATTAAAGAATGGTGGTTCTGTCTTCCCTTTACGTGTCCGTGAGATGAAATTTCTGTTTCTTACAAGTGTACATAAATGCACACATCTTAAACCACTAACACGCTATGCTGTATAACTGGCTGTTTCACATCTGCATATGATTGCTTTTAATGAAATTATTTTAATGGTATTCCCTTGTTCTTTTGAAGTTTCCAATGACAAATTAGTTATCTCAAGAAAATCTTATCTTCTTTTACAGTCATATGGTCAATTATTTATTTTCCGATTAAGAAGTAAGCTGTTCAGTTTTGGTTTGAGGGGTTTTTGTTTCCTTTTTTTTTAGTTGTAGATTTGAAACATTTCTCTGAGTAAGGTTTGGATTTTAAACTGTGTGACTAAATTTCTTCACTGTTTTAACCGCAAAGTTTAGCAACAGCTTCTGGCTTTTTTTTTTTTTTTTTGCATGCCCTAGAGGTCCGGTAATGCCAAAAAGTACTTTTGAACCATTTGGAACAAGTGGTGGATATCTGTTCACAGGCTTAAGATGCTTTTCTGAATTACTAATTTATATATATGGTCCCATTGACCTCAGCATGGTTATTTGTGCAAATTGTAGCTGATCTCAGCAAGAATTAGGGAACTGGACCCCCAGTGACCTCTCTGAAGCAGCACAGTCTGGGTTGTGTTCCAAGTCTTCCATAGGGCTTTAGAAGATATTTTCAGATTTTGGATTAAAATGCCAAAATGGCATTTTAATCTGGTGGCTTGAAACATTTTTTGAATTATTAGAGTTAGACATCTGCCTGTTCTGAGCATAGGAAATAATGATAATATTATTAGTATTTGATGCTTTTTTAAAGTAGATGTTATTGCAAATGGTATCTTTCTGTCCTCTGTTTTACATAAATTTGAATGCCAAACGCTCTTTCCCTGCAGCTATTCCAGAGCTCCTCAGCCCTATAAAAAGTGAAACCAGTAGTGCTGAAGTAGGCAGTATTTTGACATACTTCAGGAGTTAATTGAAAGCTTGTGGCTAATAGGCAGCATAGGAGGATTTGTGCAGCTGTTTAACAAAGACTGGATGCCAACATGCTTTTCATGTATCTTTAATTCAAAAAGAAGTTGCAGATGCAAAACGCCAGTTTCAAGATTGTTTTATACCCTGTGTCTGATTTGAAATAACAGAACATAAAGCTCATACAGTCTGTGGCAGTTTTTAGAAGCACACTCATGAGGACTTTCACTTGTATTTTTAAGGAATTATGCTGAAGCCAAGAAGCTGTTGTGTTTTGTTCCAGTACAAAGTCATACCTGTCCTGTTCTTGTGCTCCCAGTCTTTGTTGTTCCTCAGATTTATACCAGCTACCCTAACAGTCCTTCTGTCCTCCAGTGTTGGAAAGACTTCTGAGCACAACTTGTCCAGTAGGCTGACAGGGTGCTTCCAGAGCGCTTGGAAATACTAAGATCATCCAAACATCTTTATCAGAGAGGCAGTGGAGAAGATGTATGCAGTCACAAGAGACAAAAAAAAGTCCACAACCTATTGCTTGTGGATGATGTGGTCATTCAATGTTAGCACTGCATTTAGCTGGCAGTCCTGCCAATCTGTATATTACGAGTAGTTTCAAAATAATACCCATCCTTTGACCAAAAAGAGAGCAATGTTTATAGAGATCAGGCTTGCTTTTTTCCTTTTACAAACAAAATGAACATCACGTTCTCTAGCTTCATGTGTATGTAAAGTGTAAAATAGTGTGAATCTTCTGGATGCACAACTGGGATCATTAATATATACAGTACATGGTGAATATTCATCCCCAGCACACTACAGTTTCTGGCATTGCTTCCACTAGTATTTGATGCATTAATTTCTTTAATGTTTTCTTACTTTAATATAGAGTGTGGTTGATTTATTTCCTAATCCATGTGAATGTGAACTTCCTCGGGCTGCTGAAAAACTTAGGCTTTTGTGATTCTCCTACACACAGCGAGAGGCAAAGGGAAAAGTTTTTTATTCATTTGGTAATCTGTTTCTTTTCTTATTTTTTTTTCCTCAAATCTCAGCTTGGAAACCAGAAAGTAACTGCCCCTGTGATGGAGGTAAATGCTTCACAGACACACAGACAAACAGCAACAGAAGCTCCTCCACTGCCTCTTCCTCCTTCTGTGGTACCAGTTAACAGAGCCTCTTTTTCACCAGACAGTGGCACCTATCTAGCACCATGTTCTTTGCCAACGCTTGACGATTTTTTGCCTTCACGCTTTTATAAAACCCCAGCCCTTTCACAATTTTCATACAAATACCCGTATCTAGCTTCTGAAAGTATTATCCACAGGAACGAAACAGCCTCTGTAAGCGCAGATTCTGCCATGAGTGAGTGCTCCTCCCGCACAGTGAGTGAGTCCTCCACAGCCATTCTAGATGAGCTGCAGACTTGTAGCTATGATACTACTGACTGCTCTGAAACACCTTCCCCAACCTTGAGCCAGATGTCTGCTGTGTCAGATGGCACCACCTTAACCAACACTGCTGCCACTTCTCATGTAATTATGCTTCCTTTTTTCCTCCTCCATTTTGTTCAAACAGGTTGTCAAAGGGGAAAAGCATTCAAACTTGTTATCCTTTTACACAGACAAGTATTCTGTTAGTAGTTTTCTGTGTTAACAGTCTGACTGAGTTTTGCAACAGTTGTTTAAAAAAAAAATCACTGGCATAGCAGATTTGGTAATAGGAAAATTACACTAAGTTGTTGCAGTCATATGGTCAGCTAAGTTATATCAAAACACTTTGCTTAAAGTAAATGAAAGTGAATTCCATAAATATGTATGTTCCCAATGCATTAAAATGCATCAAACTATCTGTAGAGTTTGAAGAGATTTGTTTAAAATATTGTTGGCAACATACAGGGTCGTGAAGTTTGTAGCCTCTGTGCTACCACTGTTTTTGGTTTATACTGAGGTACAATAATATAACTTGCAAATTCATAGTAGATGTTGGCAATATTTAATGCATTTTTTCCTCAGGCATGACCACTGACTGCACAAAACTGTTTTCCTCTCCTCTAACTAACCTTTTCCTCTCCTAAGCACAGTTTCTTGCAGGAGTGAACTTCATAAATAATCTTGTAGTACTCAAGTGTCCTGTTACTTTTCTCTTGCTTAAGCCAAGGGAAAAAGAAACAATATGCAATTAGATATTTTATATGTACATTCACTTTTCTGTACCTTAGTACACTCATATATGGATAGAAAGAAGGTATGGAATTTGGGTAAAATCCAGAGCAGTTCTTATTTCTTTTGAGATTATCTGCATGATTTAAATGAGTCAGAACAAAGACTTCATTTAGATTGAGCAATTCATTGCTGCATTACAAAAGAGAGAGATGTTCTGAGACCAAAGTTTTACTAGGTCACAGCAGTGTTCAAAGTCTGTACAAATATTTCACCATGCTATCATTTTGCAAGTCTGAGAATAACAAACACTGCATATATTTTTACAGTTTCATGTATATTTTAGAAGAAGTATTTTGAGACCAGACTTGCCTACAGTCACCTAGAAAGTCAACTGTCTCTTGTCAGGGCCCTGGATGCTGTTTGAAAAAAAAAGTTATTAAAAGATAGATATATATGTGTGTGTGTGTGTATATATATATATAGATAAGCTGTCATTCCCAACTCTTGTAATACAGACCTGTTTGGTTTTAATTTGCTTTTGGGTTTTTTTTTAAAGAATCAAATATACCGTAATCCGTATAGACTGGTACATGTAAATAAGGCACAATCACTACATGACCATTTACCTAGCTATGGGAAACATGGAGCACTTATGGGAGTTTTTTTCTAACCCATTTCTACAATGATCAGTTAACTGTTTGCTTTGATCACAGTTTTTATAAGCTGAAGTGAGCTGTCCCTCCGTTCTCATTTTTTTGGGTAGTCTCCCTGTAGAGAGATAAGTTATGATCAAGTCTGACCACCGCTTTTGTCTCAGACATGGAAGGGACAAGCGTAACAGTTATTCACCATTAATTGGCAAGGGATGAGTCTCCCACCAAAGGACAAAAATCCCTGAACAGTCCCAAGATCCCCACAAAAATTAAACTACTGACAAGACCCTCTGCTGTGTAGAAAAGTCTTTGTCTCTCATCCTCTGTAGGGGAGAAGACAATGACTATAAATATATCTGTGAAATGAGAAGATGATGGGAAAGCTGGTGACACACACACATACACTGCCACATATACTACTCCTGTGTTGATCTCCATTCTCAAAGGAGACTCCTGTTAGTTTTGTAGATGAAAACTGCTGAGTGAACTGTAAAAGTAACATAGGATTGTGCCATTCAGCACTGTGTTCACATAAGTGGGAACCATGTATTCAGAGAAGACACTATGTCCACATTGGGGACATAATTTATTCTTGAGGTCCTTAAGGAGAGATTAGGCAAAAAGATTTTACAGCAGATCTTCTGAGAAGAGGAAACAGCATCATGAAGAGATGAATCAACAAAATGGCAAAATATTCCAGGCAAAGACAGAGCTAAACATAAACCAACAGTTAGTTGGTCATACTTTTAGTCACAGGCAACAGCTCCTTTGAAAACCTGAAGTATGAGAATTGTAATGATTATTTGGGCTTATGCTTAGAATTTGAGTTAAAATTGGAAGACAGATGGTTTTGGCAACTATTTTTTCTGATTCTGTTCCAATTATGAACATTTCCCTTATAAAGTAATTTTCATGGGTTCTTTCTCTTTATGTAGTTTAGAATTGTGGAATCTTAACAGAAACTAGGAGATGGAAGCTCACGTTAGATTTTTGCCTTTTGCCAGGTTCTGGGACTGTCTTGAGCTTCAAGAATTGATCCTGAGTATTTTAGCATAATTCTCTCTCTCGAGGTCAGGACTGTGCTGCATAGCAGTGCTGCACAAAACTACTTGGACATCTGCAATAGGACCTCTTTCCCTTTTTTTATTACAGAAATTTATGAGAGTAGCTTTCCAGCCTGAAAAGAACTCACACTAGTTCTGCCTCTCTTTTCAGAGAAACAAAATCCATAGTAAAGGAGTAAGAAAGTATAAGGTTCTGTACATAGGTGCACCCTGCATTCCTTAGAAACGTGCTTTCCTAAAAAGACAATATGCAGAAAAAGAGAAGAGGTGAACCCCTGAAGTAGGATGGAGATGGCTGGCCTCATCTAGGAGCCTCATGTGAATACGTCTTGAAATGCTACCTTTGAGCTCAAGTAGCTTTTTGTATTGCTGCAGCTCCAAGTTCATTTGAAGAAGAGGATGGTGTAATGAAAACTTAGTTTACATATTGATTCTTGACTTTATTATGAGAGGAAACATTTAAACATTGAAGTTTTAGTGGAGACAACCCCACAACACAAACTTTTCAGCTCAGTTCTGAAAACAAGCACCCTTAAAATGAAAAATACCTGAATGCATCTATGAGTTCCATGATGTCTGTGTAGGACCCAGAATTTGTTTTGCTCTCTTATCTGTTGGAGGCTGAGATGTTAAAAATCTAAAATCTCCATAATACAAATTTCTACAAGAAGTCATGAACCATTTCATTTTAAATGGAAAACAATATGCCTTTTAATACAATAATACTTTGCAGCTTCAGATAGTCTCATGATTACAGAATGGTTTAGTTCTCTTTTGTTTTATAAAATAATGGGTAATGGAATGAAGCTGGAACACAAAAAGTTCCATTTAAACATGAGAAAAAAACATTTCACTGTTCAGGTGAGGGAGCCCTGTTAGAGGCTGCCCCAGGGAGGTTGTGGAGTCTCCTTCCTTGGAGAGCTTCAAGACCTGCCGGGACATGTTTCTATGTGACCTGATCTAGGTGGACCTGCTTCTGCAGGGGGGTTGGACTAGATGATCTCTAAAGGGCCCTTCCAACCCTACCATTCAATGATTCTATGAAAATTAAGAAAAGTTTGTAATAATTCTGATTTTTTTTTCATATTTAAAGAAGAGTTCTGCATTAAAAGAAATGTTACAGAGCTGCCCTCCCTTTTCTGATGAAATATTCTATACTCTCTCATTTCATTCAGTGCTTTCTCAGTTATCTGCCTTTTGATCCTTGCAATGCTTCTCATAAAAGTGCTACAGCCCAGATGTGAGCATTCAAAACCTGGGGGCAAGGAGGCAGGTTCTTGCAGAAATACCTCTTGTGACTAAAGCCTAAATGAATTGTGGTGCTGCTATACAGCCAGTTCACTTAGCTTTCCCATTTTATTTATTGGTTCTGGTTTTTTGTCAGGGTCAGGGAGAGGGAGTGAGTTTGTTGGTACTATCTATTTTTATTGGGATAGATTACATATCAGGATCCCATAGTCACTCCACCTGGCTTCCATTTTTTAAAGAAGCTTTATCTCACCTTCCTTAGCTAATCCTAATGAGACTTTTCTTTTTGGTCTATACAGAAGTTCCAATTAATATCAATAGGGTGTGAGCATGTGCTTTAAAGGAGTACGTCTCTTGGAGTGAGTGATCCATGGCAGGCAACATTTTTCACACAATGAGGTGAACTTTTGCTGCCATCTTCATTTTATATTGCTGGTAGGCATCTGCAGACTTTGTTTGTCCCATCTTCCTTGCCTTGACTGTGGTCTCCCTGTCACCTTCTGATGACTTCAGCATGCTTTACAGACAGCACATAAAATGAGGGAAGAGGGGGGAAGTACAAGGTATATAAGGAAGACGTTCTGCTCCCCTTGTGATGAGTTTTATATTTCAGTGAATGCAGATGCCATTATGACTATATACCTGACAGCTGGTAATTGTTGTGTGGATGACAGTCTTGCATCACTCTTCATTTGGGATGGCAGTTGAAGGCTTTGTGTGTAGTTTAATGGGATTTTGTTTTATTTTTCTCAGGCTCAGGTCACAGTGAATGGGAACTCTGGCACTGCTGCCAGCCCAGTGAGTCACTTTCAAAGGCCTTTTTCCCCTTCTTCAGCTTACTCTCCACCAGCTTCACTCAATTCCAATATTGTTATCATGCAGCATGGCAGGATGATGGGTAAGCCTCACACAGAACGTTTGCTTTGTATATTGCACACCATATTCCAATTCATGTGGCAAAGGCTGCAAACAATTGCAGAGTACTTCACATCCATAGTGGAGGTAATTGTGTATTCATGTACCTTGGGAAGTAAATGCAAAAAATAATAACACTTATTGTTAGATACAGTAGTGATCCTGAACTGGGGTTACTAGTGAGTTTTATTGCTTATGTGTATGAGGGTGATCTCTTGCCAGCTTTTCTACTAGCTTTGACAAGGAAAGAATACATACAAAAATAGTTCATCTTGTGCAGCCCCTTCAGATTTTGTCTTTAAGAAACCAAGGGTCAACTTTGTACATTGGTTCTCTCCACAACTTCCATAATCTTAAGGAGAAATACTGCCAACAAAGGAAGGGACTGTGGGGTTTTAAACACCCAAAGCCATGTTAATCTATAATTTGTTTATGTATTTTCTGTAGAGCATTGTTTTATTAGGGTCTTTTTAATATACATGAGCCTTAGAAAGGCACTTTGCCAGTATAATCCACTTTGCCAGAACAATCATTTGCTTTCTGTGTTTTCTGCCAGTGTTTTGCATATTCAGATAAGAACATACAGTCAAAACAATTTGAATGTGGTCCTGGAGTTTACTTTTTTGTTGCTCATGCAGGGAAATTAAATGACAGTTCCCACTCTGAGACTTAGGGCTTAGACAAACTCTACTAACCCTATTATAGTGGCAAGATTGTATGCATGGGGTTTCCCAAATCCCAGAATTCTAGATTCTTTGATTGCTTCCAGTTTACTGATGTAAAGACCTATCAATTCTGGTTTGGATATATCTGAAATAAGTATCTTCCCATGACTTTTGCTCTTGTATGATGCTGAAGTTCTGCGTTCCACAATAAGAACCTGATTTAATGCTCATTGCTCATGTAAAAATCCCACTAGTGGCCTCATTTTGAGGCCTAGGAAGAATGAAGGATCTAATCCAAAATGTTTTCTAAATTTAACAGCATGCATTTTGGGAAAATGGCCCAAATATTCAGGCATTTGCCACACAGAGTTGCCCCTCGCCATATAAGAGTAGCACTGAACTATTTACAGGGCATCAAACTTGAGTAAACAGCTGAAACAGCTCTGCCAAGTCCAGCTCTCTGCAGTAGGAGTGCACAGAAATATTCAAATTAAAATTAGAGCTTTCAGTCACTAGAGCTCTTCTGCTGATTTTTGTGTTACAATGCAAATACCTTGCTTCAGAAGAAACAGCGGATGTTAATGTCACACAAAAGGCAATTGTAATCTTCACCAGTAGTGTTAAGACTATTTATTTTTACTCCTTACATTCATTTATCCTGCAGTTGAAATGTCTCACAAGCACTGTACCCTGCTTTTGCAAAATAAGGTGCTTTGTCACAGCAGCCCACTAATTTACTGAAACATGCTGCCTGAAGGAGTGGGGCTCTTTTTCCTGCGTACGGGAAAGTAAATCATCTGCAGCAGTACAAGTTTTCACATGACACATCTCAGCAGTGAGGGGTTCTTTTGTTTAAGTAAGTTAATTTCATTAATTATAGAGGAAGATTTGGGGGAGAGGGCTAGAAACATTGCAAGTCACCACATACCAGTGGCAGCCTGCAAGATTTACTTAAAGGACTGTAGGTGGATATAGTAGGAGGCACTTAAACATGCCAACATAATATTATGGGACAAAAGTTGTATGCCAGAATTTGTTTTTAAAAACGCTTCTGCATCAAAACTTATTCTAAACACGTCACACAAGTCTTAATGAAGGGCTGCTTGCAATCTGTTGCTGTGCTAACAGAACAGCAGTTTTTTACAGTTTGCTAGACTTGGGGTGGGGGACATTAGATCATTAGTTTCAAGAAATGGATAGGAAAGATGGAAGAGCTGATTTATAGGAAAAAAAAAACTGCTGCCACTGTTTCTCAGCAGATTTTGCTGGGTTTGTGGATTGGGTTGGGTTTTTTTGTGAGCAAGATGCTGGGAAAATGTACTTCTCATCTAAGAAGATCAGAGTTGAATAGGTTATCTAGGCCTTAAATAGGGTAAAGCCCTAGCTAAGATGATTTTTTAAGTGCTATATATGTATATGTTTAAGATTGCCTTCGGTCTTTGTACATACAGCATACTGAAACATGGAAGCGTGTTATAAGTGCCAAGTATGATTATTGTGTCATTGTACAATATTCTGTCATGTTATCTTTACAGAATCCACAGAGACATACTCACAGCATGTTCAGACTGTTGGCAGCAGCACCGCCACCAGTACAATACCAATCTGTAGATCCTCAGAAGAAGAAAAAAGAATTACAGTCATTAAAGCTCCACATTATGCAGGGATTGGCCCGGTAGATGAATCTGGAATCCCTACAGCAATTAGAACGGTAGGAACTTCTGGGGAAGCTGTGTGTGAACTCAGACAATGAATCAGTTGTTGGTAATGGGTTTTTCACATTCTTCTGCTCTTATATAATGTGGAATACAGTGTGGGTAATCAGCGAGCTCGTGAATATGATATTGTGTGTTGACGGAAAAGGAGGATGCTGACGGGAGCATAATTGGGCAACCTCATGTTTCTAGTTTTAATTAGAGTAGCCAAAACTTTGTGTCTCTTTCTCATTTTCTCTCGTAGTTGCTTCTTTCTTGCTTCTCTTGCAGTCTTCTGGAGACATGCAGAAATTGCATTTGGTTGTGTTATTTCCAAAATGAAGTTTGTCCATACTGTGTGTATGTATACATATATGCAGGCATGCGGGTATACATACATATGTACATGTGTACATATAAAAATCTCATGCTTCTGCACTTTTGGGAGCAACAGCTCTCTTGTCATCAGGGTAGTGCAGAAATCAATAGTTTTGTTCCAATAATAATGTGAGCGAATAGCATTTTTGTGGAAGTGTGGTATATAGTCGTTGTGCCCTCGAGTGACATGCGAACGAATGGCGTGGAAGCCCTTTCATTGTGACTAGCCCAGTTTTGATCATCTGCCACTAGTCACTGCGTGAGTGGTCCCAGGATGTCGAACTAACGAGTTTTGTTTTCGATATGCTGAAGCATTCTTTCCACTCTGCTGTCAGGGCAGCCTCTTCTGGCTGCTTCAGAGAGCACAGTGGCAGCTGCAGTAAGGCTGTAAAGGAAGTGCTTACTGGCCTCCCCAGCCAGAGAAGAGGTGCTGTGCTAGACGGAGAAAGAATAAGAAGAGTGGGAGCCAGGATGAAAGCAACAGAGCCCTTGCAGGTGAAGTCTTTGTGAGGTGCAAGGATGGAGCAGCTGTCTGCCACTACTCACAACATATATTACTGTGTTGTGTTGCCAAGAACTACCTCAATGGATTGAAAAATTAGGGGGAGAATCGGGAATTGATGGAGAAAAGCAATAGGAAAAATTCAGAGTAAGTGGTAAGATGGGGACAATTTTGATAAGAAGAAGGGGGGGAAACTGGCATTTTTTTTCTTTATTTTTGACAAAAAGTAATAAAATCAGAATCTTTTAAAAATGAAATTTCTTTGCAACAATGCTCTAGCTTCCCTACCCTCCTCTTAAGTAAATAGTCCCTGTGTTTTATATAGGATAAAGTAATGATTCTTTTTCTTTTTTTTTTTAATAGCAGATTAATCTAATAAAGGATGTATCCCTTCTTATATAAGACTGTAACAGAAATCCCCCTCTAGTGCGCTTAACAGAGTTGGCAGCCTGCTAACCTATCTTTAACTTTTGGATTGTACGGTCTGAGTCTCTTAGATTTTCTCCTGAAATATAATGTGATCTGAATTAGGGCATTTTCCAGCTGAATTTGCTCTTGATTTTGTTACGTTTCAATTTCAAAAAATCTTTTAGCTGATAAACTTAGTATTATAGAAATGATTCTCCCAATGAGATATGAGTGAAAATATTATGCTAGCATGTGTGTGTGTATGTGTCTCTGACTGTATTTCCCATGAACAGTAGAAAGTAGCATGTATCACTCACTTTTTCTGCAGGGTCAGTGAAAATCCAAATAGGACTCTTCTCCCAGAAAGTTTTGCCTTACTCTATCTGGAGAAAGAAGTTTTCAAATTAGTTGAGTTTGTCCTTTGTATGCAAAGTTTTAAAGTTTCTTCTTCTTTCACCTTTATGAAAATGACAACAGTCTGTCTAAAAAGTAGTAAACATAGTTTCACAGGTGATAAGTAACAGACACACTGTGTTTCAAGACACTGTGCTACTCAGAGGTAAACTTCTAAGAATCTGTATTTCTGGTTCGGAGTGCTTTTCAGGAGTAGAGAGATTTTTTCAAGCTCTGTATCTCCCCCAGTCTGTCTTTACTCTCAGAACACAGCTCGTGACAGCTGTTTAGCCAAGGACAGCAGACTGATGTTGTCTTCTCTTTCTATTCCTGCAAACTCTCTCTGTCCAAAGCTGTTGAAAGGGAAGGGATTCCTATAGAGCCTTCTGTTCTCTCAGAACCTCCATCCCACGTTAGCATGTTCTCTCCATACTGTTTTACCTCCTGCTGGCTCTGAGAAGCGCAAGTGTAAAGCCTGAAAATTTAGATCATTGTTAAGTTCTGCTACCATGCCAAGCCCTGCCCCAAAGATGGTTAAATTCCAAGGCATTAAAAATGAAGTCTTTGCAAAATAGAGGGTAAAATGCTATTCACTAAGAAAAGTGTCCAGTCAAATGACTTCACCAGAGATTACCACCTACAGTGTCCTGGGAAAGGAAAAAACAGAATCATGGAAAGCAGTATGACTACACTCTTTCAGACTACCTAAAATGATTGCTTCATGCTTAACTATCAAAATTAGTCTGTGGACTGAAAAGACCTCTATTTTTTAAGAATGAAAAAACCCCATGAAGTCCCACCAGATTTCTTTTCTGACTTAGTTGATGTAATATTTCAGTTTACAAAGAAAAAAGAATACATAAGGTCCACTGAAATTCATAAATGCCTTATTTAATTGCTGACTTGCTGATGCATTATTAGAATATTGCAAGGGTCATGGACCCTCCTAAGTACCAACTGCAGGTACTTCTTATATCCTCTTCGTGCTATTTGGCCAATTGCTCATTCACGTGTGATGATACCATGTTCCAACATTTAATTGGGACAACTATAATGTATGCAAAGCAGATGGCATCTGCATCTGAATGGCTTGGTTCGCTTGTTAATTACTCAAACAAATGTTGGTATGTGGGATTAGTGAATATAAATTGAGAAAACATATTTTGGAATTAATCTGATTCCTTAACTAATCCTATCTGGCTTATAATGTAAAACCAAATTATTGGCTGGGGCTTTAAACCCCAAGGTGGAGATTGAGGGGAAGAGGAAAACTTTCAAATGTCCAGAAAGATGTTGGGAGACCTTCTTCTCTGGTCACATAACCCACTCTGTTCATGGAAGCCTCCTGTGAATTTGTGGAGAAGGATCTGGCAAAGGTATCTATGCACCTTTGTCCCTTGACAAACAGTAGGGTAATAATAGCAGTATTTATGCACTGTTTAAAATCTGTTCACCCATCCCTGGTTCAAACTCCATCAGAAGAGCAAACTTGGCCCAATAAAATCAGAAAGGGAGACGCAATATCATGAGAGCAGCACAGGTTTCTACTGCTGTAGGAACTGAGGAGTACCATGGAGGCTATGCCGATTGGCATGAATTCCTTCAGATCTTCTGTATTTCCTTGTAAACTTTTGAATGGATACGATCTTGGAGCATCAAACACCATACTCGTTTCAAATCCAGCTATATTATTCTTATCAGAGTTCCACTGCTATGGCTGTTTAATATTGAAATAGATGTGTGATATTATAATAGACCAAATGTACTGAGTATCTTCTCTTTGGCAGTAGTCAGGAATATTAGTAGGTGGGTGAAGAGACTTGATCTTGTTACAAAACCGTATCTCTTTCATCTCTGTCTTGCAAGCAGGTCTGGGTAAGACGCATAACTTTCTGCTTAAATTTCTTCCTTCTCCAGCAGATTCCCAAGTTCTGCAGTTGTCTGTCAGCTCTTCTTTTAAACAGTTCATTTGGTTTGGGATTTTTTAAAAAATGTCACTTAATAACACTATTATGAGAACTTGTATTGATTCCTCAAAATTTTGGGCATTTTCTGCCTCATCTCTTATGGTAAAAGCTCACTGTTGGTAACAAAACTGATTAATTATTTACAGTAACTATAACAACTATTTAGGACAAAAGTGTGATTCACTAAAGGTGGTATAGAGCCAGGTAAACACACTGACATCTCTCAGCTATTTTGTAGAAAAGAATTTGTGGATTTTCACTTGTAATGGTAAAGAGGAATGGGCAGAGTGACTGCAGGTTTAGTATCAGCTAATGCAAGATAACACATGTCAAGAGGGGTCTTTTGAATTATTGCTGTGCACCATGAGGTTTGAAGACAGTTTTGTACATCTGCATTAAAACGTTTGCTCTTCTGACTACTATGGAATGAGTAAAATTTTAGAACTTAAAAATACTCCTACTGCAGGCATGTTTGCCTTTGTGTTATCTCATTTTCTGAAATATTATCATCCTGTCTTAAAGAAAATCAGAGTAAAAGAGAAAATGTAGAAGAGTAAAAAAACAAAAGTAATTTGTAGCATGAGAAAATGTTAATATGAGGAGAGCTTGGGAACTTTGCTTAATTTACAAAAGTAAGGATCGATATAATTTAATGAGTGGTTATTGAAATGTGCTTGTGGTGGTTTAGCCAGGTCTCCACCAAGTCATAAAAACACTTGCTCTCCCAAACTGGACAGGAGAGAGAGAGAGAAATATAACAAACAGCTTGTGAGTTAAGGACAGAGAGATCGCTCAGCAATTAGTGTCACAGGCAAAACAGGATGAACTTTGGGAGAAAAAAGTTTGATTTATTAAAGAAACAATAAGAGTAGGGAGAAATAAACTCACCTTAAAAACACCTCCCCCCACTCCTCCTCTTCCCAGGTCTCCCTTTCCTTCCCCCCCAGCAGCGCAGGGGATGGGAAAGGGGTTTTGTGCTCAGTTCATTACAGATGAACTTTGCTGCTGCTTCTCAGGGAGAGGCCTCCTCACACTTCCCACTGCTACAGTGTGGGATCCTTCACACAACAGACAGTCCCTCCTGAACTTCTCCAGCATGAGTCCTATCCATGGGGAGAGCTCCTCACAAACTGCCTCAATGTGAGAGAACAGTCCACTAGGAGGACAGTCCTTCAGGGACAACCTGCTTCACCATGGTCCTCATGACATACCACAGGGGAGCCTTTTCAGGGCCTAAGCTTCCTCCTTCCCCTCCTTCTCCACTGACCTTGGTGTCTGGGGAGATGTTTTTACATTCTCACTCCCTGTTCCTGCTACAGTTTTGCAACTGCACAGCAACTTCTTTTCCTTCTCAAAGATGTTATTCACAGGGTGTTACCTCCATCACTAATTGCCATGCCTGGATCAGGTGCAGGGTCCAGCTTAGAACTGACTGGCCCTAACCCTGTGAGCTACAGGGGAAGCTTCAGGCAACTCTTTTTGTTTAAAGAAGCCACCCCTGTAGCCCCCCTGCTACCGAAAAGCCTGGCCCAGGCAAAACCACTACAGTGTATTGTACTCACTTTTTTTCAAAATAGAAAAATAAGTTAAAATTAAGTTGCCCAGAAAGGGATTCTAAAGCTGATAAAAGGAAATACTGTTTCTTTACACATCAAACATGAATTCTTAAATATAGCATTGAGTTAATTCTTTTCTTGGTAGTATTCAAAAGATTTTCTGCATTATTTAACAATTACATTTTGGAGATAATTTAACCTGGAAATTACCAGGACTTCAAAAGAAGGTCTTCTTACATGTTTGTAAGGGCGTTTGTGAGGTGTTTGTGTTTCCTTTAAAGTATCTAGCATTCATTGATGATAAATATAGGGCACTAAGAAGATAAACTCTCGATCTGGCACTAATCCCTATATTCCTAACCATTGAACCCTACATGATCAGAGTCCAAAAGTGACTCAGTCTTCAGTGTCTTCCAGAACTCGCTACGGGAATTCCTGGTTTACAAGCGTAAATACACTATTTGAAATAGATGGTATGAAAACTATCATATTAAGAAAGGGACAAAAAATAATTGATTTTGTGTTCAGAATTGCATTAAATGTCTGATCAGATCTGTACATACAGTTTTGGGGTGTATTTTTTTTGTTAATTGTTAAAAACTGTATTTTCTTTAGACAGTTGACAGGCCTAAGGATTGGTACAAGACTATGTTCAAGCAAATCCATATGGTTCATAAGCCTGGTAAGTATGCTGTATTTGCCTGGGTGATTCTCAGTTGGTATTTTAAAAATGCACTTTTCTCTTTTTTTTATTGTCTGCTATGTGCAAATACAAGTGTTGACCAAGCATCAGATAAATTATCTAATCAAATGGGTAAATTTAATGATAGATTTGACTGCAGAGAGCACTATTTTCATCTGCTACAGAGTGAAAAGATCTAAACAGTTTATTACTAAAACTTAATTAAAAATTACAATTTACTAAAAATAGCAGCCCCTATGATTCCATGTCACTGGTGAGCTCAGTGAAGTGATTCTCGTCTCCAGTCGGAGGGAGACTGTAAATCTCCCACCATACCACCTTTTTTTAGAGAGCTTGTTTTAGAACAGCATGAGCTAGTAAACTACGTGTTTTGAGGATTCATTTTCTGTCTGAATTGCATCTTTTTCATAGGATGTCTTACTTGGTTTTGCTGAAATGGAGCTTTGATAACATTACTAGCTTTAGAGTTAACGTCCTTTATCATTTGTCACCAAGGATGTCAAGAAACAGTGTAAACAGCAAGGAAGGAAGGAGAGTTCATTTGTCTGAGGCAGAGCTTGCATTCAGTATGGTGCCACAGAATGTTAGTGGGAGAATAAAAACTGTAAGAAGGAAGATTTTGGCTTACAAGATCTATTTTGAACACTAGTCACATAGCAGATATTTGACGTTGCTTTTTGTGATAGGAAAAACAATTTAATAGTCCCTAGTAGAGGAGAGCTGTCAAAAGGAAGAAATTGAGCTTGGGAAAGTGACAATACTGGACAAAAAGCAACAGTTTGCAATTCGGTGCTAATCAGGTAGTGCATAACATGAGTGACGTGACCAGAAGATACCAGTTTGTTGATAAGACGGTAAAAGCAGCCTGTGGTAAGTGTAATGGGAAGAGAGAGTCTTTAGAAAACACCTAGCAGATGAGGAAAAGAAATACAGCTTAATTGCCTACCAATCTTTTGGTTTGATTTGCAAAAACAAAGCTGCATTGCTGTGATAATGTGGCCTGTATTGCACCCCTGAAACCCCTGTATTTCTCTTTGTAGATGACGACACAGACGTGTATAATACAGCATATGCATATGGTACTGGTAGGAATTATTCTCTCGTTTCAAAACAAGTCTTTTGTCATTGTCAGCAAGTAACAGGAGTAGTTAACTCTTCATACTTACTTTGATAATGCTCACAGAAACATCCTTTATCATCCTGTTGATCTCAGTTGGTGTTTTTTCATGCCTTTTTTTCCCAATTGAAACAAAGTTTAATTTTGGTTTCATTCTTATCAGAGAAATGAAATGCAGCTGTGGGCCTCTTACTGCAGATGGGAGACACTGTAATATTGTAGTTTCTTGATTACATATCATTTATTTTCACTAGTCATTGTGAGTAATGCTGCTTTTCCTTATCAAAATAAAAGGGAACTACTGTGTGAAAGTACAAAAGCTAATTACTGCTGTGAGAAGAGAAAAAGGAAAACACTTTTAAAATACACGATATGAGTGCCTAATAAAGATCATTCTCTTTTATGATCTTGTTCATTTTTGCTAAAGACATTGGTGTTGATGCTTTATAACTGCAAGAAAGACATATTCACTTAAGAGATGTAATTGCTATGTCTTTCAGAACCACATAACCGTGTGGAAAAATTATTTGTGAAACCAAAAATGAAAGTGTGAATAGACTATATTTTCCAAACCTATAGCATCTTGTGCAAAATGCCAGGTGAAATTCTTCCATTTTTCAGTGTTCGTTGCACTCAACATGTTCTCATACTGCCTTTTTCTGTACTGTTGAGAGCTTTTGTTTCTGGTCGGTTGTTAGAGATCCATTTTGACTCTTATGATCTTCTTCAAGATATGCTATTGCCTAGTTGTCCCAGACTAACAGTAATTATGAAAGCAATGGAAACGATGTGCATTTCCTGCCTTTTCACTTCCCTCTGAACGTAGAACAACTGAGTAGCAGGATGAGCCCAGAGTCATTCACAGCGGTGATGGATATACACAGCCATTAATGTCTCCCTTCCCTCCAAATTAATAATCAATTTGTTATCACTATGCTGCACCTTATCTTTATGTTTGTAGTTTTATATAGAAATATATTAAGTATTCTAATGAGCTACATAGTATCCAGCAATGTACTGTTGAAAAAGCCTGTACACGTTTTTGTAACCTTGCAGCTTTATTAGCTATGGATTTCATGTAGCATTCTGTGTTGTGTTTTATTAAAACTTCTTCTAATGCCCTGACTATTTCTGGTTTTGTTTCTGTTAGGTAGCTACAGTCCATCCTTCTCTGCTCAGGCACACCCAGCTGCAAAGACGCAGACATACAGGCCGCTGTCTAAAAGCGCTTCTGACAGTAGCTCCGATGCCTTTAAGATCTCATCCCCTTTGCCACCTCCACATGTGCCACCTCCAGTACCTCCACATCGTCTGAGGGAAAGGTCTATCCCAGAAAAGTAAGTTAGTGTGTTTTCAAAAAGTCTTCTTGCTATGTACAGCCATCCAATTCCAGAACATGGCAAAGGACAGAACAGCAGGGACAGCCAGGTGATGAGTGGGTAATCTTTGTGAGTAGTGTGGGCATCGTGCATGGTGCTGCCGTTTGTTTAACATGCTGAAGTGCTGCATCTTCTTACAAGCAATACCACCATGAGCATTTCAGGTTTTCGTTCTCCTTAGCGGGATTGTCCTGCTTGTTGTGTTTCAGAACAATCACTACTCTAGCAGATGTCTTGAATAGTTTGTTTCTGAGTAGCAAAGACTATTTACGGTACCCAGTAGCAAAGAAACAGGACCTGAAAGATATTGTAAATTGAAATTCAAGGAAAAGCAAAATTTTAAGAGTGTAGCAGTCAACTCACATTTCCCCATAGTGGTTTATGTCCCCATTTGTTCAATCTCCCTTATCCATTTTGGTAAACCAAGAAGGTATTTACAGATTAAAAGGGTATTGCAGATTTCTCATGGGTTTCCAGCTTCAAATTTGCTGTGCGAAACCAGGTCCTGAGTAGTCCTTCAGAGTCCAGTCTGGAACAGGTTAATATTTAACTCAGGAAAGAAATGCTTATCTTTCAGATAAAGCCACACAAAACACCTTACACACAAACTCTACAGACTCCTCAGCTATCTCTAAATAGATTTAATATATAATATCTGTAGCTATTAGCTCAAGCAAAAAGCTTTTTCTTTATTGTTTACATTCATGAATACTACTCATTACTATATTACGTTATACATTTATGGATGTATGTGTCTGTGTGTGTATGTACGTATAAAATATATATGTGAAGCATCACTTTTCTGTTCCACATATGGCTACAAGCCCACCTCTCTTGGTAATGCTCAAACAACAAAACCGAATTTGCCCATTTTTGTCACCTTGAACACTGTAATCATTTTTATATGTAGAAATGGAATTTATATTAAACAGTAATAATTCACATTTTTAATTTAATATTATGAGAAGATGACATACTAAGTGTTTAAAGTTAAGGCTACGACCATGGCTTTTGGAAACTTCCCAACTAGTGGCAATCCAAAAGGTAATCCTAGCAGATACCCTTGTTGCAGAGAAAAATGAGATTGCTTGATGGTTACTGGTTTTAGTTACTCCTCTTGCTGAGGGCAGGTTGTCAAGAGGAAATGCTAGGAATTAGAGTTGGGCTGCCAAAGGCCCAAAGGCCCAAAGGCCATGAGGTTTGAATTTTGCTAGTAAGTCATTCAGAAGTGTACATTTTATTAGCAAGGCACCAAAATGTGGATCTGTTTATCTTTGATCTCCAAAGTTGTGTTAAGTCCTTATCCTGTGCTGGGCCAAATGCCTTGGTCACAGAAACTGAGACCTGTTGCAGTTCCTTTTGTTAAGCTTGAAAATAGCTGCTTCAGCACCGAATTTGGATGTTTAGCCTCTCCTTTTAATCTCCTGCGTGAGAAGACAGGCAGTGGAAATCTACGTTCTCCAGGCCAGGGGATGCCAAACACATTAGTTATGCTTTGCCTGATGCTGACAGCTATAGCTTGTCAATCTTCTCCTGCCATAGGGAGATTCTTTTCTAAATTGCCTATAAAGCCTGAGAATTTAAAATCTCACATAAGAGGCTTAGGTCCACATGTATCACAGTTTCATAGCTGGGAGGCAGGATGTAGTTTGCATTAACAGTTGGGATCAAAAATATAGTCCATAAGGGATTACAGGCTGAACACTGTAAATTAGGTGAACCAAGTGTAAATCAGAATTTCAGTAGCATCCTTTTTTCTTCAGTGACTTGCAGTGTAGTGCAGCTTGATCACAACATTTCCATTTTCCTATTCATTCTCAAAAAATACCACCTAGTCTGTTCTGAAACTAGTTTTTTTTCCTCGGGGAAAACAAACAAAAGAGCCATGTGTTATTACTTGCCTTTGAAATGTAAGGCATTTTATAAATAGAAGGTGTCTGTGTCCCAGAAATTGCACTTACAAACATACTGTAAACAAAAACTATCCCATGGACTTCTTTTAAGCTACATGACATGTGCCTTATTATGTCAGGTCACATCAGACCAAGTCACATCAGAAAGGTTGATAGAACCAATGGAATTTAATCAGTGCTTGCTCTTATTGTAAATGCAGACAATAGTTGATGGGATTTTCCCTTTCCCTCATTCTTTCCATTACTAGTGGATCATCTTACGCAGAGACAAATAAAGACATGTGAGCTATACGGTTTTCCACATGCAATGTAGGTAGTGACTACAAAAACTGCCTTGATAAGGTAACTCTCACTGTCATAGCACCTATCCCCTCAAAAATGTATTGAGAACTATTAATATAACATAGAATCATAGAATGGTAGGGAGTTGGAAGGGACCTTTAGAGATCATCTAGTCCAACCTCCATGGTAAATGATTGAAAAAATGCAGTAGTAGGGGTTACTTACTCTTTGTATAGCATGATTAAATTGAAAGCAAATTAGTAATTATAGAGAAAATGGCAGAGACTTTCTGTCTATCTATTCAAATTTCCAAAGAAGTAAGTAATAAGTACACTGCTTACAAGATTATTTGGGAGCAGTTCTACTACAGATCAGGATAAAGAGCATCTATTAGACTTCCACACAGTCTTTTAAAATAATTCCTCATTTGTATGAAAGGAAAGATTTTAACTCAGAAAATCTTTTAACTTTTTTCAGTAAGGACTCACTATCATATTTTACAATGACAAAAATACCTACCACTGGCCTATGTTATTATAGTACATAAAATAAGTGTGGTAAATGTGCATTTTGAGAAGACAGGTCATGGTGTTTTAACACAGTATATCAGGGAAGTTTTTAAACATCTACTAGTTGTAATAAATGTATGTATGATCACATAGGCTGATATTTTTCCTGCTGTACTGAGTGTAACTGTGAGAAACAGGTTAAGGTAATACAGTGGTTCAAACATTGGGAAGCTGCACCAGACATTTCACATCTGAAATCTGGAAAGTGAAACTGTGCCAGAATCCATTTGGTTTTGCATGTTTCTCTTGCACAGAGCTGCAAAGCAGATGGCCATGACAGTAAGTTAACTTAGTTGTTCCTATTTCTTATTTAGAAATGACTGGGACCCCCCTGACAGAAAGGTAGATACCCGCAAGTTCCGGTCCGAACCGAGAAGTATTTTTGAGTATGAGCCAGGAAAGTCATCAATCCTTGAACATGAAAGACCGGTAAGACATGAGTGAAATGGGGAAAGCAGTAAGAGACTTGGTGAGAAGTTGTCCTTTTGATATTTACTGCTGATGAGAATGGATGAATATTGAAGGTCCTTTTTCAAATATGAATTTGCAGCAATTTCTCTTCACTATTTACTGATAGTTGTGTTGAAAATATGGGTTTGGCTTAGGTGCTAAACTTAGATTTTTCTGGTATTTCCAAGAAGTCAAACCACCACTCTGTAAACATAAATGGATGATGAGCAGAACTGTGAATTAGTGGAAGCTGCTTTTTCTAATCTGCATGCATCTTCAGCGCTCCTTTTTGGTAGTATTAACAGCACATATGCCATCTGATTAATTAATGCATAAAAATCAACTGTTTTCATTTTCAGGATGTGTTTAATTGTATGTGTAAGGAGATTTTGGTCAAATACTGGTCAAGGCTGCCCAGAGAGACTGTGGAATCTCCATTTCTGGAGCTGTTCCTGGACCCAGCCCTGAGCAACCTGACCTGATTGGGCCTGCTTTTAATAGGTGGTTAGACTAGATGACTTCCAGCCTCAATTACTCTGTCATTGCTGAGCATACATAGATTCACAATTAAAAGCCTTTATTTGTGCTTTCTGAATGATGATTGCAGTTGCAGTGTTTTACATGGGTGTGTCTGATAAAGCTGATTAATGCACGCAAAATGACCATTAAACAAAGTTTGCATTTCCTGAAAGACACATTCACCCAGCCTTTCTATTTTGCCTTCATCCTGTCTCAGTATTTTCCTATTTTAGGAAAAGCATCACCTATCAATGGCAATTAGTTTTTTCTTGTTTTTTGAGGTTGAAGTGGTTAAGGGAGTCCAGCTTTAAAGAAGCTGTTTATGCAACCGATACTGCATTATTGTTTGCTTCTGTATTACTGTGTTACAAGCTCATTCACACTAACTAAAAATAAAGTAAGCAAATAACTGAGTTCCAGAATATGGAGTACATCTAGTGTGACACACCTGTACTAAGTACCTTTCCCTTGTGGGGTTTTTTTTTATATTTTTTCAAGGAATATATTTTTCAGTAGCTAGAAAATACTAATCTGTGTTTCTGGGAAATTTGGTTCTTGCAGAACTGGTGCAGTTTTGATGGCAAAATGATCTGAAAAATAAAACAAAACCAAAATGTGTACAGCTCTCATAATAAACAAGGCAGATGAGGTCTGAAAGATCATCGTTCTTTTTATTGACATAGCTACTGTGTTGGAACCAGTTGTGAGTAATGTGGACATTAGAAATACGGGAAGAGTATGATAAAATGAGATTCAATGTAAAACTAACATTTAATTGGAAATATTACTCAGCAGATCTTCATTCAGTAGGTCAAAAGACTGTGAGAAATGAGAAACCTACAGTAAATGACCTCGTAATAAACATTAAATGGATAGATTGGTTGGGGATAGATGATTATCTTTGTTGTGGACATAAAAAGATGAGTGTAATTTCAAGCTGCAGTATCATGTATCAGTGTTCTGTCATGAAACAGGAAATTAATGTTTTTTCTTCTGTAACTGGAACTCGTAAGAGTATAAAACATCAACAAAACAGAGAAGCTTGGGATTGATCCTTTGAGTTAATAACAAAAAATGACATTAAGCTGTTGAATAGTCTTCCAAGCAATGCTGTGGCGGCTCCTTTTTTTCCTGTTTCACTAAGCTCAGAAAATGTTACCGTTTCTTCTAGTAACACAGTACTGATAAGGTGGTACATAGGTTGTTCTGATGTATGTTTCCATCTCCAATGTCTGCAATTCAGTAAAACACTCTTTCACTAATAACATCTGAACCATGGATATTTAGCTTTAGCGAGTAAGTAAACTGCAGTGTAATCATTTAATCTCATGTAGTATGAAGTTAATTTTTTATTATTTTCTAGCTTCAACCTTGTACATGTGAAGTAATTCCTTCATATGTGTACATTACACTCTTTCTGCAGTGAAGTAAGAAAGGAAAAATCTTAGTGTTGCCGTGAAGAAAGACTTTGTAACATTGGCACAAGCAACAGATGCTTGTATTTCATTAGATGTTTTTACTCTAAGCATGAGAGTACACGTGTTGCTCAAATAAAACTATTGGTTAAATTTTACTTCTAGATTTCTTTGTGTATATTCAGTATACAAATTTGCTACTGAGTTTATATGCAAGAGGATTTTATGGTTAGAATAAATTAAAAAACATTACTGTTTTGTCAAATAGAAATGGAGTGAGCTTGCACCATGCTGCAGACCTGTTGGCTTTTGGTGGATTTTTTTACTGTAGCAGGAAACTTCAGATTTTCTTTAGAACATGCAAGTTTGGTCACCTTTGACAACTCAAGATGGTTATCACAGTATTCTGCTTAGTATTAGTTGAGTGTGGTGATTTTAGCCCTGGCTGGGTGCCTGATACCCACCCAGTTGTCCTATCACTCCCCCTCCTAAACTTGACAGGGGAGAGAGAAATACGAGAGGTTTGTGAGTCAAGGACAGGGAGATCACTCAGCAGTTAGTGTCATGGGCAAAACAGACTCAACCTGGGGAGAAAAGGGTTTGATTCATTAAAGGAACAATAAGAACAGGGAGGTGAGAAGTAAAACCAAATCTTAAAACACCTCCCCCAACCCCTTCCTCTTCCCAGGACTCTCCTTCCCTCCCCGCTCAGTAGCACAGGGAATGGGAGCTGTGGTCAGTTCATTACCGACGGACTTTACCAATGCATCTTCTCAGGGGGAGGCCTCCTCACACTTCCCACTGCTACACTGTGAGGTCCCTCCCATTGGGGAAGCTCCTCACACTCTGCCCCAATGTGGGTGGTCCATGGGGAGAATAGTCTTTCAGGTATCAACAGGTCCTGCATGAATCCCTCACAGGATCACAGGTCCTGACAGCAAACCTGCTCTGGTGTGGGCTCCTCTCTCCCCACAGGCTCCCAGCTCCTGCCAGGAACTTGCTCCAGTATGGGCTTCCCATGGAGTCACAGCCTCCTTCAGGCATCCACCCACTCCGGTGTGGGCTCCTCTGCGGGCTGCGAGTGGATCTCTGCTTCTCCATGGACCTCCATGAACTGCAGGGGCACAGCTGCCTCACCATGGTCCTCACCACAGGTCACAGAGGAATCTTTCTTCTAGGGTCTAAGCACCTTCAGCCTCCTTTCCCACTGACCTTGGTGTCTGTGATGTTCTTACATCCTCCCTCCCCGTAGCTGCTGCAGTTTAGCAACTGCACAGCAACTTCTTCCCCTTTTCAAATACGTTATTCACAGAGGCATTACCTCCATCACTAATTGGCCAGGCCTGGGTCAGCAGCAGGTCCATCTTAGAATTGACTGACATTGGCCCTATCAGAATCACAGAATCTTCAGGGTTGGAAGGGACCTTGAACAGGGAAAGCTTCTAGCAGCTCTTTGTTTGAAGAAGGTACCCCTGCCACCCATCTCCCGCTACCAAAAGCTGGCCTAGGGAAAGCTGGTACATGGAGTTACTTCTGTAACACTTGTCAACTAAAAAATATTTCTCAGCATGTTTTAAAAAGAAATGAGAGATGCTACATATAGGTATGTTTTGATATGACATTAAAACACGCATACATCTCATACAAATCTGGAGAGACTAAGTCAGCATGGTAGTCGACTTGGAGCTACAATAGGTATTTAAACATAGTCCCTCCCCAAAAGAAAAGCAAAAAGGAAGAGCAAAAACAGACTTGGCAGAGCTAATAAAATGCCAAAGCCAAATTTATGTCACACGTCTCAGTCAATTGTTCCAAAGAGTATTGTATTCTTAGTATGGTAAAAAGAGTATGGTTCAATACAGTATCTGAATTTGCAAATACAAGATACTAATTTGATCCTGGAGATCTTATGAGAACCATTTAACTCACCAATTTAAATGCATACTTTTGATTATTACCTGTGAATGCCTACTTGTGTATATCAAACCAAGCACAGGCAAAGCTGCATAAAATGCTGTAGACGTAATGCATTCTAAATGACGGTGCACTGAGTGCTGTGTTGTCTGTCTGATGCGAGCAGCAAAAAGATTGATCCTTAGGGGTATATTTTCAACAAGTAATAAAAGTGTTACTAAATGACTAGGTGAAGGACAGAGGAATGTGACTTGGTTTGACTGATAGGTGATAAAAGGGGAATTTATTGCTTTTACATTCTAGTCAAGCAGCTGGGGAAATACTTTGTGAGCTCAAGCCAAGTCCAGTTTTTTAAGTCTAAATGATTAGCTCGTTTTAAGTCTCTTAGAAGGTGAGATAATAGAAAAAAAAAAAGGCCCAATCAGCTACAATGCAAGGGACATCAGTTGCCAGTGTGTTGGTCTGGGTAGCAGAGGGAATACAGAGCCCTTCGTCTCCAGCGCTGGCAGGAACCGGCCGTTTCTTTTCGTTTGCCGCCCTCCCGCGGCTCCAGCTGCAAATAAAGGGAGGACCTGGGTGCGTGGAGCTGGCTCTACACACTTTCTCACGCTTTCATTTCATTCGCACGCTGCTACATAAGGAGAACTCAAGAACTTAGAAACTATGTAAAATACACTAGTTTCAGCTTTTTTCTTTACAAGCAGAAATGCGGGGGAAGGTTTAAGCTTTCAGATAATTGCAAGAGTATTTGAAGATAAAAGGGGAGCCCTCTCCCATGCTCATTTTTATCTCTTTGGCTAGCTGGGTGGAAACCCGGCTGGTCTGATGCTGTGTTTGGGCTCCCTGCAAGGAGGGACAACAGTGCATCGATGTGGAGCTGCGGGGCTGCTGCTGTGCCGGGGAGCCCACAAGGCTGTTGCCCACTACTCCAGCAAGTAACGTCTATAGGCCTGGATTTGTAGTGCCGAGAGCTCCACAGTTTCAACACCATATGCGTTTCAAGGGTTTAATTGTTGCACTCAATTGTTGATATTAACATTTTTTGTGAAAAATAATTCACTGGTATAACGTAAAGTTGAAAGTGTGGTATAAATATTTCAACGTATTGTAAATTAGTTCAGAGAAGTGATGAAAAAGCAATTGTTTAGTCCCATCTTCTCAGATTATTCTGATCTAAATCGTGGATTTTTTTCTAAGGTAAGCAAAAAACTCTGAATAGTCTGTAGTATTCATGCTCCGTAGTGGGAATCAAGCTGATACACAGTGAAGTCATCTTCTGCATTGTGAGTCTGTCTTTTTTTGCCCTGATGCTTCATCTCTCTGCAGAAGAGAATCACGTATTTTTTCTTTAATCGGTTACAGTCTCCATTAAGGTCACAAATCTTTACTGGTCAGGTCATGAAGCTAATTTCAGTGCTGTTTTTCTACTAAAGATTTGCATATGTATAGTTGAATGGAAACAGGTGTCATTAGTGCTGAATTATGGCTGTGGATGGTGGAAAGGTAAGGTCAAAACTCCAGTGCAGCTTTACTTCCTAACCCTGCTATGGAGCACAGCAAGTTGTTCATCACTGGCATTCACTTACCGCTCTGTTCACAGGAATAAGAAAGGGACACTGAAAGGGACGTTGTGAAGATAAATCTATAAACCAACAGATATTTCATGACAACTCATGGATATGTGAGCACCAAAGCAGTTCAAAAGGGTTGTTGACCTTTCAATAGGGCAAAGTTGTCAGTCTGTTCCTGTAATGTCAAAGGCAGCAAGAGAGCTGCTGTAAGATGTTTAATTACCCAAAATGGTCAAGAGTGTGGTGTTATCTCTTGCAGGAAACAGAAATAGCTCTGTGTGATTGCTCTGGTGTATTGGTGACAGCTAGACTCAGGAGGAAAAGGCACTACGTACTTAATCACTGGTATCATTCCTTATGCAGGACCCTGTCCTCTTCTTTGAGGATTGCTTTTGAGGTCACACCATAATTAATGTCTGAGTTCAGATAATTACAGTTGTCGAGAATCACATTTTAAATTCAGAAAAATCTTTAACAAGAGGCTTTCTCTGTTTCAGAGCTCTTTAAGCCAACAGTTCACTGTAGTTCTATGCTGCCTGACAGCTTACATCAGATCCTACAAAGGAACTGGAGCTATTTAGAAATTAATTAATGCAGACAAGTTTACAGTTGATTAGATATCTCACTGGGAGCTCTACTGTTTTGCATTGCCATGTTTTCATGCTACTGGAACACATCTGTTGATTATTCTTCTTCTGTTCATTGAAGAGCTTTCTTAGTGATGTCTTCACTTGCTACTTTCTCCCTCTACTGTAAGAATTTTCAGATGAAAACAATGTATTTCACTGTGAGAAAAAAAAAAAAAAAGCTTCATTATGTGAACAAGGCTGCATGAGATAAAGCATTACAAAATACTCCTAAAATGAATATTATGGAATGCGTAATATTTTTCTTCCCTATATTTTGACCACAGGATTTAAAATATACCAGTTCCACTACATATACTGATGTGGCTTTTTAATATAGTCATGCCTGCATGATGCATATTGCTTCTCTCTGCTCAGTGCTTGCCTCAAGACCAGCTACATCCAGAATAAACGTGCTTTGTGAGAAGATACGCAAAGACCAAAAACAATACTGATAAAGTTCTGTCTTTATTGCTGATCAGATGGGCAATTTCTCGCCTATGCTGAAGAGAATTTAAGCCATCTTCTTAACAAGGAATCTTTAGTAGCATTAAGCGTACCTGTGAGATGCAATGATGTTTGTTGAAGAGGTCAGAGAACCCTCTTAGCTCTGAAAGAGTAGCTTTATGACATTTAACATCTTCCAGTCATTGGAAGATCAGCAACAAAAAGTACTGAAGCTACCAGTCAATGACAGCTCTTGAACAAGAACATTCTCTATCTTAAATACCATCTTCATTCTTTGATTTTATTCCGTTCCTTTCCCCATATTTGTTTTGTGTTTGTGTGTGTGTGGTGTTAAAGTGACATGGCATTTCTAGCACTTTGCTCAGTGTCTGCCTTTTCCTTTCCTTTTCCTTCACAACTGCTCCAGACTGATCGCATAAATCCAGATGACATAGATTTAGAAAATGAGCCCTGGTATAAATTCTTTTCAGAACTGGAGTTTGGACGTCCGGTAAGTGAGGACAGAATATTCCTACATAAACATTAGAGGGGGGGAAAAAAATACAATGAGGACTTTACAAATTACGAAATTTAGCAACCGTTTGCCAGTAAAGTTATTATGACCCTTTTTTTTTTTTTGAGAAAGCTCAATAAAGTCGTCTCATGCATATGACATTTTGCAAGTGGACCCTTAAATTGCCAGAGTAGTGGCTTTTATAGCTTTGATATTAGACAAATACTAGTGTGTAAATATTTAAGAACAAGACAAATTGCACGTTAAACAGGGATGTTCACTGGGCTCCCAAAATCCTCTGCATTTGGCTGGATTGTTTTTGAGCAATCTTATCAGAACAGAAAAATATGTCAAGTTTGTGTTAGGGATGCCAAGTGACAAATCATGTATTTTATGTGAAGGAAGGTGTCTCAGTTGAAGTACATACAGCCATATACAAATTGCTTGTGGCAGTAAATGCTGAGGTTTTTTCATTTTTTCCTCTCTCACATGCATACAGACACGGTACGTATTTTGCACCTGAACACCAAGATACGGTTTTGCTCTCTTTTCATAGTGAACATCTGCTTGAACTGACAGATTTCAGTTCAGCTTCTATTTTCCCAAATAGCCAGGTGGGAAAAAAAAAAAAGGACTCAGAAGACAAGTGCTTAGTCCTAACACATGCATTTTCATTTAAAATTATAAACCTGAAAAGCTTCGTTTGGTTGAAATACCTCAACAGCAGAGATACCTGATTTTCACCTTTGGTTGCCTAGGCACTCATAAGTCTTCTGCAAATACCACAGGCTTAACTGGATGTGAGCACCAAAGGCTGTTTGTGTATTTTACACAAGGATAAAACAGTCACATTGTCCTCAAAGCAGGAGTGAGAACTAGGTTTTCCTGCAGACTGCCTTGACAGCTGGGCTGGAGCTGCACCTGCTCATGCAAACACCCTCTGTCGCTCCATGGGGGCAGAAGCAGTCCAGATATTTTCTTCTGATGAACAATGTGTCGACAATATTTTTACTGGTAACAATAACCTGAGAATAGTCTTTCCTGTAAGATGAAATATAGTCAGACTTCACCAGCAGGACATAACTGTGATGCTTTACACTCTTCTGTCCCATCAGTATTTTAGAACTGTTAGTACTGATTCAACCATTCCAGCTGTAAATTTTGTCACCTAAAGCTACTAACATTTTATTAAGATGCTTGTCATTTTAAAAATGTTGTAACACATTCTTCCTTCCATTCTTCCCGTGTGTGTCACTCTTTGTATCTGACGTTGTCAACACTTAAGTTTCTAACTGTGTCACCTTCTCCACATGTTTCATTCCTTGCTGCCATTGATTCCACTCCATTTCATCTCTGCACTTCTGCTTTTATGATGCAGCCACCTAAAAAGCTTTTGGACTATGTTCAAGACAGTTCTTCTAATAGCCCCAATGAGGTAAATGAGTGATTCTTGTTCAGATTATTCTCTTGGGAAGAAGGGTTGGAGTGCTCACCATTTATGTCTTAGGTTTGTTAAAACTTAGTGGTTTCCTTCTGATCTAGCTATGAGATGTTTCTAATTCACAATCATTGTATCTTTGTCTTCATATCTTTCCAGATCACTAGTGCATTTGGATGTTGATCTTATAATCCTAGGAACTGTGAGTCCTTATCCCCAAAAATTCTCAGAGATTAACACTCAGAAATACACAAGAGCCCATACGTCTCTAACTCTTTGACAAATTCCCACTTCTTCAGAGCTGGGCAAGTTCATTGCTTTCAAACACAATTAATACATCAGTAATAATTTTTAATTAAACTATCTGACCACAAATTCTGTACTTGAAGCAAAAGCCGTTGTGGCTAAATTATTGTTTCTCAGTTAAGTGCACACAACTAAGGTTGCCAATCAGGTAAACCAGCAATTAATAATCCTGTTGTAAATTTATAACCACAGGATTGACAGTCACTGTCATTACTCCAAACAAAAGGCAGCAAGGTCAGGTAGCAGGCTGTCATTGCCCTACTCTGAGTGGGAGAGATTCAGGCTTTCATTCCTTGGGCAAAAGTCGGTGAATCCTGTAACGACAACTTTACTTCATGTGGCGGCTTTACTTCATTCATATCCATGGTTCACGACCATCTCCAAATATTAAATGCAAATTATGGCCCTAAATTGTTAATTGTTGGCAACTTACTCTGGTTTGCTTTTAAGCTCTACAAACCTGGAAAAACCTCACAGTTGTGAAATTTGGGCCTAGTTTTGTGAGACAATAAGCTTCTAGGCCTCCACTAGTATTTGATAGTACTCTGCATATCGAGGAAGGCAATTTAAAAGCTCTGACATGATTGTTTGAAATATGATATGTTTGGTAGGTGTGGGTAAAACAGTTGTTAAGTAATGCTGCTTTTCTCTGTGTTTAATTTACGAAGACATGCATCTTTTCTTTTGAAACTTTGAAATATTTGAATATGATCAATCATGTTCACAAACTACAGCAAATTAGAGGGGGGAAATATTCAAAACAACTTTAGTTAAAGTATTAGAACCATCATGCAAACAGTCCTGTTTGTAATTTACAACTTTTGCCTACCCTCTTTTCTCTAACTTAATTTTCAATCACCATTAAAGCCTTGATGTATGGAAACAGCTAAAAGGTTAGCGTAATTGTAAAAATATCCCTGGGGGCTTTGAGTAGAACTGAATCAAAGCATTCAACAGGGTCTGTATTTGATAGTTTGGGACATTTGTCTCCAATATGTAATTATTTTAGTCAGACAGCCTGTATCCATATAAGGCAGCACTGAATATTCTGGAAGATGCCTAATTAGCTTTGGAAATCGGGAATTGGGGGACATGTGTTCTCTTGAGCCTCCTGGAAGTGGCTTGGAGGAATCGTGGGTCGATAAATGCCCAACAGCTGATTGGACAGCTACAAACAGTGGTGCTCACTCCTGGCAGTAAAACACAAGCGTATGTACTGCTTGCTTTCTCCTTTATGCTGTATCAGCACAGCTCTGCCAGCAGGGACAAGGTACAAACTCCACACAGTCCCTATATAATAATATATGTTTTTGGTAAAAATTAGTATTGTGGAATGAGCAACATAGAGTGTCTTTCATATAGAAAAAAAAAATTGAAGCATCAAAGAAAGAGCAAAGGAGTGAGTTACAATCAAGTTGTAAAGTTGTATCTTAAAGGATTAAAAGCAACACACACTCCTTGCCGTCTCAGGCTGATCACTAACACACAGGCCTGGAGAATGCTGTGGATAAAGAAGTTCTCTCCAACTTGGTTTCAGTTGTGTCACCTACCATAGGAGGCAATGGGGATCTGCAGTGTCCTTAAGGCTTTGCATTGTGGTCTGTAAAGCCCTTGAGCTATTGCAAGTGGTGGAAAGTAATTATTGCTGCGTGGCTGCTTGGCCGGTATCACATGACAGATGACTTCAATCTAGTCTCTAATGGAAGGGGTTGGCATCTGCATAATAAACCCCACAATGGCAATAAATCTGCAACAGTTCTAACAGAGATCACCTGTAAGCCCGAGTTTCCTTGCTTTGCTGTTACCACACCGTGATGGTGACTGGTCAATAAAGATGAAGTTGATAGTTGAGGCCAGCTTTGAAATAAGACTCTGACCTTTCCCAGAACAGGCTCAGAGCATGTTTTGTGGGTAGTGTAGGGAAGGTAAATTCCCAGATTGTGAGAAGATCTCTCATACACAGGCTGAGGTTGCAGATGAATGTTGCTTGAGGACGTGTTCATTTACAAAGAATAAACTCAACAGCAGTTCCTAGTAAGTGAACATATTGCCATTTTCAATGCCACTTTCTACTTCCTGCTGTAGCACACACACCGAGGGCTGGATGCACGTCATTCTCTACTGTAAAAGAGACACACAGATAAACAGAGGAGGTTACATCTTCTCTAATGGGTCTAGAGCTTATATTAGTTGAGCTGGAAATGACCGCATGACAAGTAGCCCTGTTTTTTAGCATAGCAGTAAAGTAATTTTGGAGCTTTTGTTTCTAGCTCCCTTCTTTCATCCATAGCACAGGTCATAGAAGCAGAGTTCTGTGTTGCCGCAACTTGAGCGTCAGTTGACACAATCTGAGAATCTGTGATACGGTGCAGCGGTGGAAGGATAAGGATAAGAAAAAGAACAAAGCTATTCTTTTGGCTTCTCATTTTATTATAAAACAAAGCATTTGTCATACAAAACATTGTAGCCCTTTAGCATAAAATCATATTTGTTGTTTGGGGGCAGTCTCAGAGGTTTTAGGCTAATTGAGTTCTGACAGGAAAAACTTAACTGTATCCATCAGGTAGGAATTGCAGCAGCACCAGAGAAAGTGCCTCAACTTGGCCAGTAATGTGGTGAATATTAAATGAGATCTTAAAGTCTTACAAAGATGCGTTACTTCTAGAGCACACGACTCAGAGGTATTACCTGAGTCTTGCAGTGCTTCCATTCCGAACAGACGCAACTATGAGCAAATTTCAATATACAACTAACACAATGAACTGGAACCTTCATTGTGGTTTCATGATTTAGTCCAGTGGTCCTATTTTAAAAGAAACTGGAAGAAAATGAAGAAATGGTTATAACCAAAAGCTTTAGTTTCCTTTCTTCCTAGACTTGGGCTTATGTTGTCATTTCCCCCAAAAGAAACTAAATTCCTTCAATTAGAGGCCAGTTCTGTGTGGGCATTGGTGAAGCAGCAGAGTTGCCAGAAGCTTGTTTGCCATGTTACAACCGAATCTTGTTTTCAAAATCTGTTCCCTGCAAAATTTCTTTTGAAATCAAGAGGAACAAGAGCTCTGCATATGCAGCACAATAGGATAAAGCTCATATCCATAATGCTTAATTTAACAGAAATCCATAATGGAGCTAGTTCTGCCACAGTGTTTTAGAGTTGAAACGGGTGTGACTTGAGAGAAGTATCAGGAATTCAGTTCTGCCATTCTGGTGGTCAGGTTTATTTTACTGTTTTTTCCAATGAGCATATTTTCATAGATCACTTATCTCAGATTTGTATTCTCACTTGAGGAACTACCTTTGTGTTTATACAGCAGGTTATTCTGATCCAAAGTGGAGCTTATGAATGTGACTGTATGTAACAGTGAGAATAATAGCAGTAATAAGTAGTAATGCTGGAGAAAAGCTTGAACAGCTGTCCACAGAGCAAAGAACTTTCTTTTTAGAAAAAAATAAACATTTTTAAACCCTACACAGAGATCACCTTAAATAAGTTATAGAGGACTTATTTTTTTCCTTGGAAAGTTTATTTAAAGTCTTTGAATTATTAACATCTTTTAACTGTTCACATCTCATCTGACAGTCTTAACAAATCCTTATCTGATTTTTACTGTGATTTAAATTAAACTCCAGTTAAAAATTACTGAGAAAAGGGAAATTATCTTTATGTCAAGTCTTAAATAACATTTATTCCATACTGTATCATGTTTGTGTGGTTTTCCCTGCCCCATAATGTAATAAATTTCATTATAATCCAGAAATTAAAACGGCAGTTAGTGTCCTGATGGCATTACTTGTTATGTGATGCAGGTCTTAAATAAGGAAGCTTACTGACAAGTGAACTCTAACTGAACAATCATGTTGCCTTTCTAGTGCTCCACTTCTAAAAGTAGAATCGTAGACTCATAGAATGGTTTGGGTTGGATGGGAACCTAAAGATCATCTAGTCCACCCCCCTGCAGGAACACTTTCCACTAGACCAGGTTGCTCAAAGACCAATCCAACCTGGCTATGAACATCTGCCAAGGATGGGGTGTCCATAGCATCTCTGAGCAACCTGTTCAAATGCCTCATCACCTTCATAGTGTGGAACTTCTTCCTAATAGCGAACCTAAATCTACCCTCTTTCAGTTTGAAGCCATTACCCCTTGTTCTATCACTATGTGCCCTTGTAAAAAGTCTCTCTTTGACTTGAAAAGTAGTTAAAACACAGTAGAATGTCATTTGAAGTATGCAGTTGCCTGAAATCCGTTCCCAAATACTCCTGAACTTTGGGTGACTTCCAGAAGTATATGTAAGTGTCAATTAACAAATCTGAGTGAAGTCCTATAATAAACTTGCAATTTAAGTCACTGGATAAAGGAATATCTAACCAAAAAAAGCACTTATACAGGCCATGAGTGCTATTACTTCTATCATCCTTCTGGACATTGAAAAGTCTTTTAAACATTTTTCCATACAGAGGAAAAAACCTGGAAGGCTTCTGTAGAGAGAAAAATGGTTCTTGCAGCTTACAAATATGTACAATAGTTCTATTTCCAGTCCATCAGGTTAACTCTGAAATAACATGCAGGGAACACTGCTTTGTACCCGTGAAGAAATACCCCAGGGACCATGCAGTTCATTCTAGATTCATATCTAGTTACCAGAATTATAGAATCACTTAATTCTGACTGCGGGCTTGAAGCGCATGAAGTGGTTGATTTAAAATTGGTGTTCATTTAAGGTCGACTTTGTGTTAATGATACAATTCTGGAGCAGTACTCCATCTTCCAGCATTCGTGCAGTAGCTACTTCTCTAACTCCTTAAGCAATGACTGATGTTCTGTCATAAGAACTGTCTTACCAGGAACATGAGGTGGTACTGGCCACAAACATGGTATTTACAGTTGTGGGATTTTGGTAAGTAACTGTGGTGGAGCAGCGCTACAGACCTCACTTGCACATGAGGGAATTCTTTTCAGGTGTTTTATGTTTTTATAGGAGAAATTTTTTTCAGCTGTTCTGTATCTATATTTCACAAGGATTTAGAGAAGCATGACTTTGGATCATTACTTAGCAGTGCTTTAAAAGAAAAAAAACATTTACTGAAAGAGAATATGAAATGAAATTTAGTGATGCTTTTTAAAAACTGCGTAAGTACTCTCACAAAATCCTGCAGTATCTATGCTGGAGTGCCCAGGATGTTAACTACCGTATTCTGTTTTTATAGGATTTGTCAGAGTAACAAAGCATAATCAAACATGATAAGCAGAAATTGTCACTTTTTTTTTCGAATGCAGACATATAACAGATTTGTTTATTTGTTTTCACAGACTTCCTTATACCATCACTATTCAACAGACAAAGGCCTGGACAGGCCCTCTAGGTAAGAAATACCATATATGTTATCAGTAGACACAGATTATACAGCCCAAGGGTTTTCTTTGTGACCCGAAACCAGCAGATGTTGCAGATTTTAAACCTTACCAAATGAGGGGAGGTGCATGGAGGGACACACTGTGGTTTCATACTGGACTGTAAATTTTACTTTTGTTTCACAAGGACATTCAAAATAAGCCATGTTTTATCTGAGTCTTTCCACTAACATCCCCGATGCTTCTGTCTCAACTGCAGTGATCTATCATTTACCTTTACTGCCTGCAGCACTTTCAGTGCTGTTTCCCTAAGCATGCTACCTCCTCTGTTCTTGGTCTCTGTTTTTCTTTCACCTTTGCATGGAATTTCTAGTACTATAAAGTAGTCTAAAAATACTTGATGCATTTATTTCCAAGCCTTCACTATGAAAACGAAGTAGCAATTTTTGTATAAAACTTGAAAACAGTCAGTTGAAGAAGTAACTCAGCATTTTGTATGAAAGATGCTGTAAGATGTCCGAGACCGACGCTTTTCCCCTTTACGTGTTTTCTCTGTATTTGTCTGGTATTGCCTAATCTATAAGCCAATAACTATGAGCCTGCTTTTGAAATTCCTGGACCTTGATTTCAGAATTGGATTGCTGCTAACACTGTTTATTTTTGTAGTTCTGCAAGTACTGCGAGTGACTATAGAAAAAGAAGGAAGTCGGAACCTGCTGTAAGTCATCAGAGGGTGCACAGTGACCAGAACG
This sequence comes from Urocolius indicus, assembly GCA_013401255.1. Taxonomy (NCBI): domain Eukaryota; kingdom Metazoa; phylum Chordata; class Aves; order Coliiformes; family Coliidae; genus Urocolius; species Urocolius indicus. The sequence goes on along the minus strand of WBNH01008445.1, from coordinate 112,126 downwards.
CAAACAGGCCTAGCGTGGGCCGTACAGATATGCAAGGCCCATATACCACCCTTAGAAAGCCTTTAACTAGCTCATCCCCTTCTTCTCCATCAAGAGCAAAAGGTAAGAAGTAGCAGAAAACGACTGATGATGTGTCACACAATATGGCAAGTAGTAAACTCACCTGTCTACTGTTGCTCAGTGCACTTCACTGGGAGATTTACTGTATGAATCAACAGCTTTAGGCCTTTCATGAAAGGCTAAGTTGCTTATTCTTGCGTGTGTGATTTCAAGCTGAAAAGCTGGATTTGTAACAAGGATTTTCCTGTTTCAACTGCTTATTCTAACAAAAGAAAATTGATTAAATGAAGACTAAGATTTCTACCACAATATATAAACCCAAAATGTTTTATGAACTCCACTACCCTCAGATTACTGTAATTTTAAATCTATTTTCAGTATATACAGAAAGTAAATCAGGGTAAATAGCATATAAGAGTAAAGATGTGTTTCCAGGATAGCAGACCTTTCAATCTATAGATGATGTCTTCAACTTTGTCAGTTATCAGGACCTAATTTAATTAAGCAATTGGATTGGGTTGTTTGGGGCTTTTTTAGCAAGACTGCAACAGAACATATCAGACAAAGAAAAGCAGAGAGGAGTAGGAAGAGTGAAGTGATTGAAAACCAAATATATTTTAAACCCAGTGTTACCAAGATAATTTTAAAAGTGGATAAAGTCATCCATGTACCAGGCCATGCAGTGAAACGTTGGTAAGCTCCATTCACCTGCATTTACTTTTGACTACACCACCAATAATGAGCATTTGCCGTGACATAAACACTTTACTGTGTTTGAAAATGCTTCCCTTAAGAATATCTATGACAGCTAATCAGCTTTCAGAAGGTGACCAAGCTGTGTCACACTGTTATCTCCCAGCATTATGAAAACTGCTAGGATGACACTTTTTCTCAGAATTGACCACTTTGTTGAAGAAGCAACCCATTATAAGCTATCTGATGAGTATGGATTTTGAACTTCAGTGCTTCCGTTTCTGATCTAGATTCACTTTGTTCCAGAAAGAAGATTAAGCTGTTTTAAGCATGTGTCCTGAACTGACTGTTGCCACTTGAGACTATTGTTGACAGTTCAGTGCAAGTATGAGACCAGAGTTCCAAATCTGTCTCATAGTGACTTTTAGATCTAGCATGTGCATAAAAATAAGTCTTAAAACTTGCTTGAAAACTCAGGCTTTTCGTTACAAAAGTCAGTGTCAGGATTATTGTTTATTCTACATGCTGGTTAGTCTCAGTAAACTCATACATGTTCCTTTACACTTGTTCCTCAGTCACCTTTTTCTGCCTTCTGTAAGCTGCAGAAAACACCACCCTCTCCAGTGTAATTACAGAGGGAAGAACAGGCTGCCTGTGAACAAGTGGGAGAATTTTTCCGTTTGATCTTATATAAAGATTTATCTTTATCTTAATTATCTTAGAATATGCAGTTGCTGTGAACTCCCTGAGCATTATTCAGCTCAAAAATTCTGAACAGCTCATCTCAGGTGGAACAGTCAATATTTGGCTGAGGTCTAGATTGGTTTTTTGGCTTGATCTTTAAGTCCTTTGCAGTGTTTATTGTCTATTGACCTGCCTCAGAATGAATATTAATACTTGTTTTCTTATGTTGCTTTGGGGGGTGAGGAGGGGGAGGGAGTAATATTTCCATAATTCATAAGAAATTCTGATTGATGTTCAAATTCTCGTGAGTACATTTTTACACCTGGAAAATAGCTTAATTATTAGCTCTGCTGCCTCAGGCTGTAGCAACCTATGTACTGACGTAAGCTGATAGATGCATTAATTGCTGTCTCTTTTCTAGTCTTTCTAATACTTACTGATGCTAATTCCAACTTTCTGAATCTTTTAATTTCTGTCAATGTCTCCTTTTTACCATGCTGCTCTACGGATTATAAAGGTGGGGATATTAGCAAAGTATATCCATCCCTTTTAAGCTATTCAGTGCACAACCACAACACCTCAAATGAATTAGATTACTGTAGCACTTACAGACAACATTTAGCTGTTCCAAACGATTCCAGAAGGGCAATCAGCTACAAGAATGGCTGGCAAATGACTCGTCAAAATGCAGAAGTCTGGAGCAGCACAGAAGAAAGCGCTTCTCCAAAGAGAAAATCTCGTAGCTGCGATGATCTGTTAACGGATGATCGCGATAGCTTTCCCGATGCACAGGGCAAGTCTGAAAGCATGGGCTCTCTGTTATGTGAGGAAGACTCCAAAGAAGTTGGTTCAATGAACTGGGCCTCCCCATACACTGAGGGCCGTGGCAGTAGTAGGCCAAGGGTTCGGCACAGATCGGCACACGATGCCCCAGGCTTCCTGAAAATGTACAAAAAGATGCACCGCATCAACCGCAAGGACTTGATGAGTTCTGAGGTGATTTGTTCTGTGAAGTCCAGAATACTGCAGTATGAAAAGGAACAGCACAAAGGTATTTTTCAAGGCTGGAGAGAATCTTCTACTGAAGAGGTGCCCAGAGACATGGTGCCGACCAGAATATCTGAATTTGAAAAGTTAATTCAGAAGTCAAAATCGATGCCCAACCTCGGAGATGAAATGTTGTCAACTGTTACTCTAGAGCCTCCTAAAAATGGCTTATGTCCAAAGAGGCGATTTTCTATCGAATCCTTGCTGGAAGAAGAAAATCAAGGCAGACATCCCTCTCAGGTACAACGGAGCTACAAGTCCAAAACCCTGGTGCCAATTCATATCGAAGTGACCAGTGATGAGCCGCAACGATCGCACATGGATTTTTCAGACAGTGATCAAGATGGAGTGGTTTCTGACCTCAGTGACTTTATCCAGATAGAAGGTTCATCCTTTTGTAGTGAAAGTGACTTTGACCACTTTTCATTCGCATCGTCTGAAAGCTTTTATGGATCAGGCCATCACCACCACCACCACCATCACCACCACAGGCACCTCATCAGCTCCTGCAAAGGCCGATGCCCAGCGTCCTACACTCGCTTCACCACCATGCTAAAACACGAAAGGGCTAAACAAGAAACCACTGAAGATCCAAGGAGACAGGAGGTGGAATCTGGCCTCTCCAAGATAGCATTCCTAGTCAGTCCAGTGCCTTTCCGGAGGAAAAAAAGTGCAGCTCCTAAAAAACAAACAGAAAAGAAAAAATGCAAGTCATCTGTATTTGAAGCACTAGATTCTGCACTTAAAGACATCTGCGACCAAATTAAAGCTGAAAAAAGAAGGGGAAGCTTGCCTGACAACAGTATATTGCACAGACTTATTACTGAGCTGCTTCCAGACATTCCAGAAAGGAATTCATCTCTTAAATCTCTGAAAAAGAGTCCCACGCACCAGCCTTTTCATCCACTGCCTCAAGATGGTGCTATCCATTACCCACTGTACCAGAATGATTGTGGAAGATTACCTCTTAGTGCCTCTTTTCCAGACATGGACGCAACTAACAACAACGATAGTGCACTGTGTTTCCAAGGTGGATTAACTGTCTTCCTCCATCCTTGTGATCTACTTATCCAACCTTACTCCCTGTATTTCCCACCCTTTCTCATTCCATTTGTGTGTCGTCCATAAGAAGCTTTCATCCCACAAAGTTCTTAACAATTGATGTAATTTTTAGGTAGATGAGAATAAATAAACTCGTCGTCTATTCACAAAATACATTAATCCTCACAACTGGAGTGACAGTGAATTTTAACTAAAAGATTATTAGTGCTATAAATTGCAGTGGTGTTACTAAATTAAGCAATGGGGTTGTTTTCCCCAAGAAAAAGACCTTACAGAAGGTGAACGCATGCATCATAAGATGCTGATCAAACAGAAGAAAGTTTGCAGATAGTCTTTCCTTTATTACTTAAAAAACAAAACAAAACCTGCATTGAAAACATATTGCACTGTGTAATTGTGTTACATGTAAGTGATAAAAATGCTGTTCATTCTGCCAGTATCATGGAAAACAGATTCTGTTTTCTTCTGAAAATATGCTGATTCCACTGCTTTATATAACTTTTTGTGAATAGACCTTAAGGTCATTTTAAGAAGTTTCCATTTCCACTATTCAAACAATACAACTTGCAGTTTCTGTGGCAGCAAAACTAGTTCAGATATCTATGAAGTTTTGAGACTTTTCCAAACTTTTTAGATGGTAAATTCTCAATAATTAAAACTGGAATAAAATTGTCAGGGTAAGTGTAACTTTTGAAAAACTCTGTCTTGGCAGCAATCTGGTTTTAAAATTTACTTCTTTGAGTTGTTCATGGCTCTGCTTCTCTTTTTCCCCCTAAAATCGCTTCAAAGTTTAACCTTGTGGTATTAGAAGCAGCAAAATAGATTTGTAGCAGGATTGCACAAATGTGTATCCTGGATGCCTCAGACTACTGTCTTAGCAAGTCTGTAATTTATTTCTCTTTTTAAGTGGTGACATTTCTGTGTTAAAAGAATTCTACTTCTAGACATCCACTTCTCTGTGACAGGGTGTCTTTGAGAATTTAATGACCTTACAAAGCTATTCTTGAAATCAGAAATGGATGTAAAAGAGAATGTCTTTCCATATATCAATTATGCAAATTTTATCAGATCCATCTTTAATCTCACATCTTTTTCAGTAACTTTTGCAAGCAAGCACCAAGCTAATCAACATGTATTTCAAGAGAAATCAGAATTGAAGCTGTTACCATCTCTTCTTAACTAGTTAAAATAGATGTATTGAGAACAGAGAATTTGAAAAACAGCTACAAAGCACGGTTCAGAATTGAATTAGTCATAGTTGAGGCCTGATGATGATTAACCCTGGCAGGCTTAATGAGACTGAAGTTGTTGGAAATAATACTGGTCAGATATCACAGTTGCTCAATAAGAATTTTCCAGTCCTTGAAAATAAGGACATCCACAGTGCAAAGCAAACATGGATTCCTGACAGCTTCTGCAGCTCTGAAGGAGCCTGGCACGAGAAAAATGTTACACTTTTGTCAACATTAATATCCCTAAAGCAGCGTGGAGAATGAGTACAGCAGAATATGCCACTGACTTCCATCAGCAACAGTCATAGCTGAGCTTTACTTCTAATGAAGTTTCATGTTTTATTGGATCTGTGTGTGCCTGTTACAGCCACCATCCACACAGACAGCCCAAGGTCATAGCAAAAAATGCTGAAAAATGCTCATATTGACTGCATAAGGAGCTGTATGGAGATAAAAGAAATTGTTCTTCCTAAAGCTCTTCCGCATTTTCACTCAATTCAGTTATTTCAGTTTTCCCTCCACTGTATTTATCAATAGTCTTGAATTTTTGTGACTTAGCCAACAGCCCACTGGAGACCATTTACATCTTTCTTCTGTAAGACCCCAATGTGATGGATGAGATGCTTTCAATTCTTTTTGTCTTTTTCCCCACTTGTAATTCTTCAGAAACGCACAGGCTTGGTAAGAACAGATTGAGTGAATGAAGTCAAGGGAAGACAAACATCAGTCATATGTCTCCATTAGCAGGTATCACTGTGGCAGTAGGAGACTAAAATAGTAAATCTCAGAAGTCAAGAAGCAGTTCATTTCATCCTCTGGTCTGAAATAATTCCATTATAAAAAAGAGTTTGAGATTTTGATTTTATTTTTACTAAAACAGGAAAGATGTATTCACCATCCTATAATACACCATCCTGAAATAAGCACTAGTAAACTGTGCCGTAGAGAAAATCTGCCACGTAGATTGGTGGGTAATGGTTTGTATTCCATCTCTAAAACCAGAGTATTTTTTTTATGAAACAACATCCTTTTAAAGTCCCTTGTGCTGCCTAACACCTGCTCCTGGTAAAGTAGAAATGCATCTTAGATGGCTTAGGAGGAAACAATTTTTTGTCACTGTTTTCTCATTAAAGCATGCTTTAATCATGTTCTGTGCATGTCGCTATGTGTTTGTATCGTTGGCATTCTGAAACAGCTTCATGCAACCTGAGGAGGGGCCACTGCTGCTGTCATGTCTTCCATTGTGTACAGTAGGAGCGCATCTCTTTGTACAGTGAGGCATAATTTTGATCTCTTGATCCTATCTCATATTCTTCTGCTATGGATCAGAGGACAGCCTTTGCCTTTGCTTGACAGTTAGTATCTTTTCTTCATTTTCTTTAAAGGTGCACTCTAGCCCTTGTACTCTGTGCTTTTCATTCTATTAAAGGTAAAATAATAGATCTCAGCATCAATTCTCCCCCTTAAATGAAAACAAGCAACATCACAGGTCTGAGTGGTTTTGCTTAATATACTGTAGTTTCACATAATTTCTGTTTTCAGTAGACCAGGAGTCTCCTGGAAGCTACTCTTCTGCTTTCACTGATGTGGGACGATGTACTCCAAGGGAGAGAAGAGGAACTACAGACAAAGAGGTAGTAAACCAACAATAAATAACGCAGCAATATCTGTGTAGAAAATTGGAACCATATCTGAGACAAAAATTGGGTTAAAGACAATAAGGATACAAACCAAAGGAACTATTACCTATCATTTATCAGATGGGTTAACATCCCTCTTTTTCATTGAGGAGATTGTTACTTCAAGAAATTAAAAGAAAATCAGGCTTTGTAAGATAAGCCCTGTCAGAGCTGAAAGGAGTGGGTGTTTGGGACAGAGAAGAATAGCAGATGTGCCTGAGGAAAGGCTCTTTTGAGAACCAAGGCATTGTACAAAGAAACTGCTTCAGTTGTTTCTAAACTGATACAAAGAACATCTGTATTTCACCATTGTTTTTGTTTAGAAAAAGCAAAACCACTTCTGCTAATGCACTAGACAGAACCATACATCCTAAGAGTGATGTCTAATTACTATAACAGTGATTGTAATCATCTACTGATTGCTTATATTAGTGCTTTGGAAGAGGCAGTGGAAGCAAGCATACAACCTTTAAAGTATATTAAAAAATGCATTCAGGGTCTGAAGAGTATTTCTAGATCTAGAACTATGAATGTTGTCAAAACAGGCTTCAGGGATTTTATTAAATCAAAGAGTAGGTACATTTATATTAACCAACACCTACAGCCCATAGATTGTTAACATTTTGCATTGATTTTTATTAAAATCTCACACAAAATAATGGCAGCATAAGATGGTACTATATTTTAACTGTTAATATTTAAGTTTTTGCTCTCAGCTGTCTACCTCGTTAAATGGTGGTACAGGTTGGAACTGATCAAGGGATCTGGATTCAAATCCAAATCTGCCATAGTTACTTTAATGCAATTTGATTGAGCCTCTTTTCAAAGCAAGACTCCTCACTACAAAATAAAGGTTTAAAAAGTTCCTGGAGCCATATTATATATTCCTTTTAAAGAATCTTGTGACTTTTGATACGAAAATGTATAAAGTACTTAGACTACAAGCCATTCTTAATAAGATTACTGTAATTTAAAAAGAGGAAAGAAGAAAGGCTTCTCTATTTCCAGTATGTTTTGTACATTTCAAAGTATTTTGTAATTAATTGGTTTCACTGTTCTTTTAATACCATACCCCTTCTGTTACTGGTTTTAATAGTTACAGCACCACTGTGCCAAAAGTCAGGAAGGATTCTTATTTGAAGGAGAATTGTAATGGAAAAATCTATCAGTATTTCCAAATGCAAGTTGACAGGACCCCTGTAATAACTTTGGGAACTTTTTATTATAGAAAAGACAATGCTTTAGGTATGCTAAACTTGCTAGCATTTAGATGACAGGAAGAAGAGAACCAGGTCAAGAACATCGTGCCTGGAAGAAGAGTAAAATGCAAAATTTAGAAGTGTCCCTTTTCACTCATCTTATAAGAAGATGTGCAGTCCTACATCATTGCAAATAGTATCTCTCAGAAGCAGCAGAATCAGCTCGTTCTACTCACTAGTACATCCTAGAGAGAGATTTCTTAAAATGTAACAATCATATCCATGCAAATACTTGCAGAGAAAGACCAAATCACTGTACCAAATATCTTCATGTAATATTGCTAATCACTTGAACCTTCCTGTGAAGTATCTAGTACTGGCTATCAGAGGCAGACACTAGATGAGTGAGGCTCTTGGATTGCACCACAGTTTGTGTTTCCAGCACAGCTTTGAAAACAGTGGAAGTGAAGTGTCAACCACACAAGTGAGGAGACTTAGGGTTGTTTAGTGTTTTGAAACACTATTGAGCTTACCAATACTTGGTGATGGAACTTGAGAAACACATGGAAGGAATTATGTGATGTGATGTGATTGCCTGTGATAGCAAGAGAGCTGCATAGATGACTCAGGAGGTCACTTGCAATCCTATGTATCTCAGACTTTCTTAAAACTATGAATGTGACCAGCTTTAGAGTTGGGCAGAGAGGAACTTCATGAAATTCAACTCAAGCAAGTGCAGAGTCCTGTACCTGGGGAGAAACAACCCATGTAGCATTACAGGCTGAGGATTGACCTACTGGAGAGCAGCTCTGCAGACCTGGGAGTGCTGGTGAACTGCAAATTAAGCATGAACCAGCAATGTGCTCTTGTGGCCAAGAAGGCCAATGGCATCCTGGGGTGCATCAAGAAGAGTGTGGCCAGTAGATCAAGGGAAGTTCTCTTTCCCCTCTACTCTGCCCTGGTGAGGCCTCATCTTGTCTTGTGTCCAGTTCTGGGCTCCCCAGCTCAAGAGTGATAGGGAACTTCTGAAGAGAGTCCAGTGGAGGGCTAACAAGATGATCACTTGGAACTGAAGCATCTCTCTTAACAAGGAAAGGCTGTGAGACTTGGGACTGTTTAGCCTGAAGAAGACTGAGGGGGGTTCTTATCAACATTTATAACTACCTAAAGGGCGAGTGTCAAGAGGATGGGGCCAGTGTTTTTTTCTGTAGTGCCCGGTGACAAGACAAGCAGTAACGGGCACAAGCTGGAACACAGGAAGGTCCACTTGAATATGAGTAGAAACTTCTTTCCTGTGAGGGTGAGGGAGCCCTGGCACAGGCTGCCCAGAGAGGTTGTGGAATCTCCTTCTCTAGAGGTTTCCAAACCCACCTGCATACATTCCTGTGTGACCTGATTGAGGTGAACCTGCTTTAGCCAGGGGGTTTGGACAAGATGATCTCTAAAGGTCCCTTCAAACCCCTTAAAATATTCCTAACTTTTTCCAGCTATCAGGGTGTTTTTTCCGTTATATGTATAAAATATGATATATTATTTGCAGCTGAAATTAACCTAAAGATAAGTTTAGCAGAGAAGTATGTAAAGTATTAGAGAATATTAAGCATGTCAATTCCCATCGTACTTAGAGTTCTGATTGCCTGTAAGTCACGTTGGCATTTAGTTTACTTTTTTTTTTAATGTCTGTAGTTAAACGTAAATAAATATAAACATAAAATTAAACATAAAATATAAAACATAATATCAAATAAACATAAAATTGCAAAGCAACCTGTATTAAAATTAAGCTGCTATTTCTATTCTTAAAATACAGTCCTAAACACCTTACTGCCTTAAAAATACTGCGTATTTAATTGCTTCTTACTTGAAAGAACAACTAAAAGGTACAAATCGTCTTCTTTTTGGATCTTAATCAAATTGTTAAAAGCTTAATCATGTTTACCATATAGAAATACTAGTTGAATGTATTAATCACTTCGCCTACTTTTCAGAAACTGCCAGCTAGAGCTGTGTATGACTTTAAAGCTCAGACTTCTAAGTAAGTACTTGATTTTTGTTCACTTAAGAATTTGTAATTCAAGAAACCTCTTTCTAGTTCATGTGGCAGCTGACTGCTGTTTTAACTAGTTGCAACAACAAATGTCATGGAAGCAGAGGATCCTACTTGCTGTCACAGTAGTCTCTGCATTAGCAAGCTGTTTAAGTAGTTATTTTCCAATAAAAATGTCTTAAATTAAAAACATGAATGGCTGTGCATCTTCAGCCTTCTAGAGCATGACTCCTGAGGATCACCCACTGAACACTCTTCATTTGTTGTGAATTGCATTTAGCTTAGAAAAGGTACAGTGTCTAAAACATTTTCTCAGTGTGCTTATCAAAATTCTGTGTCACCATCTTCCTGCTTGCATCAACATAAACAGGTGCTCTGCAGGATGTGACGTGCCCCATACCAAGGCAAACCACAGCGGTCCCTAATAAAATCAAAACTGAGAAAAAATGTTTTGGGGTATGAGAGTGTCAAAGTAGAGTGCCTCTATTTCATTGCTGCTGCTGTTCTGATGATCCAATGCATTTAAACAATCTTTAGATACAGCCAGTCATTGACACTAGAATGACATTACCTCTGTCTGGTAGAAAAACTCAGAACTTGAATTATCAGGACAGAAAAAACAAATGAATGATAAAGCAAAGTCACAGGCCAGGATGTGAAAATATTCTTAATGATTTGGACAATTCCCCTCTTTTGTTACCCAACATTAAGCATGTTGTAATACCTGTGTATCAGAAATGGTGAGAACATAATCCTGTGTTCTTCACGCTTCTGAACAGCTATCTTGAAAGAAAAATGCATAGAGCAGTAGCATGCCAAGCTGTGCTGCTGCAAAAGAAGTAGTAACAGGCCACAGAGATGTGGGCTATAGTCTGTAGTTTTCCCTACTGATATAATAAAGAGCACCAAACACCCCTCAGACACCCATCATAAAAGCAGCACCCAAGCAGACAATCCAAAAGACATCAGACATCCATGCAGATACTACACTAAGTGCTCTGGTAATAACTAGCAATACTTCCTTGGACTAGCAGCATAAAACAGACCTGCACAACTTACAGATTGTACTTGCTGTTCGTAAATGGAAATCATTTCATTATATATGTTATAATCAACTGATAAATGTACCACAGCTATGACACTTTTTCTTCAGATGTTTAGTTGCTGCTTTCCGTTTCGGTTCTGAACTGTAAAGGTCTCTGCAATTATGCAAGTAGAAGAGTTAAATGGCAACCTGTAAACATCTGATCTAATCAAATTTGTTACAGAGAGCTGTCCTTTAAGAAAGGAGATACTGTCTATATCCTCAGGAAAATTGATCAAAACTGGTATGAGGGTGAGCACCATGGAAGAGTCGGAATATTCCCAATTTCTTATGTTGAGGTTTGTTCTCTGTTTTAATTCCTTGAATTAGTTTGGGTAGTAGGTCCACAGACTGCATGAGAATGATGAAAATCTGTGGGTTTTTTCTTTTCCCTTAGAAACTTACTCCCCCAGAAAAAGCACAGCCTGCCAGGCCACCTCCCCCTGCACAGATTGGAGAGATTGGAGAAGCTATTGCCAAATACAATTTCAGTGCAGACACAAATGTGGAGTTGTCACTTAAAAAGGTACCGTTTAGAGCTGTCTTTATCAAAATGCTCTTACAGTGTCTACTGCTACACAGAATTAATATATAGGTAAATACCACACTTTGGTGCACTCTGCATTCACTGTTTGCTATGCACAGATCAGTGTAATGGTAGGAAAATAACATAACAGCTTAGTGGCTTGCAGTCTTTCACAGCTGCCTGCAAACAGTTCAAGTATGTTGTGCTTGTAACCTGGATGGTGGTACATTAGCATATGAAACCATCTGCTGGCTGCCCACCTAAATTTCTAGTTTTCACTTCAATTATCCATTCCTTTTTTTAATCATTATTTCTTGCTGTTACAGTTACCATGGTAAGGTTTTTAACAGAGAAAAAATGGAAAACATGGGGGAAAAAAGTCTCCGAGATATTGGTGTGAATATAGCACTTCTTGCAAACACTTTATTTAATAACAGTCTGCATTTTCTAACATTCTCTTACCTTTTCTGCGCAAATCCTGGTGGTTATAGTTTAGTGTACATGAGTAAAATAAGTGTTTTATTTCTGAGGTTTTTGAGACACCAGAATACTACCACTCTAGAGGAACTTTATTATTGCAGATACTATATACTTAGTTGTAAGTAGTATATACTTCTAATCCTCTGCAAAGTTCTGCCTCTTACTTTAAGAATTAGAGTTTATAGAAGTTACTCAGTGGTTTGTTTACCTTTTGAAATAAGAGTAAAGGCACAGTTTGTTGATGCTGACCTAGAGCCTAATCCAGCATCACTGAAAATACTGGGTGTTTTTATAGTCAATTGACATTGGTACTTGTCAAAGAGGTCTAAAAAAACGATCAGGAAGAAGAACTTGGAAGACATGGGGTTTGAAGGAGTTTGAGGATTTAGTTCTTTGTAATGTTTTCTCTTGTGCTTATTATGGTAGTCATCATCTTGACAGCATCAGGAAGGTTTGTTTTTAAAAGTTAACTTCAACTAGTTTTCTTTGACTCCATCCCACTAAAGCTAATTTACAGTACTCCACAAATCAGCTACACAAACAAAATTATAGGAACCCAAGAGAAGCAAAAACTAAAACATAAGGATTTGTTACAAAAAGACATGGGGTAGAAAGCATATAATGTAAAACAAAGGCAGTAGCTCATGAAATTTCACAACAGAAAAGTTGGAGTAGAAAGTTGATATTTTCCATTTCAGTTGCTAAGCTCTCTAAAAACAGTGGAGACACTGCCCGACATTTTTACACAGGAAAAGTACTTCTCTCTCATCTTTCCCATGTACCCATTTTTAACTTTCGAACTCCCCTTAACTCCCGTTTTACTGATAACAAAGCACTTTTATGGACTTCATTGTTTAACTTTTATCACTTTTAAGGAAAAATAGGTGTAGCGGTTGCTGTTGCATCTTACAGTTGGGGTGCTTAGCCAGCAGTTTGGCCAACAATTAAGACAAGTTACATTCCAAAGAAAAGTTTAAATGTTACTCTCCAACCAAGAGTAGGAGGCTACTTTTCCTCCAAGAAAAGAATAGCATTTGCAGACCATGACTAACCCCCGTTGTGCTGCAATGCTAGTTGTATGTGTTGCCAATGGTAGTTGTATGTATTGTATTTTACATTATATATGGGAGGAGAAATATGAAAGTGAAGACAATTCTCAAGACTAACGTCAAACAGCACAATTCTGCATGTTAAAATAATATCTGCTGTTCAAAAAAAATGACCTTACAATGCATCTGCTGATAATTCATTTTCTAATGCATTTCAGGGAGACAGAATAATTCTTCTTAAGCGAGTTGATCAGAACTGGTACGAAGGTAAAATACCAGGAACCAACAGACAAGGCATCTTCCCTGTTTCCTATGTAGAAGTCGTCAAAAAGAATGAATCAAAAAGTGTTGATGACTACCCTGACCCTCCGATACCCCAAAGCTATTCTAGTGACAGAATACACCACTTAAGTTCAACTAAGGTAAGGATTATTTTTCTTTGCTATTACCCCTTGAGCGGGTTTAGAGGGACTTGTAATGACTTTTCAGCATTGGTAGTGGAGTTTATGTGTCATAAACTTCTTAATGTACTCATTTAAGTTGGTTTTGTCCCCAATTCTGCTTTCATATACTTGCATACTGGTGCTCATTTACATGCTTCAACGTTGTGATAAGTTCCACAGCTTTGGGGACAGCTACCAAAAGATGTCTGTATAGACAACAACTGCTGAAAATACTGCTTAAGACTAAACAATATTAACTGGTTTGGGATAGTTTGTAGAACAGGCCTTGTCTGGTTTTCCATAAGGCTTCACAGAGAACTATTTCCTTGCTCTTCCATTCCAACAAAACTGTTGAACTGAGAAAGCATCAAATGCTGTAGCTGCAGACTGAAGTATTCATAAGATAGGGCCTATTATTGTTACAAGAATCCAGAGGCTGCTGAAGGCAAGTCAAGAGTATGAGGCAGCTTAAGTTCTCTGTATTATCAAGCTGTCTTTTTCTGTATTTGGACATGCCCATCTCTCCATTTTCTACAGAATAAGCTTGCATCCTGCAGCTAAAGCTGGTGTTTGTGTAACCCCATAACCCTTGTTGAGCATAGGTGATGCTTCAGAGCATTTATATTCAGATTACAAAATTGTCCTGCCACTATTATTTAGTTATTACTGATTAGTTGTGTAGAAGCCTGTTTTTCTAACATAGGAAACTTTTGCAATCATCTGGTCCTAGCACAAATTAAAAAGTTGTTTTAGAAAGAGCCTCTTACACAGACATCTTGCTTCCGAATTCAACTATATTCAGAAATGACAATATCATGTCAGACTTGTTCCTGACTGCTGAGACGGACTTCAGCAGTCCTGAAGGTGTTCTGGAGTTTACCGCAATAACTGATACCAGCTTTCCTATTTCTTTGGAGTTTTTTAGCACATATCACTCACTGTTGCTTGAGCAATTGTGCTAAACTTCTCCGGCCTAATGGCAATAAAAATAAATAAGTGATACGAGTCAGGAGACAGCTTTGCTCTTCTGAACTTGCCCTAGACTATCGATATCTTTTGCTCTAGTGCAGCCTGTAACCCCGGGAAACTAAAAATGGCATGTCTCCTCAGTAGTATTATTGACTTTAAAACCACAGGTTAGAGGCCCTTGTTCGAGAGGGAAGATGACAGAAACAGGTAGAGTATTACTTCTAACAGCCCAGTGCTGGTTTAGCATACTGCATTGTATCAGTCTGTACTGTTTACCTTGGTACAGAAGACTCTGTAACACATGTTTGTCTAACTATAAAATAAAGCCATTTGCCTAACTGTAAAATAAAGCCATTTGCCTCAAGAAAACTCAAGTAGTAGGTAAGTAAGTTAACCTTTGTATTCTGCAACATTTAGCTTTTTGAAATCATTTCCCTATTCTAGATTAATATTTAAAGTTTAATGATGGCCCGATAACTTACACATGTACATCTAATTATTCTAGATCATTCTAACAGTGAGATTTTTTCACAGTGAGTATTTTTCACTCAATTTTCATTTTGGGGATTAATAGTAACAAAAATGCATTTTCAGTATTTACTGAAGCAATGGATATCTACTGATGCTGTGTACGTATGACCCACCAGTCTCTCATTCTTACAAAAGGACGTTTCTTTTACCAGAAGGATACTTCAATCAATATTATGTAACGGTACTCAAAAATATACTGCTGTGTCCTGTGCTGTCACTGTTTTAAAAGCATTGTTGGCTACCTACATTCAATTAGCATTGATCGTACCTTTCACAAATGTTGTCATTTTGAACAAATAGGGTTATGTTTGAAGAAAGAAAAAAAAGCTTTCTCTCGCTGCTCATGCCTTAGTAAAAGTATGCAATGTATTAAAGATGTTTCTTCAACGGTTACTCAGAAGCACTAAGTAGAAGCATTAACATTAGGATAGTTAGAAGCTGTTACAGTTTAAAAGAAATCTTAATGACGTCTGAGTGTACTTCTGAAAATACTGTTCTCAAAATAACAGTAATGGTTTGGGGGAAATTACATTAATATTAATGGTATGATTTAATAACCTGTGACAGGCTCACTAACAGAGCACCGTAAGTAACATAACTTTAGCATATCAAATGCAGGTCGCCTTCATGAATGTAATAGTTCAGATCTGTCTTCATGTTTGACATTTAAACCCCAAGCCACAACCTGATACAGTTTCATTTTTCAAATGTCTTTCCTGCTGTTATGATTCATGTAGTAATGATTTCAGACACCCCTGCTCACTGAAATGATACCCTATGATCCACATGATGGCACAGACATTTTTTCTTTTCCAGTCTACTCACATCCTGCTTCTCTGTCATGCTTATTAACTTAAATAAATTCCCATGTCTGTCTTATTTTTGAAGTTGCCTTCCCAAGCACTGGCCCCACTTTCCTCCTCTTGGCTACAACTTGATCAAAAGATTCTCCAGGATGCTGCTAGTGACCGTTTTTCAAGAACTGTTGGTTTCTCACCTTCAAGTGTGTGCATCTCACCTCCTTCACCATTTCCAGACAGTTTTCTTTGTGACTTAGAAGAACTCAGTTCTTTGGTACCCCAGTCTGTAGCCATCTCCCCAGGTAATAGCATTCCCAAAGTTAAGGATGACGACTTCATTCTAAATACAGAGGTCTCCCTCAGCTCTTCTACAGCTCTTCCTCTGTCCCTTCTTGCATCTACTGTCTCATCTTCAGCCAGCTCATCTCATGACATAGCTTATAAGCATACCAGCAACAATACCAAACAAGGAAAAGATAAAGACTTGACATGTATACTTGACTCTTCAGTTATCCAAGTACCTAGAGATTTGTCAGGTACTACAGGAGAAGGTGAACATGTTGCCATTATCTGTGACATCCCTTTGCCACATGAAGGTGGCTCTGTCTCCAGAGGGCTAGCCGCAACTGCTGAAAGTGAAGAGGAAACCTGTACTGCAGATCTGTCAGTTAACATAGAGGATCAGTCAAAGCCTCATGAATCAGATTTCTACAGAGAACAAGACACAACAGAAGCACTGACAAGACTCTATATAGAGGAGGAACTTGGACATGACAATTTAGAATTCCCAATAGCAAGGGGAGCAGGCTCCATGGCATGTTATGAAGGATACACTTCATCAAATATCAATAAGGTATTTAATTTCTGAAAAACCTGACTTCTGTGTTCAGGTAGCTTGCTCAATATAATTATTCCCTGCCTTTTCTTGTATCGCAATACACATTTGTATTGTGCACAGGCAGAGTTTTGTACTACTGTATTTGATAGAAAAATATATCAGTGTGAAGGGGATAGTCCCTTCTCAGAAGCAGGCATATATACCATTCTAAGTTTATGGTACAGCAGTTCTGCTGGTCCTTTCCCTTCTGTCCTTGTTAGCTGCCATCAAGATTCTGATGTGAGAAGGCACTGAACTGTTTCCCCCTCTGGCCCATTACATGCCACTCCTTTTAAGCCAGAGGCCTCAGAAAGCAAATGCTATCACCAGCTTTCAGAGGGAGGGACATGCCTCCTGCAGAGACTCAGTGGTTTGTACTTCACATGTGCCACTTCACCAGCTGATATATTTATAGTGGACTCTGTTGCGAGAATGTGGCTTATAAAAACAGATCAGATTATGTTTGGCAGTTAAACAAATGCTTCCCCATAGAGTCAGTTCCTCTTTAGGACAGCACGACACTGAACTATCCCAAAGGTGTGCTAGCCACTAAATGCCATAATGTCACTACACGGTTTGGGTGGTTTCTAGGCAAAGTTTTAGAACAGATTTTTTTTTTTTTTTTTTTTTTTTTTGGTCCATCCAGCATTCAGAGACTGTTCAAGCAGTTGTTCCAGCTGGCACGTGCAAACATGTAAATCAGATACTTAGGAGAATACAGTTTAAGGCCAAATTTATAACTGGTTGATTAGAAAGATTTTGCAGGCTGCCTCTAGCCTTACCTAATGTGAAAAACACAGGTGAACACAGGGGAGGCCACAAATGGCAACTTTTTTTTGACTTCTGAGGGAAGAATTTTCTTCCAGGAAATCACAAAATTAGCATCATATTTCTGAATGTTCAGGTTAGTTACATGACTCCGTATTGAACATATTATGTCCTTCACAGCTAGTTTTATAGCACAATGACTTCTCATTTTTCTTAAACATTTAAGCCAGCTCTACTTTCTGCGGGAACATCAGGAGATTCTGATCCTCCTTTCTACCTTTCTTCTAACCTTCCACTTCACTCTGCCAAGACATCAGCTTCTCAGTGTGTTCCTACAACATCCCTGTCTACTGTTTCCCTCTCACCTCTCCTTTCTAAACCCTTACATCAGCAGGAGAAAGACTCACCAAAGTTAAAGGTAACTGCACCTTTTGAGTATGGATTTTTGCAAATCTTCATGTATATTAAATAATTGCAAGGCTAACAATGAGTTTGACCTTTTCAGCTGTATTGTCTCCTTTACTAATAATAAATAACACAGCATGTGGAGCATTAAGATAGGGCTTCTTCAAATGAAACACAAGGTAAAACTATAACCATTAGAATACAATGAAGTAGCTTAAGAAGGCACCAGTGACAGGAAAGCAGAAAATCTTCCATTCGGTTTCAATTCCATACCAGGACATCAGTAACTCTTATTTAATTGAAAGAAACAGAAGCATACTCAAGTATGCAGAAACTAAGTAATATTTGCAGTTTACAAGGGTTTTCAATTTCAGTCAAAGGCTGGTAGAACAGTCATAAGTTTCACAGTAAAGCACCACTGCAGAGGGTCATGTTCTAAATACCAACTCTAGTAGTTAATGCCCGGGCAAAGATTATTCCCTCTTCAGTACTGTACTTTGTGTCAGCATTGCAGCTCTGTGGCAAAAAAAAAATGAAATCTGGGAAGCTGCTCTTGACAGGCAAAGTCAATTTCCAGCGCTGACTTCCAGAGAGTCTGTTTGCTCATGAAAAGGAGAAAAAGTCATATAAAACATTTGAGAAACTATCCTAGCAAAAGTGATTAGTACATCTATGGGAAAGATAAACAAAAGACCCAGACCATACAAGTTTTTAAAATCTACCACATCTTACAATATGTTTTTGTGGAAAACCCAGACATTATGGACACAAAAAAGTCTTAATATCTACCAGATATGGTGGGTTTTTAAATGAAGTAGGGAAGGGACACAATAGTCCTTTCCAGGGCATGTATCTATCTGTCATGGACTTAGATATGTTTCACCTCAAAGAAGAGGTAAAACATAGCATTGCATTTGTTTCTGCAACTTTCAATAACGTATCCATTGCGTGGTGCTTTTGATGGGCACTTCTTGCTTAGCCTAACTGACAAAATTTCCTCACGTACAGAGATTCTCTCTAGGTGACCCTGATATTCTCTGCACATGTTCGACCAAGGCACGTTAATCCCAGCTGAAAATTAATAGAAGCAATATCTATTTTAAAAAGTTAAAAAGCTCTGCTCCTGGGCACCTCCTAGACAGTGTACTGCTGCTTCATTGTGCACAGCAAGAAGTAACGAAGGGAGATGACTCCATCTTGCAGACGCAAGAGCCTGAGTGCTGAGGAGTTGTTACAGAGCTCTACTTCTTAATTATTGTTTTCAAACCATCTCAAATCTGTATTCTGTTTTAAGTCTTGGGAACTAATTCCTTTATAAAATTCATCAGTATAGACTTATCTGTTTGGAAATTGTTGAAATACTTAGACACACTCCTACCAACAACTATTTTGTACAATATTTCAAAAATGAGATAAAGATTTCTTTCCTCCCAGGGGTTAGCATACTTTTCTCAGCAGTCAACACTGACAGCACTGAGAGATTAAAATAAGCCAGAGTTTGGCTGTCATAATTTCATGCTACTTAGTCTACATGCTGGACTTGAGGAGGAAGGGCGATTCCTATCCTCTTCACTTTGTACATCTTGTCCATGACTGAAGCCTGCTCTCAACTGCTACAGCAAAAAGAACGTGAGACATTTCCAGGAATTAAATATCACAACTGAATCAAAGTTCTTAAAACAGTTCTTGAAACTGTATACTGATGCTTTGTTTGGTTTTTTATATATATAAAAACAAACATGTGCATACATATAGACATGAATGTGTGTATCTATATTTGAAATGTGGCTCAGATCTAAAGTATGGGATTTGGGCAGTAAAAGAGCTATGGGTGTGAAATGTCGCTTTGCTCCAGGTTGGTGGTAAGAATGTGTCCTCCAAAGGAAGAACTCTGAAGATGCTTCCTAAAGAGAAATGCTGTTTGCCTGCCTCTTTAGCCTCCCATGTTATCCTTTCTTGTTGCTATTTACCCTCTCAGGTCCTAAGAGAAGGCTGTTCTTCCATCTTGCCACATTCTACCAGCAAAAAGTCACAAATACCAAAGAAAATATTTCCAGTGTCAGCATTCCATTTCTTCAATGTTTCCCTCCAGCTCTCCCCTGCCTCTGCAAATTCACCTTGCACACGCTCCTTAGAAGCTGAATTCTGACAAATATTTATTGCTTTATTATAGTTACAATAGTTACAATATATAGTCATATTATATGACTATAGTTACAATTTATAGTCATATTAACAAAGCAAGGATGCTTCCTTGAAGTACTTTCCATCAAGTTTTTACTTGCTTTCTAACTGCAGATTTATGGTCCATGTTCTCTTCAACAGCAAGGAATTACATTTGTCATTGGTGTTTCTAAGATAGTATTTCTGTTCTGTGCTGTTGAGCCCTCTACATTCTTAAGTGAGCTGCTTCAGTGGGTACACTTGCAATAACTGTTCTTACTCCAACTGAATATGCTGTGATTAACCCTTTACTGGTAATATGTAAGGACATGTGCTAGAGCAGAAACCCTTGGAAAAAGGATGCAGTGACAACAATGAAAAGAACATATACTAACAGTTCCACTGGTTATACTCGTAACATACTTGCTTATTGTTATCAATGTCCAGTTTGCATGTACGAATGAAGCAATAAAAATCCCACAACGCTTCATTCTTAAGCTCTCACTTGACACAGTGTTTGTGGTTTTTCTAGGCTAATTTAAAGAGAGAGAGATTTGTTATGGGCAAACCTCCTCGTAGTCCAGTGATGACTAAGAGATCCTGCAGCTCACCTGTCAGAGGTCACAGCTATTCACACAGGGTATGGTACTGGATGCCCAGTGTGCAGTAGCAGCATTTCCATAGAAAAGAAGCTCAGTGTCTAGTCATTCAGTATTCTGCTTTTACCCAAGTGTTTCAGTACTATCAGTATGTTGTGTTTTCTTCCTGTTGTGCTCCTGTGCTATGTCTGAGTAAAGCCAACAGGTCTGTTTGTGCCAAAACTTGTATTATAAATCCATTAGTGTATTGTATTTCTGCAGTACTGCTATAGTATTTCCAGTGCTACAAGGTGTAAGAGATCAAAGTTCCTTATATTTAGCCTTTTTCCCCTTAAATTACTCCTCCGTTTTAAAGCATTTATAATTTATTAAAATTACAGCTTCTAAGCACCAAAAAATGTATACTTCATAACACATACACAGGCTGAATTCTTGGTTTCAGATCAGCGTCATTCTTTTCAAAATGTTTGGCTGCTGCTGTGTTACGTTCACTCAATCCTGTGCTCTTTATCCCAGCAATGTTATTCCAGACTATCGCAATCTTTATGCTTTCCTTTCCTAGCTGTGCTATAATGAAAATGTAACTATAACAATTTTACCTAGCCAGAAAGTCAGGTTGTTTAGAATTTGCCCGTGTTTCGCTCAAAAAGGGATCTAAATTATGGGAAAAGAGCTGCAACTTAAACTATATGAGAATGAGAACTTATGGGTTGTGTTTTACTTTCAGTTTAGGACTAAATTATTCTTTGCATTGATTTAACAACATTTGTGTCCCAAAAATGCTAACAAGATGAACTGTTTTCCACGCTGTTGCTGCGGATTTTAGGTTATTGTCTTTTTTAGTGGTACCCTTTTAAAAGTTTTAATTTTAATTTAAGATGCAAGTTTGTTTAACTTTTCTGCCCAGGAGGTGGTGGAGTCACCATCTCTACAGATATTCAAAAGACACATTATAGATGAGGTGCTGAGGGATATATGGTTTAGTTTAGTGATGGGCCTGGCAGTGTGAGGTGAGTGGTTGGGCTTGATGATCTTAAATGTCTTTTCCAACCATAATGATTCTGTGATTCTATTCTATGATTTTCAAAGACCTGGCTTTTTGGCAGGCCTCTGTTTGCTATCAGGTATGAGAAGTCTTCCTTCATTACTGAAGAGAGACAATTCCATCATAGGAAGGCCAGGATTCTTGTAGCAGTGGATTAACACCATCCCAAAGAAGGTCCAGCTGGGGATAAAATCCATGAAAAAAAGGGATTAAGCCTTATTTTACACATTACTCCATATGAATGGCATGTAAGCAATATGTTGAGTTGACTGCAGGTCAATGTTTAGTGTATTTATGTCTCTAATTGCAATACTACAAGAGCACAAATTATACACCTAATTTGCACCCCACAATACAGAAATATTATATGCAAGCAGATACCAGTCATGCACAAAAATCAGGTGTACTGGGGCCATTTACCTGACTGCAAACTTTTTGATGGTTTTGGGATTCGGATTTCCCAGGAAACAAGATAATGTAGTGAACTGAGCCATAGCTGAAAACTAGAAATCCTAAGCACCACGAGCTACTCATCGGGTGATGCATTTCATTGTATCTCTTGAGCACAATTAGCCAGACCTTGCAAAAGTCCCCATTCTAGACAGTACCACTGTATATGGGAATGAGAGCTTAGGGAAAGAAAATGGGGAGAAGGCTTTTTGATGTCAGCTGGAGTACTATTGAAGAAGGCATTCAGATAGAGAGAAAACTCTTAAGGTTGCCTTCTTCAGCCATATAACAGATCACATCACCCTGGTTTTCCTGGATTCTAATTCCATACAGTTTTCTCTGTAGCAATAACATAAGGATGAAAATCTTCCCTCACCTTGATTTTCTATCATATGCATCTACTGTAGCTAACTAGCAATAAAACACTTTGAAGCATTGAAGCATATGCAGTAAAAGAATATAATATTGACCTACCCAATTTCTTCCTGGCTTGGTACATGTTCAGAGCATTACATCCTTTGTAGTATTGTTTGATAATGACTTTTATTTGCAAGAAAAATCACAAATCTTCATTGAGTTCCTTTGCATCTCTGTCTTTGGTATTCATCTCAGTTACGGACCTGAGGAAAGATTAGCAGAGACTAAGGTTAGATCCCAAATCAAATACCAAGCAATCAGCCTAGTGGTGTATTCTCTTTTTTACTTGTCAAGCCAGCTGTTGAAGGGGATTTACTGAAAACTGAAATGTCTAATTTGCAGTCTTTACTGTCTGTCTTGTACACTGGTAGAGGAGAGTTAAAGAAGAGACCGAAGAGAGCTAAAGAGTATAAGCACTTTTACCTTTTTTTTCTTTTTTTTTTTTTTAGTTTGAAAACCTCTTTCCTGTCATTAATATGAACAAAAGTTCTGTAACTACCTGCCTGTATCTTTAGGCACCTTTTTAAAATCATACTCTACAGATTGTAAAATTGGAGAATGTTCACAATATTTTCAGCATATACATACAAACATGATGAAAAGAACTTTAACCGCTTCAATTTTATCTGGAGGTGTTGGGTGGGAGGTAAAATAAAAACATAATGCGTTCTAATATTCAGTTGATATCATCAGGCTGTGGGTTGTTTGTCACAGCTTTCTCTCCTGGAAGATTGCGTCATCTTCAAGAGTAAACTAAAATAGTCAAACCTGGGAAAGAGAGAACTGTGAAGCAATAAGACATCTCATAGCTTCATGATCACTTTGCTCTTTACTCAGCTGATGAAAGAAAGTGCTATGATATCCAGATATCAAAGTGTCTCCCAAAACAGATACAGTTCCCAGACCTGTATCAGACTGTCAGTCTCTGCAGCACAACCACAGGGCACCCTCAGTCAACAGAGAATCTGATCACTGCTCACATCAAAAGCTGTCTTAAGCAGCTGCTCCTGTGCTGTTTCTGGTCCCAGTCAGATTCTAACTGGTGTAAACCAATGTCTTTCTTAGCAGAATATAGCTTCTGTAGGAGGTTAACAGTGTTCATTTCCATGGCATCCAGATTTACTGGATATTAGCAGTAGATAATATACCATTAAGAAGGAAAGTAGTTCCTTTCATAAAGCTTTGCACTGGAAATACAAACTACTTTTTTCCTCTGAAGTGAAAGTGTTAATTGTTATTTTCACACAATTATACGTATTCTTTCAAAAATTCTTTCTGCTCTTTGCCTCCCGACAGCCTGCATGGCTTTGTGTTCCCCCTTGACGTTAAACAGAATTAATTAAAGCACAGCATGTTATGCCTGCCAAGTTAGTACTCTATGTGTGTAATGTAAATTGGTATGTTGTTTGTCTATGAATATTCTAAATTCTGCCATTACATATAGGAGATTTTGTTTCTGCTTATCTAAAAATATATTTTCCCCAAGGAATGTGTAACATTCATCAGTTGCATCTGATCTTTCTAATGCTATTTCTGTTTCACAGTGAAGAAGCAGCAGGGTTCTATTCCAACTTTCTACTCTACTATAAATAGAATGGACCGTTGATAAAGTTCACAGTTTTGTTTTAGTTTTTATTATGTCCTCCAAAACTCAGATCTTGAAACCTGCCAAGATTCTGTTGCTTGTCATGTCTTAAGAATTTATTGTGATTTGGAGATGGGGCAGGGAAATGGGTGTTTGATGCAAGGTAGAATGTGAATTTTCAAGCAACTGTGTATCATACCCCTATCCAACTATTTGGACCTTAGACTATAAATATTACATTTCAAATCATTTCATTTCAGCCACAGCGCCCTGTGCTTGCTCATGAAAACATACACAGTGGGGGGGAACCGTAAGTATACTTCTTGTCTACTAAACCAAACCACAACATTTAAGCAATAGCCAGCACATCATCAAATAATTTGTTAACCTGGCAAGTACAATTATGAAGATATTTCAGAAATTTACAGATAACCACATGATGTAGGAAGATATCCAAGAAGATCCCAGATGACAAAGCCGCAGTTGTTTAATTTACATCACACAGATATGCCAACTTCTAGTTCTCCAACATTTATACTTAAAAGGGATAATAATTTTGGCAAACTAAAGTTTGACTTTTTTATTCCTTCCATCTTCATGTCTCTGCAGAATGCCAATTAAAGATTTAACATTGATTCAACTCATCTGACTTGACACAAGTTATTATAAGAAACAGTTCTGGATATGAAAGGAGAGAACAAGGTTATGTTGATCATGGGAACACAGGCTCACACTTTTTGGTGTAATTTACATGTGCAACTCAAAAATTAGATATAGGAAAGCTTTTAAAAAAAAATGGAAAAAAATGGAGAAAAGGCTACATCTCAAGTCTAACTTTTGTAAACAATGGAGGCATTTGGGATAAAACATATGAGGTTATTTCACAGTGCTGACTGTTGAAATGCAAGGTCAGTGCAAGATTGTTTCTACTTCCCCACACCCCCACCAATCTTACACTTCAGTTCTGCTTTGGTGATTGCTGAAACCAGTAGCTGTTCTTCCTCTAACATTGGAGTTAAAGAAATGGCAAGAGAGAACATAAAGGCAGAAAGTTAACAAATAACTGTACCACAGGTAATATGTAATGAAAATAGGACATTTTGGTTTCAGTCTCACTAAAACCATAAGCTCTTGTTGGTTTTGTTGAACATACTGAAGCACATAACTCTGTTTTCTAAGCAATAAATATCTAATTGATTTTGTTCAATATAGTTTGAGTTCATAACTGAAGTTAGTTATTCATAAAAAGAAACACAGATATTTAAATTGCCAACCATCCATTCTTTGTCTTGAAGATGTGTTCTGCTAGTATTGCAAATGTTTTCATAGTCAAAAAAAATGAAAGAAATTACTAAGATTAGATTTCTTGAGAAGTTCTTGTTACTGTATTTGAATAAGCAATTGGCTTCAATCCTATTCACGTCATTTCATTTGCAACTCCTGTACCCCTGGAAGCTGCATTTAATCAGGTTTTGGATTATCAACATAGTTGTGCTTTCCCAGAATAACAAATGGACAACAGAAAATGTTATTGCCAGTAATAATGCTGCACAAATTGTTCATACTTCTGCTACAGAAATCACCAGAGGTAATTGCTTAAACAAGCAGTCCCCTTCCATTTTGTTAGTGTGCTTAAAATACAAAATTAGATTTTTCAGATTTGTGGAGATAACTGACAATCATGAGAAATTAAGTTCTTGTTTCTTCCTTGTAACAGTCCTTTTTTCATTCTAGTGGGAAAAGTAAGTGTGGTTTATTGAATAGGACCGTTATTAGACTAAGACTAGTCTAAGCAGCAGTCTGTATGTAGGTTGTTCAAATGGGACTTTCAGGAGCAGGAATTTTTTACCAAAATATAAATGTCATTTAAGCCAAGGAAACTTTGCCTGAATGATACAGAGCTAATGGAAATATTCAATACAACTCGTCAAAGGTGGAGTTATTTTGTTTTTACTGGGGGAAGTGTAATGGCATTAAGGTTTTAATGTCAGTGAACTGTTGTTAAGAGGGAATAATGGACACGATTATGTTTTGTCTCAGTATTTGGGAATTAAAACAATTCCTTTTTATCATTTCCACAGCTAGTCACAGCTGGGGCACAGATGGTTAGGGGGAAAAAAAAGGGTAGATTCTGACTCTAACAGACTCAGGGGCCTTTGCAGCTATCTTCCTGTGATCTGTCAGCCCAAGTAGCTTCAGTTCTCCATGTTAAAGGTTCATTGCTATTCTTTCAATTTTAAGAAACTCAATTAAAAGATGACAAGGAAAAAAATATAAGAAATTTAATGATCATGTACCTTTTTCAATTGATCCACCTTACATCCTTCAGTCAACCCCAGCCAAGGGCTGCAGAAGTACAAGTTTGCCTGAATGCTGTTTGAGTTACTGTCTTTATGTCTCCTGGTTTGATTCAAGCCTTTCCCTCACTCTCAGACATTTTGTTTATATGTACATATCAGGGGCAGCTTCAACAAGGGAAGGGCTATGGCTGTTTCCGAAAAGCAGTTACACTCCACCTTCCCAAAAGAGGAAGGCACCTCTTTTACATGCAGAGTTCCTATAGTGCTGAGCCTTACCTCAGCAGTTCACTACCTAGGCGCCCAGGGAGGTCCCTCGGTCGCCACTCTCCTGAGCATCCACCATGTACTACAGGAGGCCAGGCACCCTGCTCATGCTACACAGCACTGTTCTGTGGCAGAGAACACCAACACTGGGTTCAGCTTTCCAGAGCTCAAAGGCAGAACCACAGTTTTAGGTACTGATCATGGGAGCTTAAGGGACTAGCACATCTACAGATTAGCCTCTAGAAGTCCTCTGTTTTAGTAATTCAACTATAAATTAATGCTTAAAAAAAAACCCAAAACACCAAAGAAACAAACAAAAAATCCTATGTTTTACAGTCAAAATAAACTATACTGTGTTCAAAGCAGCTGGTTGAGGAGCCATCAGGCTTACTTTGAGTCCTCTGTCTAGTGCCTGATGAGCTACCCTGCTACTAAAGTTTAATTTATTTACTATAATAAGTACCTAGCCCTGAACTCTAGCAGTCAAAATACTTTTCCCCTATATTTTCAAGAAATGTGTCTTACTAGTTGATATCTAAACCA
Organism: Urocolius indicus; assembly: GCA_013401255.1. Taxonomy (NCBI): domain Eukaryota; kingdom Metazoa; phylum Chordata; class Aves; order Coliiformes; family Coliidae; genus Urocolius; species Urocolius indicus. Next base: position 85,125 of record WBNH01008445.1, on the reverse strand, counting down.
ACTCCTTTTCTTCAGCAAAGGTGCAAAGAACTCTTACTTCTTTTTAAAATGCATCATTTGTCCTATTTAAGGTTTCAGGCTCTATATAACTATACTCCTAGGAACGAAGATGAATTGGAGCTCAGAGAGGGAGATGTCATTGATGTGATGGAAAAATGTGATGATGGATGGTTTGTGGGTATGTTTTAATTTAGTTGCTGTTTCATATTTGTTTTTTTTTTCCTGACCTTTGCTCTTCCTTCTTTACTTGGTATCTTTTAAGCAAATTAATTTGGGGTATTCAGAGTAGTAAACCCAAACTTGGTTTTATCACAAGAAACCCCAAGCAAAATCCACTGATATTAGTTGGCCATTTTTCACTTGTGTCTTTCGGAACTGATGGACACAAATTGACATGTGCCTACGGTTTGTTGTAAAGCACTGTCATCATCATCATGTGAAAAAATGGACAATGTATTACTGCTCTCTTCATAAAGACCAGGTAACATAAAACTCACTCGCATTAATACATCTGCGGAAGTTACCTACTTGTGAGAACCAAGTATCACTGAATAAACAGAGATTTTACAACTAGGGTGAGATAAGGTGGCTGAATCATTCCATAAGCCCTCATGCACACAGTGGCTGACTTTATCATCTAACTAGTCCTCAGCATTTCAAAAATTCAAAATTCTTTAAATAGACTTGATGTTGTTAAAATTTAATGGTTTCTATGTACCAAGTAAACATTTTAGCACTGCTTTTAGTAAGACCTAACGATTCCAATCAAATACGCCGCTTTATTTGCTTTTTCCTTCCTGCAGTTATAATCTGTTAAAACTCACAGCTTACAAATAAAATTCAGAATAACTTTTGGGAGTTGCATTATCAAGAACTGTAGATATTTCTGTTTGTGTAATATTAAGCATAAAAATTTAAAGGCCATGCTTACCTAGTGATTTCCTGTTGTTATTCCCATCTTTCATCTATTGCTTCTAATTTCAGGAACCTCGAGAAGAACCAAATTCTTTGGTACTTTCCCTGGAAACTATGTCAAGAGGCTGTGAATTTTTTTTTTCTACTTATTTATGCTGCATCTCTGCAACACATCTGCATAAAGCTGCTAGAAAACATGCTGCCCTGGCCTTCTGTTCTCTTGCTTGCAGTCTCAAATAGAGGCCATCTAGTTCATCTTCATCCCATCCCATCTGCCAAACCGTTCCAGCAGTATTACAGCAACGACCACGGTGTGAATAACTAAGCTTTTCTGAAACAAAAGGAACCGTTTCAACATTTAAATACTCCCTGCTTTAAAGTCTTGTAATTCAAAACACAGTAGGAAAAGCCTGATCACAGGTACACAGATGAATTGCCATTGGTGGGTGGGGAGGAGGAGAATCTGTTCTTGGTTTGGACATTTGTGGTACTATCATGAAGTCTGATGGGATTTTTTTCAGATTGCATGTAAGAGGGGGAAGTTGCTGATTGCTATTTTAAAAAAAAAATTGTTTGGGTTTCCACATTCTTATTAGCTTGACAGCATTTGTTGCTTTCACTTTGCTGAATCACAGGTTTGCCTATTGTACTGGTTTACAATGTATGACAAATTATAATATAGATTTTTTTGCCTGCACTTGTATGTTGTAACATATGCACAGTGATCGTAAAATCTCAAGCAAGCATAGTGAAAAATGGAAGCACTGCAAGTGTTCTGAACGGGTGCAATGGTATTGGCTAAGCCTTTTTTCTTTTTTCCCCCCCAATAAAGCTGTAGTGTTTTCTGTTAAAAGGTAAGAACCGCGAGAGGCATTAAACCTTGGGAAAGAGGATTTAGCAAAAAGACAGACAATGAAATAAGCATAGGCAATAAGAACTTGCTACTGATGTCTCTGACATTAAATGGATGTAATCAAAACATTGTAATAGTAAGCAACATGACATTTGGGAGGCTGGTGCTTTTATATATCAGGAATTTTAAGGAGCAAGAAGTAAACAGTGTTAGTGCAAAAGGTTGTTGGGCTGGGGTTTTCTTCTTAACATAGCCACCTGAAAAATGTTCACAAGTATCATGTACTGATTTACTTCACTATATATATATGTGTGTATGTTAATGAAACCCAAGTTACACATTCTTTTTAGGAATTTAGTACAGAAAAAAAAGTCACAAGTATTCAACCAGATACATTTTAGAGATGGGTTTTTCTTTTTTTTTTCCTGAATGACACAAGTATTTGAAAACATGTTTTTCCATAAGCAAAGGTAAGCATAAATAGCAAATGACATTAAGGCACAGGATGATGATGACTATGGCTTTATAAAAATAAAAAATCAGATTTGGTTTCTTCAGCACCTTACAGATGGCAAAAGCTCCTACTGCATTTCTTATGGGTACAGGATTGAAATTATGAAAATGTATGTAGTCTCTGTAGCATTTTGTACATATGTTTGCTTTTTTTGTACAGAGCCATCTGGTTGTTGATTTAAAAAAATGTAGTTCCTTATTTGATCTTTGCCCTCTTCACATACAGAACATTTCAATGCGTTTTTGTTTTCTTGCTCTATTACCGTAAGGACATCTGGATAGTGCAATTCTGTAAGATAGCATTTTATGCAAAATTTTATTAATTAAAATATGGTTTACCAGCCAAATCTAAATGTACATATGTCTTTATTACTGAGAAATGTCATTAAGACTAAAACAAAGAAACATCTTTGTGCAGCATACCTTTATTATTGCAGATTTCATGGCAAAAGCTTTATATTAAAAGGCTTTCAATTTTAAACTAGATCTGCATGCAGCTTTGCTGTGAGACTAATACCTATCTTTGATGCCATTTATGATCGAAAACTTAAATATCTGTTGCCTGTGATATTTAAAAAAGTACTGTTTCTACTCTGTATCTGATTTTAGAAAAAAAACCAGGTTTTTCATACCTGGCTTTCAGGTAACTGACTTTGAATTCCTACAAGCAAAAGGTCTCTGTGGTTTTTTTCTTGAATAGACTTCTAATAAATTTTGCTTGGAGTACACAACTGTTTCCCCTATCATTTCTCAAAACACACCTAACGTTAATTAAGTATGGCTAAGTACTTATCTCTTCAAGTTTATATGCAAACGGTTTTCCCACGTCTGGAGAATTCTTTTTCTACCACCAATCATCCATCAGTTATATATATGGGCAGGCCTTGGTTTTTGTGGTTTTTTTTTCGCTGACTGGTAATACACTCACTGCTAGTGCCTCAGAGGAGCTCTTTGGTCTTTCTCCAAGCCATGCTGGCCACCATTGCTGGGCTTCATTCACCCAAATGCTGCGTGCACCGTACTTCTGCTACCAAAGAACGTGGCACAACAGCAACCTGCATTTGACAAGAATAACTTTTTTCCTCAAGTCTGACTCATGCTTAGTTTTGTCTTTCGAATATCTGGACTGGAAAATGCAAAACCATCAACACCTCTAAATGAACGAGTGTCTATCTTAGAATGTTAATTTTGTCTATAGAAAGGTTAGGAGCAGGGACTACTGTTAAAACCCAAGCAGATAAATTCCTCTTTTAGTATAAACATTGGTGCTGAGAGTGCTTTCAAACTGGACAAGGCCTAATTTACCTAGCACTATTATCAGTGAGGTAAATGTGCCTTTCCAATGCTAAGCTAGCTTAAACCTACCACAAGCAGCTCTTCTTACCACCCTATAACCAAATAGTGGAATACGCAACCAAACATTGCGTGATTTGTCCTTTCCGTTTCATGGGTGATCCAGTGACATCACTGGGGATCTGGGACATCACTGAAGCACTGCTTTGTACCATATACCTGTAAGAAGTAGTAAGTGGGCTTTGACAGTCTTTTGCTAGAAAGGCTAGCCTAATGGCATCAACTGGTTGGTGTAGTCTCACTAATATAAGTAAATCCTGGATGGTTAAGGGTCAGAATGGTTAAAGGGTGAAATAGTATCCTGTTTGCTAATTGCAAAGGGGATGAAAAAGGGGAAAAGATAAGCCCTTGTAATAAGAATATCAAGTAATTGACACTTCAGGATAAACTGCAGTGTTAATGTGTTAACCAAAAGTAGAGAAACATTAAAGTTTCATCCAGGTAAACCACATACATTCAAAATTGCTAACTGCTGAAATCATGCCTATGCTATATAAGGAACAGACTGAAGGATTTATTTTTTTTTTGAGGTTCCTTATACAATTCTTGTATATTCCCCTTTTAAATTCTTGGAGAAGACATCATAGGACTAGGTGGTGCTTTGCCCTTAAGGCCAGAGGAAGAGACCTGGGGAATTAAAGGCCAGCCAGTTTAATATGTAGAAAGAGAACCAAATAAATTAAAAGCCTTAGATATTTGTGGACTTTTCTAGAAAATGATTTATCAAACCTATCTTGCTTTATCTTGTCAGGATATGTAGCATGATCTTGATTTCTATAAGGTTTTTCTTCTATTGCCACAATAAGGCAGCAGCGTGAGCAGATGAAGAAAAGTCTATGCCAGCCCATATGAAATCAAGTTTATTGTAGAGTTGTGTTGCATTACAAATAAATAGCTAAAGTAACCAAAATATATTAAAAAAACAAAACAATAGATTGCACTTTCTACCCTGCAGGTAGCTGTGTGTTTGCTGTTGAGGCAGAGGCCTCTTAAAAAAGCCTGCAAGTCACCAAAAAGTCAGGGAAACTGATGCATGAGCAGCTCAGGGTAATGATCTATATCCCAGAGGGTCACCCTAGCAGGTTTAAGATTCCATCACCTGCACCAAAGCAAAGCACGTTGTCATTCTGCCATGCCTGGTATTTACTAGTTGCCTTTTAAATGCCAATGTATGAGAACCCAACAGGAACACGGGGTGCTTCCTGTGCATTTGAAAAAGCAGTGCACGAGCCTATGGGCAGCTGGAGACATGAAGTCAGTAGCTCTAGAAGGACCTTAGGTCATTGCTAAGTATATTCCCTTACAGCATTTATAGCTAGATGTTGAAACCCTCCCTGCCTTTGGTACAGGTAACAGCAAACTACATTGAAATCCCACATCCCACAATATTGGTAATACTGTTTCTATGTTAGCTTGAAAATTGCACAAGAGCGAAGTAGTGAAGCAACTCATTGTCTAGAGTGAGTTGGTTTTATTATATTGAAAAGTACAAGTGCAGGCAGAGACCAGAAACTACTTCTGTAACTGCTCCCACTACGTGCCACAGCACATAGTTAGTTCCCTTCTCGAGTACCTAACTGGCAATTTAACTTGCAATCAAATTGCATGTGGCTAGAAAAGCATATTAAAAAATGAAGTATTGGCCCTTTCAAATACATTTATACAGAATAATCCCTTGTTATATCCAGTATCAAATATCAACCAGACTGAGACCTGACTTATTTTACAGAGCAGGGAATTTGCCAGATGAACACGTAGAAATTGATACCTCATCCACACACAGTAAGCAGGGAAAGTGAATTTCTTCTGCTATTCTATAGGTAATCAATCAACATCATGCTCTTTATTTGACTGGATGCACAAAAATGCCGTTTCACTTTATCTTCCCAGCAATGGCCTGATAGTTAAATCCCTAAGTTCTAGCAGTCTGCCCAATAGAATCTGTTGTTCTCATCAATACAGTGAAGTGTATAGCTTTGAAAATTAAGGGTTTTGGTTTTTTTTACATATGTCTATGCAGAATATGACGGATCTGCTCAAAGGGAAACAGAATGAATGAATTTCTGTTTATACTACTCTGATTCAGATACTATTTAGGTCAAAGAAAGTGATACTGGCAACATATAGGCTCTCATTCATAACATAACATGAGTAACAGAAGTTTCTGGGTTAACATGCAGTGACAAAACCAGGGAAGAGCCTGAACAATCCTGCAGGTCCAATTTTTAGTGTAATCTTTCTGGTTCATTACACTGTGCACTTGTCCCCCAAAACTCCTGGCTCCTGAATCACTCTGAATCCCACGTATTACATAATTACACCTTCTGCTATTTAACTTGCATTTCTTCAAGAGTCATAGAGGAGCAGCAAGGTTCTGTGTTAACAAACTATCAGGAAGTAGAAAATATTCTTACTAAAATAGCTCTAATGCCTACAATAAGAAGCCCATAGAATTTTTGTTGGTAGCCTTTGTATAGTGACGTTACATCTAATTACAGAACGGGTGCACAGAGGGTTCCCGCCTCAGCAGAATGGCATTACATCACAAGTGACACCAGAGAGGGGGGAAGTAGGAGACAGGAGGGAGGGAGGCGGAGGGAATGTTGACTGCCAACCAGAAATGCGTTGCTAAGTTTATCCTCAGTACAGATAACTCACATCTCAACAATTTCTGTTTCCTGCTGCCAACACAAATAACAAACTTGGAAGCCATTATTTCGTCACCCACATGCATGCATAGCAAAGCAACCCTCCTGTATTTTCCATCTATCACAGAAGTCAGTAAACCACTTTAAAAAATATCCCAAGAATAATGTAATTATTGCTACTGTGAAGAATTATCAGAGTTGCACACAGTGAGTCAATACTTCTCTCCAAAAAGGAGGAGATACACTTCTCTGTCACAAGCCACTATTTCTCTTTGCAAGAGAGGGTCCTATATTCACATGGGTGCACTTTGAGTATCCAGCTTCAGCTTCAACTGATTTGAATGGTAATTTGCTATTTAAATATCTTAAAAGATCTGGTCCTTTAAGACTTTTTTTTTTTCCCCACTATCTTACCTTAAAATAACCTAGAGGCCTTTTATTTCAAGACTCTCTACAAGTGCTACGTAAGAACCAAGGAAATGGATTGTCATATTAAAATAGTAATCAAACCTTCAGTCGTTTGCATCAAGATTTTTTTGTCTCAACAAGAGTTAAGAATACAACTGAAACCAGCACTGCATGCACATGGGGAACACCAAAGAGACTGAACATGTTATTCTAAGTGGGTCATCGCACTGCTTCTGTCACTGTGATTTGCTAGATAAACCCCAAGCATGCAAGGACCCCACTCATGCTTCCCTGAGTTAATGCTCCAAACTGTAACATGAAACATGTACAAATACTGGCTGGCTTAAGACCCCCTGAAGGCTTTTTTTACACTACCACAGACTCATCTGTTATAGATAGGGTGTTTTTTCCACATGTAACTGGAAATATTTGAACAGGTGAGAATCAACCCCTCCTTCCTTAAACCATAAAAAGAGGACAAATGGACGTGTCCAGTACATCTGAGGTAGCACAGGGCAATATTATATGCCATAGAAGAGTTCTAGGAAGTATTTATAGACTCACTTCATCTGCTACTGCAGCCAGCTCTGAGGTAAAAGGCACAAAGTAGTTCTACACATAATCTGAAGCAGAAAGGATGAAAGTCATATGCAATCAAAACCACAGAGAAACATCTAAGACACGCAAAAAACCCCACCTCTGCTAGCACCAATCCATGCTTATGCTCTGAAGCAAGCAGTCTGGTAGAGAGTGGGGCAAAACTTTCTACTATTTAAGCTTACTAAAGAAGAGTGGCCAGAGAAATAAATTGGTCCAAATCTGTATTGGTATTATCTGATCATTTCTGTAGTCACTACAGTTTTAATTACAAAACTGATGGGTTTTAAGGTGTCACAGAAAACTGACTTTTCAGTAGCACACATCACTGATAAACAGTAGCATCCTGACACTATTGCTCCCTATCCAAACTACCTTCCTTTTTTGAAACACACTCTTCCCTTATTTATCCATTTCATTACGTGGTCATAAACAGTGCTGACTTCAAGACAGGAATCAGCCTTCTGCAGCTTATGTGTGTAGAACTTAAACTAATAGCTCATCGGGCCTTTGAGGTCTTAACCATTTCTTTAGTATAGGGGAAAAAGAAAACAAAACCAAAAAATACTAGATTAAAATTGTATCAACTATAGACATATATCCACAGGTCTGCACTGTACCTCAGATATAGAAGCAGCATATGTTTCAGAAATAAAGGTTAAGTTGGCCTTCCAACATGTCCACCCACTCCCCTGCCCCCCAAAAACAAACCAACAATGCAAAACCAAAACCAGAGACGAAGGGTGATTACTGGTGGAGAAAGTGCAGTCCGTTTGGGACAGGCAATATTTGGCCTATTTCACACAGCCAGCCTTGTCAACTTTTTTCTTCACCACACATCCCATGTGCATGATACCTCCCCAGGAAAGCCTTAGAAAGGCAACCATTTAAGTCAGGATAGGAAGAGAAAAAAGGCACGTTTAACAACAGAGGAAGACACAAACTGTCAAGCTCAGCAGAAATCAACCCATTTCTCAAATGCTTCAGGCTATATGGGCTTCTTACTGCCCACCCTGACGGGCAATCTGCCCTACTTTTCCCTCCTGTTCTACCACTCTTTCTCTTCCCATAAGCTCCAGAAGCAAGAGGACTATCAAAGGAAAGGCAGCCAGCCTTGAAGTACGAAACATTTTACAATGGAAAAATACTGCAATTCTGTTTTATCCCATTAAAGATCTTATGCTCTGGCTCTTGCCTTAACATTATCCAGAGGTCTAACAAAAGCAGTGCCTGTGACATCTTGGACATCATTACTGAAAATCCAGAACTTCCAAAGATAGAAGAGGTTTCCTGCACCAGGCCATGAAATAGATGCTGATCTCTCAGCACAACAGCTTCCACAGCACATGACCAGTGCTGGTTAGAAGGCCCTGACTTTAAACATCCTGACACTTCATCACCCAAGGGGACTTTCGCAAGCAAATTTTAAGCTCTAGAGTGCACAAACAGTGCACAAAGAAGATAAAAACTCAACCTAAAGAGAGACTTATTTTACATTTCTGAGTGAGTTTTTGTGGGCAAGGATGTTTGGATGGGGTGAGGCTAGAGGGGGAGATGGTAGTGGTAAGGATAGTAAGCAAGACAGTTTCCAGATCTTTATTTCCAGAGAAATTTTTGTTAGGAGGCATTTACTCATATTTCGAAGTGCTAGCTGCATATATCACAACACTTGTCTTCCCATTGTAGACAGTTATCCTTTGAAAAGCTGTTGGAGCATACTGGCCTGGATTTCTGTAGTACCAGAAACCTCTAAAAGCAAAAGCTCCCAGCATTGGTGTGAAATATTTTAACTATCTGCATGTTGGAGTTATACACAAACAGTTGTAAAATATCCACTATTGCTATATGTATCTATGTGTCAGTTTTCACATCAACCACTTCAGATCAAGTAATTACAGGCTGATGAAATGAAAACATTTGTCCTAGTTAAGTTGATTTTGCTTTTTTTTGTCCCTGCTGTGATTGTATCCTTTCTCACAATATAGACGGCTCTTAAAAATGTTCCTATATTCACTGAACAAAAGCATGCATAATTATTTACTTCCATTTGGTCTTTTCTTTTGCTGTTAAGAAACTAATTCATGGGGATGGACAAGGTGACAGTACCCTTTCAACAGGCAGAAATAAATCAGAATCCAAAAGGGGAGGGGAAAAGTATAAGTTAAATTTAAGTGTTAAGCCTGAGTAACTACAGTGTGCGTCAGGGCACTAGGATCCAGCTTTGTAGCTGGCTACATTCTGAAGCTGCTGATCTCTGGCTCAGGGCCCACCTCGTACTTAAAACAGAATACCATATTTGTCTTTCAGCTGTTACCGCTTGTCGTGACCCAATAAACATGGCTAACTCTTCCATAGCAACTGCTGTTAAAAGCCTAAACCCAAGCCACAAGGTGAAAGAAAAATAGGTATAGAATACAGTACTTCACAGAACATGACAATTGCATATTAGAAGAAATTTTGATGCCTCTTTCTTAGGGAAAAATACTCAGGAGTTTTGGCACTTGGACTACAAGTGTTTGGCCTTACATGTGATCTCATCTGTTTGTGTATGAAGTCTCATCTCTTGGGAGACCACGAGATCAAGGTATTGATCTAAAATTTTGACACGTGCTTTGGAGAAACCTTGGATGGCTCTGCAACTTAAAAAAAAAAAAAACAAACATGTACTCTTTCAGGCTAAAAGGCAGAATAAACCTTTTTTCTTTCTTCTAAGCTTCTAAGATACAAGGTTTGAGTCAGTAACCTAATACAAAACAGTTGTGAATATCTATTACAAAAGGTGTCTTTCCCTCATACACACAAACGTGCACACACACACACACACTGACACAGAGCAGTGAATGGAAAAACCTGTTAACTTTAGTGATGCAAAGTAAGCCACTATGGATCACACTCCAATTGCTCATGTCTCCTATTGCCTAAATTGCCCCAAAAACCTGTAACAAGTGAAAGGGAAACACTAGGCACATGCTCTCAGTGGCATTCACGCTGTTGGAGTACAGGGGTATATAAGCACCTTGCCACATCTGAAGAGCCCCATCTATTTTTCAGTTGAGGATAAAGACATGGACTAAAAATAAATGCTTTGGACGAAAACTGGGAGAAACTTCAGAAAGCCCCAGGATGCACAGTTTTGCCTCCTACCTCACTTTTGTCTTCCAAAAAGGTATTTTGTAGATAAAAGTCTGAGAATGCTAGTACTGCACAATTTAGAATGGAAGGCATTCTCACCAAGTCAAAAGTAGGATAACAATTTTTAAAGTATAAACAGGGGCAAAAAAACAACCCAAAAGCCTGTTTTAATGATCATCTAGAGGAAGGCTAAATCTTAGCCTAGGAAGAAAGTAAAAAATCCCAACATTCAAGCACGAGCTTTTTCTTGTTTACCAAGAAATCGCTGTTCTTTTCTTGATACTTCAATTCAGATCTTCTTCCAGATAGAAACTTTCACTGACAAAAATAAACTAGAAGAAGGGTAAAAACATACACACACGTAAGTGTTTCCATGGAGAGAGACATACTTCCACTACACATGGGAGTTTGAACTAGTAGTTTTACCACTTCAGGAAGAACAAGCTTTCACTTATCATCCAGTAGTGGCTAGAAGAAAGGTTAGTATCTTCAAAAAGCAATTTTTCCTAAATGAACAACACTACTACCTCCTGCCTGACAGGTTTCTCTAGTCACATAAATTATGCTATGGATCTGATCTTAAAGTCTTGAACTTGGCAAAAATCTCTGAATTTTTTTGGCACATCACTTACTGAATAAAATCGGCTCCTTTTCCAGGAGCAGCATAGGCAATCTCCAAACAAGCATTCGTTTTCCTCTAATTTAGCTTTTATCTTTATTAGTTAAGCAGTAGAAGGCTTTTAGTCACTCCACATTAAACATCACACTTCTACAACTACAATATATATTCCTATAAACTAACATAGCAAGGACACATCAAAGCATTTCATACTAGCTTCAGTCTTTAAACAATGTGGATACACTAATGCACATCCCATAACTGAGACTTCGATAGCAACAACAAAAATGCAAGTCCAGAAAGAAACAATGCAGAAGCTGTGCAGCTCACATCCGAAGCAGTCAGACAGTAGCCTTGAAGCAAGTAAAATTACTGTTTTCCGAATTACAAGTTAAGGTACCTCCCCAAAAGATGTGATGTTACCTATATCACTTCCACTGCCTGTTCCCTGACCCTCATCACCTTACTTTCTCCAGAAGGACTATCAGATAGCCTCTTCTGTGCATTGCCAATACGTGACTTATATCATAGAACCTAGCACTAGAAAAGATGTATGGTTAGGTACCACTGGCATACTAAGGGCACTCATGCATTTATTTTGGCCTACACAAACACGAGTACTCATACTACTTTCAGCCCACATGGACAGGAAAAGCACAATGATAGCTGATGCTCTACAGTCCCTGTCATCCAAAGACATCTATGGTGGAGAAACTATTCCAACTATCACACAGTTTCTCAGACAAACAGTAATAAAGCCACCAAAAAGCAATCCCATCCACTTCTACTAAGACACACAGGCAAGGCAGCAACATCTGCTTGTTAGTAGTATATGGGGCAGTAAGCTGTCCAGAACACACATCCATGCCTGTTTATAGCCACTACCACAGAAAAGCTCATTTGTAGGAATCACCACCAGAAAGTGATAATCATCTAACGATAGAGTTCACATTTTACCCCTATAGCTTGGAGAGAGCAGGGGATCTTAATCTTCTGCCCAGAAAAAAAAAAAAAAGGAAGTCGAAGTTTCCACGTAGAGAAGAAAAAAAAAAAAAAAAAAAGAGATTAAGTGGGCACAGAGGAACCTCATGAGGTTCAACAAGGACAAGTGCAGAGTCCTGCACTTTGGGATGAACAACCCCATGCACCAGTACAGGCTGGGAGTGACTTGCTAGAGAATGACTCTGCAGAGAGAGACCTGGGAGTCTTGGTTGACAATAAACTGAACATAAGCCAGCGATGTGCCCTCATGTCCAAGAAGGCCAGTGGCATCCTGGGATGCATCAAGAGGAGTGTGGCCAGCAGGTTCAGAGAGGTTCTTCTCCCATTCTACTCTGCCCTGGTGAGGCCTCATCTGGAATACTGTGTCAAATTCAACTGTGTCTGAAGTTCAAGAGGAACAGAGAACTTCTGGAGAGAGTCCAGTACAGGGCCACCAAGATGATCAGGGATTGGAGCATCTTCCTTGTGAGGAAAGGCTGCGGGAGCTGGGGCTGTTCAGCCTGGAGAAGAGGAGGCTGAGGGGGGACCTCATTAATACTTACAAGTATTTAAAAGGTGTGTGTCAAGTGGATGGGGCAACAATTTTTTATGTAGTGTCAAGTGCAAGACAAAGAGTAATGGACAAAAGCCGGAACACAAAAAGTTCCACTTAGGGAAAAACTTCTTTACTGTAAGGATGAGGGAGCCCTGGCACAGGCTGCCCAGGGAAGGTGTGGAGTTTCCTTCTCTGGAGGTTTTCAAAACCTGCCTGGATGCGTTCCTGTGTGACCTGATCTACATGGATCTGCTTGAGCAGGGGAGTTGGACTAGATGATCGTTAGACATGCCTTCCAACCCCTGCCATTCTGTGATTGCTAAATGCATACAAGCACAGATTAAATCAAGAAATAGGACTGATTATGGTAGAAATAGAAGATGAGACTTTTCTTTTGTTAGAGTCAATTCCAGGTGTCCAAAGAGTTATGTTTCTTGTAGCTAGATGTCATTACACACCTAATAAAGTATTTTAACTGTTTCCTCAATGCTGTTCTATAATATCATGAAAGAGACTTCTTACATCTCACAATTTCAGTGCATCATTTGCTCAGGTAATATTGAATGGCAAGCACATCAGAGAGCTGTTTAACAGCTACCTTGTATTGTTAAAAAAATATGTGACAGCATGTTAATTTATGAAGCATACTGGACTTATCTGCTGGCACAGAGCCTTGCTAACTTCATTCCAAATTTACTCTTTTGGAATGAGCTTATTCATTTTCCAGTGCCAAAATGGGCTTTAACTTAAAAGCAAATCAGGCATCAGCTTGCCAAATTTGGAGGTGACGTTTGACTGTAGCTATTAAAGGGAGCAGAACCACTGATGAGTGAATAAGCCAAAAAGAAAAACAACTCCTTCTTCACAGTCAGCTTTAAGATTCTCCATCAGAACATCTAAATGCTGTCAGAACAGAAAGGCAAACACTCCTCTTGGAAGGGCAAACGCATCCTCTCAGAAAACATTTGATTCTTATAAAAGTAATTAAGCACAAAATTTGAGAAGTGCATTAATTTAGCACAACATTTGAGGAGTACTTTACAACTTATTTTTTGGCCAGGAACCATAATCACAACATGAGCTCACATTAGCTCAGGCTCAGAAAGAAACCAATAGACGATAATCAATTTCTTCCCTACTCATAATAAGAGCTAACTCTTGTAAAATGCACTAATCAGAATCTTAATAACACCGATGGAAAGTCAATACATGCATACACCAGTTTGCAAACAATTTATAGACATGAGTTTTCAAAATGAAGGTTAACAGTACTTCAGTGCCTCAATATGACTTAAGCATCTCATTCCATTCAATATGCTCTTGAGATTTTTCGAAACATTAGTCATTATTTTATTTATGGCCCCAATTCTTCCTTTACATTTTTTTAAAATTAATATGAAAACAAGAAAAATCAATGCACACATTTTAGATAAGATGAAAACTCAAATGAAAACAAGCACATCTGTAATTAAACAAGATTTTTGAATACTAGAAGTTTCATTTATACTTTCAACATGCTTAGAAGTTTGTGAAACTGTTGAGAAATAAGTCATTTTGGTAAGAAAAAAATACTTTCCACTTATTTGCTTGTTAATTTAGATGATTAATGTAGGCTTTTAAAGGGTCTAGGACACTCCCCACTTGCTAAGCAGGAAGCTTCTTGGAGAAGGTGAGAAGGTTTAAGTCTCCTCTTTCTGCAATATTCTCAGAACAAATTTATCACCCTTGAAAAATTAATAAAAAGAAGATTAAAAAAGAAAAAGATCAAAAACAGAGGACATTCCTTGTTTCCTGAGCCTGCAGACAGAAAATTTAAGATGCTTATGAGCTTCACTTTGCTACGTAAAATCTAAACAGCAGGGAAAAGTACCAGAGTTGTGTGAAAATGTTAACAACGAATGTAAAATGAGGGGAAAGTTGACTCAAATCACTGTTTCACAACAAATACAAAGCTGGAGTAGGTGGAGAGGAGTTGCAGGAATATATTTCTCCACCTCACGTGTACTTGCAGCCTGGAAATTTCTGATGCCTGGGAGAGGAGTACAGTATCAGAGCCCTACTCCTTCTCTCTTTGCCGGGTGTATGAGGAGAATACCAGAACTGCTTGTCATACCAGCTAGGAAAAGGAAGGAGGATTTCTCCTTTGCTAGGAAAAAAATAAAGGTAGTGCTAATTTATCAGATATTCAGTAACCAAAATCTGATATGAAAAGCTCAAGATTCCAAGTTATTAACCATTGCTGCTCCCTGACTGTGCAATTAGGAAAAAACTTCAAACTGCACACAAACTGTTATTCCTTTTTGTTTGGGGAATTTGTTTTAAATTAAGTAGTTTTTAGTATAAAAAGATTTCCATATACCCATGTGTTTTGAAATAGAAAACAGGCCATTCAGTATGGAATACTCTGGCCTTTCACCTCTGGAGAGCCAGTACAAGCACATTGTTCCACATGTGCAAGTGATTTTCTAACTCCATTTAGTACCCTAGGCTGTTGCTGTGTAAGCTTCACAAACACTGGCCTAGTCCAGTACAGTTTATCTTGACAGAAACTAAGCTCCAAAATAGGACAGGAGGTTTATGGCTTAAAATGCGTGCTCTGTAAGAAGGTTTTCTTGTTTCTGTCTCCATCGGTGTTTACTCTAGTTCTGCACCCTGCAGCAGAGGACTCCATGAGTTTAAAGAAGGATGAATTGGATCTAAACATTTGCTACTTATAACTTATTTTTCAACTCTCGATCTGCTAAATTGTCAGAAAAAAAACCAATATTCCCTTCCTTCAAGGTAGGAACATATTGAGAGAGAAAACAGGAATCTGACATCCAAGATTATTCTCACATGCAAGAAGCCTTAAAACCAGATAAAAGAAAATAGCCTTTACTTCACTGACAGGAATGCATCTTTCCTAAGTATCTAAAAGGATAGCCTTCAATCCAGCTAAGATGGTCATTTTGGTTAAGTAAGAAAAAAAAGAAGTGCTTTAAAAAGAGTATATGTATAAAACTATACATATACTCTACAAACAGGTGAAGGACTTGCTTAAAAGTAGTCATGGAATAGAAACTAGGAAACAGCCTTATGTCATAGGTATATATATCTTTTTAATTATAAAAGGAAGAAAACCAAGGGAGAGGGACTGTGTAGACATAAAGCATGTGTCTAACATGATACATCAATGGATCAAGATCTAGCAATTTCTCTTAGAAACAACAGTACTTTGGAGAGCAAGTTACCCTTCCAGGAAACCAGGCAGAAAAATCTTTCATCCAGAGCTCAGTCTCATAGAAGCATATGACTTTCCCTGAAATTAAGAGCAATCACCTACCCAGAAAAAGGTTAAGCCTGCCTTCCCCCTACATGTATCTAACAAGATTAAAATGGATACGTGAGCAGATTTTAGTAAAGAGGTGTGAACAGACTTTAGACAAGTAATCTCAAATTGTTTCCAGTCGCTGGTCATGGGTTCTACCTGAGTATTTCAAATCCTTTTCTACTGAAGTGCACTGAAGGCTTCACTGCTTGAAACTGCCAGTACTCAGTAAAAAGACAATGCAATGGAAGGAACTCTTTAGATGGCTACATCTGATACTCTGTGCATTCCCAGCTACAAATCAAAAGTTATTACAGAATTCTCTAGGAAAGAGGGTTATAAAGGGTGCCAAGCACAATAATGCTTTCACTCAAACGAATCTCACAGAGGAAGAGAAAAGGTAAGAAGCTGAAGTAGTGCTTAGTGATAAATTCACACCTTGAACACACAATGTAATTCAGCAGGATGAACTGCATATTGTCAATATATAAAGGTATATTTTGAATCATTCTCAAAACATGTCAGAACATACTAGGGTATATACACAAAAGCAATGAGAGGATTTTTTTTTCTCCTCAATTTCAAAACATACAAAATATTTAACCTAGAATTATTGAGATACCCCGACCTGAACACCTGACTTGCCTTATTTCCTTAAATGTGTCTATCATCCCTCCCATTCCTCATGTAAGCTGTGCCCCTACAAGCTCACAACAACTTTTACACTGCAAGCTCTTTGTGATACAGATAAATTTTCTGATAGTTTACCTTGAAAGAGTTACTACTATTTATTTCATCCTAATCAGGATGTGGAATATATTCTAATGATAGACATCTATGCTGAGGTAAACTTTCATAGTGCTTTAAAAAAACCCAAACAAACCACCAAACCAAAACACACACACACACAAAAAAATTAAACACAACCAAGAAAACACAACCAAACCCCACCAAAGTTCAGATACCATCCATCCTAGAACAGGCAAAACTTTGGGCAGAGATACTTAAAGAACATTACCCATGCTTATATTAACTTCACTAACATTACATACTAAGAGAATATGTACAACATCACTGAAAACATCCCCATGTTTATTTCAACAAAATACAAGGAATACAGAAGTCAGAATAAGGTTGATCAAAACCCAAAAAGAAAGCAAACTATTCACTAACACTAAAACCAACAGAAGGCATGTTTTTAAACTACATTTTAAAAAGCTAAGATTTCTACAAAGAGGCATCATCAACTAATACAGCATTTTTCTACCTCAGTATGAGAAAAATGCAAGATATCAGTCCAGATTTTAAGCCATTAGAATTGGTGCATGCCTGCAGCTGAAGGGCTGGAGAAACTTTTTAGGGCAATTACAAATGAGATATAATGTAAAACAAGAGCTTGAGAGGTAAATCTCCTTATCAGTAGTTCTGTTTACATGAAACAGAATCACGTACAAAGTCAGAGCACTGCATTGCATAGCTAAAGCAAGCACCAGCAATGCTATCAACAGGATATCATAGAAGCAACAGGGTTGCTTTAAGAACCCAGAATGGCACTACATCCTGAAGCTCACTGATTGTCGGCCTGAGGGGCTGCCGAAGCAGCAGATAAAGCTGAGGTAGTTGTTGTAAACTTTCCAGCATTCAGGCTTTATTTGTCCGAGTTTGATACTCCCCTCTGTGGGTGGAGAAGCTGAGGGACTGGCTGACGTCATCCAGAGAGTAAGGATAAAGTGCAGTGCCCACAGCTGTGGGATGAGTTAAACTTCCTAAGAGGTATATAAGGTCAGCTGCCCTGTCCGGCAGGTGCTCTGCCGAGAGCACTCTTCCTCCTACAACTCTGCTCCTCACACAGACCCAAGGAAAAAAAGAGAACAATAATCTAGGGAAAACTCTCCACAATGCCACAAAATGTTATTCTACAAGGACCGGCACCCTGGGGATTCAGGCTCTCAGGAGGAATAGATTTTAACCAACCCTTAATCATAACCAGGGTATGTATTTTCTGTTTTATTTCTATTTATTCCATTTATTAATTGTTGCAGATATTTGTCTTTTACCTGTCTGGAGTGCAGAGATGCAAATGAACCTGTGAGTAAATTAACAGGTAGCTGCTAGTTCTGAGGAGAGCCAACAAATGAACGCTAACAGCTTTTACAAGTTTTGTGTGACAATGTTTCTAGGACTGTTTTATTGAGCTAAGAGATTTTAACTGCTTTTCTACTTATGCCTCAAAAATTACATTCAATTGCCTTGGTAGCAGAAAAACTCTGGCATTATTTCCCCAGGCATTCAGATGAGAGAAGTAGTTTCGAGCTTACAAAAAGCCAGAGTCCGCTTTTATCATTTTCATGACTAGCCTCTGTAATCACTGGGGGAGAAGACTGCTTGGCAGCAGCTCCTCATGGCTGCAAGTTTGTGCTCTGCAAACTCCATGCCAACTTTACAAGACTACTCTGACTCTCAGTTAATTAAATCAGGTTCTGATTATTGCCAGCAAAGGCAACAGCACCTCTTTTACATATGTAAAGCTTTTCACTTTAATGAACGTTAAATTGGTGAATTATTAGGAGGATACTCCGTCTTGAATATGAAGGAGATAGTTCTTCAGTGTTTTCTGCCATATTTAGAAATAGACGATTTTCCTTACTTCCCTAATAAAGGGCAAGAATTCTAGCCTTCATTTTTTCATGGATTTTGAGCTATTAATTCCAATTTCTTTAAGAAACCAATTACTTAATGTTTGGACCATATAAACAAGTCTCTTGGCCTGCATCTGTAGATATAGATCTAATAAAAAAAACAGGATACTAATTGTGATCATTTGTGTATTTTGAAAATTGTACTAAATGCATCTCAGACTTGGATTAGTTCACTTTATATTTTTCCTGCTCTTCAGAACCTCAGACACACCGAGCATGTGTTCCATAACCCTCCACATCACCAATGCTTTTTTTTTTTCCTTTTAAAAGCCTTGCACTATGACTCAATATATACACTATGCCTGGTATTAAATAAACGTCAAGAGCCGTGAAGGATGGATACCACTGGTGATGCCTTGCAGTGCAATATGCTTCTAAACAAGAGTCTGTAGAAAGTTCAAGAACCACTCTTTCACATGTTATACTAGTAAAAATTAATTTCATTTAATCACCTATTCTGAATTCACAGAAGCATAAAAGACTTCACTTATTTTAAACAGAAATAAACCAGAATGCTACTATTTGACTGTATGTAGCTTCATAACAAGTACTCATAGGACATAGCAAAGCCTTTGGAGAAACAGGAGATTAAAACATTGAATAAAAAAGAGAAACAATCTCTGTATGTTTTGGGACCTTCAATGCCTTTTATGGGCCTCCAAAAGAAAAATAGTTTCCATTATCTCCTATGAAAAATATCTTAGTGGTGTCTGGTTTGTACTTTCTTTGTGTTTAGATTAAGTGCAATGAAGTTTAAAACTGCAATAACAAAGGATGTTACTATAAATGTAACATTCTAAATAATAAATTATTTTGCAATTGACTCATACCTACCAAATGCCTCACAAGACATAAGCCATTGGTTTCTAATACAGTACAGAAACACTCAAAATCACATTTAAAGTAGAACTGTGAAATAAAATATACATAGGAAAAAAACATGTTTAAGTTTGTGGCGGCTCAAGAACGCTTTAAGTTCAAGAACATTAGTGGTAGATTTGTTTATATTTTGTTGCCACAGCATACATTTGGAAGAGTCTCTAAATAAGTATTCATGCAGTACCCCTTAAGAAATAGTAAATATTTCCCAAGACCCTTATGCCTTGCTTTTGGGGACCTAGGTATTCTTTTCATTAAAAGTACCACCAGCAGTCTGTTCAAATTTGGCCTAACTGTTCTGACAAGAAATAAAAATATTAGCCATTAAAACAATAAGTAGAGAATATTTGTTAACACAATTTGAATAAAATAATTGGACAAGTATTAAGTTTGGTTTGCTATAGCCCCTTGTTCAATAAGAGAAAGCTTTTAACAGGATTTTTCAAGAGAGACAGACATTGTAAGAGATCATCATCCACCTGTGTAAAGAACAGATATATCAAAACCCATCTGCAATTTGTTCTGTTGTTTTGACTGTTTCAAACAAATGCAAAAGCCACAGATTATGATGACTTGGAGAGTAGGAAGAACAGGAGGGGACTAAAAATAGACACACTCAGATTCTATTAAGATCAGAAACAATGAATTAACAAGAAATAATGAAAACATTTCTTGAAATCCTTAGAACTTTACATGGATACAAAGAAATGACATCAATGAAACTGACCAGCACCCTAGTCTTAATGAAGCTAAATAGCGGCAGCTTATTCTAACCAGAAGATAACATTTGGGGTTAAGCATTTAGAGGAATGCAGTCTTAGAATTTAAGCCATATTGAATAAAGCATTACAGGAGCAACTGAAACTTCTAGAGGTTGAAAAGAACGGTGAAATAGTATCAACTCTATATTTTGGTTCTATTTTAATATAAAACTTTACAGATCACAAGGCAAGTATTTATAATAATTTTGTACTTAGCCACTTTGTTTGGAAACCTTAACTCTCTTCAGAAAGTACAGAACCAGAAATATTTATGGTGTGCTTCACAAGCCCTACAGATAGATTTCCTTCCAAGTTTCATAGAAGACATTGGTCCTTATGTGGTTAAATTGCTAACTAGTGTCTGATGACATCTGAATGCTCACCATGTATCCCTCTATTTATCCAAATCTGAGATACTTTGCATATGGGAGCAACAGGCCACAGGCACATCTTAAAGAGTAAGGCAAGGATTTTCCCAAAGTGCCAATAGAAACTACCTGATGAAGTCAGGATGAGAAAGCAACAAACACTACTGTCATAATACAATTCTAGGTGTTCACAATACACATTTAACGTGGCGCTAATAAGTTCCTTAAGAAAGAGCATCACTTATATTACTGAAGTATCCAGAATATCAAAGTGATACTTATGAAATGGTGTTATCTTTCAATGCACAGCCTGGTCCCTTCCTATGAAATGTAGATTGCAGTACTTTTGCTTGTCCCCCTTTCCCATAAACAACAACCAAGATTTCCCCCCTTAAATATTGAGAAGGGTTGGCACCCGACCATATTCATCCTCCTCTGTCCTAGCAACGGATCTCCAGCTCTTTCCATAAAATCTAGGAAGAACAGATGAGGAAAAGGATTACACAAGGGCAGGTAGTTTCACATCCCAAAAGGCCTTGACAATTAGAGCTCAGCACCCTCATCAACAGGGTGCCCAACAGACACATCCCAGAACCCTAGCAATAGTCAATTCAACTAAGGAGTAGCAAATAGAGACTCCTGGCCCTTTCTTCCTTGCTCCCACCAAACAATGGTAACACCATTCAACCACATAGTGCTATCACTGCAGCTGGTGACGTTAAGAAAATATATGGGCTTGTGTGATGTTAGCAGCAATACGGAGTGGATTAGGTCCTACTAGGAGCACTGCTGCAGGAGAGCCTACCGTGCCAGACAGATATGCTACTTTATAAGGCAGGATCATTATCTCATACATATGCTGCAGTGTTAATGTACGCTGCAGTATGCCACAGATACAGCAGATGATTTGGTCAGACATGTAAAAAGAACGATCTATTGAGTAACCTATATAAGGGTTACTCAAGCAAGCTTACTCTTGAGAAGCAACCATACCCATTTGGGGTATTAGAGCATCAGTCACACTGAAATACTAGGAATTCCGCTGCAGTTTGTCATTCCATGCATGTCCACAACATGCTAAGCAGAATCAAGAGCCATTCCAGGCTAAAGCAAGATGTGTGATCTCCACCCTGTCTTATTACAAGAATGTAAATGGTTTCAAAGTAGTTCATTTCCACTTACAGTTGTTGAAGTTTGAGAAACAGATAATTTCAGACTTAGAATTTACGAGTAACTTCCTCAATTCATACTCAAACATATTATTAAGTGTTAAGGTGGCTACCTTAACACTTCATTAAGTACACAATACACAGCACACATACAGTCCATTCTTTTGGTGGGTGAGGGGGTAAAAGCCTCTAAAGCAGTGCCAAATTCACCATAGTTGTGGTTCAGAATGTACTGGAGGTGTACTGGGCAGTTTACTCTCTTCCTCTGCTGGAAAACTGGGAAACACTAGAACTGAAGAACATCTCTATAGCAGGTTTTCCAGTCCTCCATGACACTTCATCACTTTTAACAATTAAGACAGCGCTTACTTGGGCTGTAGCAGAACTCATGCTGAGAAAAATTCTATAAGAAAAAGCTTTTAAACTTAATACGTGGCACAGATCAGAGAGCTCCTCTAAGTAAGACTATATTGACATTTTTGTCTTTCACATGGGTTCATTTACTTAAAATAACACTAGCTGCTTTTTTTTTTTTTTTTTAGTTGAACCAACCTGATCTTTGTCTTGCTGTTTCAGAAGGGCTGAATTCCAGAAGTTTGCATGCTACATGCATCAATTTCATATTGCTGTCTTGGTTATCAGAGGTCATTTATAATGGTAATAAACACTTAAGTGACCCAAATCCCACTCAGTAACCAAAGACCTGTTTAAATGGTGTGGTGGTATAAGTTACCTGTTTGTAAATAGATGCCAATAATTCTAGAACAAGCTTTAGTAGCATCTAAGGTGATGGCCTCTCTACAATAGTTATGTTGCATTTCAATCTTCTACACATCATTAAAACAGTTATCAACAAGACCAAAAAACACCAGTAAAGAAAGGACTATCTCTATGAATATCATTGATGGTGGCATATTTCAATGAGGTATGAACTGTACCACAAAAATCACCTTGAAGGATCAGGGCCACTGTTATTCAAATGCAATGAGACTTAAAGCTAAGCACTTTAAGGAGTTCAGGGTCTGGATTAGACATGAATAAAGAAGGAAATGTTGTTTCAGTGTTATTAACATATTTCCAATTCCATAGCAATGCAACGTAGCAGGCCAGGCTAGCAGAAAAACATGCTCACTGTTGTATTTGTCCTTAAATGTCACAGGTCAATGGCACATCGTGCACATTAACATTAAGTAACAACATTTCTTAACAGTTCTAATCTTCTGCTAGCACTTGGAGCTGTAAAGGAAAAAAATAGCTTGTTTTTTAAACAAATTACACAATGGCAGTTGAGACATGATATTCAAAGACATGTGACAGTAACTATAGAAATTGGAGCAGAAACTAATGCAGAAATATGAACAAAAATTCCATCTAATTTGAAGTTATAATGAGTAATGCATTTATATGGTGATCTGACAATAAAACTACAGAGAGACTGCCAAAATTAAGAACTTGCTTTTTTTGTAAGCAATCATACAGCTGTTTATAGACCCACTCCCTCCTTTCCAAACTCCACAGGCACTAGGGAAGCACAGTGACATTTATTTTCTCTATCTATTGTCATGTATCCATGGTGCTTCAGCAGTTACTATTTGTTTTTTCAGATTACACCTGGAAGCAAGGCTTCAGCTGCCAACCTGAGCCCTGGTGATGTTATAGTAGCTATTGATGGTCTAAGCACAGAGAATATGACACATAATGATGCCCAGGAGAGAATTAAAGCAGCTGCACATCAGCTTTGTTTGAAAATAGAGAGGTACGTGTGCTTGTCTGCTTACTTCTGAAAGAAGATACAACCCAACTGATTGTACAAGCATAACTATTGTATACTGTAACTATTTTAAGTAGTTTTAAGAATTTCACAAATCTTTTAAAATGACAAGTACCCAGAAGACCTACCTAACAAACTCGAGATCAAGCAAGACTCCCCAGTACATTTTCCTATGCACAAGAAGAATAACATCCCTCAGGCTACTCCACATTTATTGAGCTGTTAACCATACCACCTACTGCCTTTGCTGACTCCAGAAGCCAGTAAACAAACAGTTCTTCATATATTTTTTTAAATAATAAAATCCTCAGCTACCTATCACCTCTTCAAGTCAGTAACTACTCCTCTGTTCCAACACTCCCTCAGCCATAGTTGCTTATCATTGCCTTCTGTTCTGTCACAGATGAGTGATTTAGAGTTTGGATCACTTAAAGAAACATGGAAAAAGTTATTAGCAAAAGTTATTGTAATGGGAATATGTATCAGAGATACTTGAGAGTTTGATGGCAAGGTTCACTTTACTACTTACTGCAAGGAAAAAAGATACAAGGGGAAATCAAGTTAGGGTCAATTTAGAATGACACGCACAGAGATTGGGGACAGAAAGGGTAAGAGAGACCCTCCCATTGAGTCACAAGATTTGGACTGGATCTCCCTGCTTTCTACACTCTTTCTCATAGAGGAGTCTAGGTGCAGCTGGATTCAAACTCAGCCTCAGACTTGGTCAATAATCTATGTCCAATGGAATGAATACAATGGGTAAAGAATTTTTTTTAATCACACTTTATCATCAGCCAATTAGCAAAATGATTGAATTTGCTGTAATCAACTCACTGATTAATAAATAAAACATAATAATGTTTACACAAGACTTATAACGAAGCTTCTACATCAAATCACACATATACACACAGGTATAGAGGGTAATCTATTTTTTTTCTGGTTTTGCCAAATGTAAGAAATTATTGGTACCAAAGAACCTTTAAATCATGAATCCTAAATCCTTAATCCTGAATCTGCACAAAACCCAACATAGTGAATTACTCACTGTCCTCCACCATCAGCATTTGTCAGCAGACAACGATCAGCCCTTCATCAACATTAGCCAGCAGAGTCTTGGAAGTTGTTGCAAACTCTTACCCTGAAAAGTGTCCCAACCCAGAGGGAGAATCATGGATACAACCTGCTGCAGTCCCAGAGAGTTCAAGGACCTCACTTTAGGACCACTGCTTATAGGATCACATGATAATTGACTTTGGTCAGCAATTTTTCATTTTGACCCCAATGCTTATCAGGTAACTTTTACATCTCCCAGAATAGGCTACAAACCAGATAGCTGGAGTCAGCGGTACTATTTTCAGGCAATAGGAGTTCAAATACAATTATGGAGTGCCAAATCATCACTGTTCTTGCAACTAGGACAATAGAGTATGGGATAGTCTTGACTCACCACACTTGTAGCAGACACAAAAGAGCCACAGGCTGTCTTGGTTCACCACAAGGGCAATTAAGACAAGAACATAATGTTTGCTGGGACCAACACACTCCAGGGAGGGGGATCTGCATCACCGCATGCCCGCAATAACAGAGAAAGCTGCTAGTATATCCTCCCAGTCAAGGAAAGCAACATCATAAGGGATGACAAAGGGGGTCCGCTTTGGTCATAGGCATTCAACCAAATATAGGATTCTCAAAGCAATGTTCAAAACAAAATTTAAAAAACCTCTCTTAGCTGCAGGAGTCAAGAAACTTTTTGTGTTCATTTCTCTCAACTAAAGCCAGCAGGAGAAATAACTTGCATCTCCTGAGTGTGCTCATCCTTTAATCGGAATCATCTGGCATGGTCTCAGCTGCCTCCAGGAATCAGACAGCTCTGATTGACCTGAGGCCCTCAAGGAGGTACAGCACTTTTTTCCAGCTGACCACAATATTTCTTTCCAAATACAGTAGGTGGAGTGGTTTGGATTTTTTTTAAAGAAGCATTGTCTGATTACTGGAGCACACACTAGGGTTAAAATTTGCTACAGTTAGTTCTAGGTTCTGTTACAGATTGATATATGCCATTTAGTAACTCTTTTAAGAAGCAATTTTTAAAATGTTTATGAAATATGTGCCTATTTTACAAATGCAGATCGTCTGTATTTATATAGCAAACAACACCAGATTGATATTTAACATTAGTATTACACTACTTTAAAATTAGCTGTCAAATTTCACTTTTCAATGAAAACAGAATTGTAACTGATATTTACATGTTTGTTATCTCTGCTTACTGACTGAAAAAATCATCTGTGCAATTTACAATTGCACGGATATTTCACACTCTTTTTACACTGAAAAGCAGGCTTTGCATAGATACTGTGGTCACACACACACACACACACAAATGTTGTTCTGATTTAAGATTATTATTAATATATTCACTTATTTGTAAAAAATAGTCTAGGGACCCAACATTGATTCTATCAACCATTAAAAAACAACACTGTAAAACCTTTTGTCCGCTCAGGTCAGAAAGGCATCATTTCCCTTTCCCTTTGGTAACTGCTAACAAACTGTAACCCATTGTTCACGGTATATATAATCTTTTTAAAAGTAAATACAGTTTCAATATATTATATTGTCTACATGTAGTACACATTATACGTCATTGAAATATTTTTCCATCAAAATACAGAAAAACATAGAAGAAACTACACATTTTCAAGCTACATTATATTTTACAGGAACACACACAATTCTATAGGAGCTCAAGATATCTGAATTCTGACTGCCTTTCTTTCTAGGACAGGAACTAAATTATGGTCTCCACAAGTTTCAGAAGATGGCAAAGCACATCCCTACAAGATAAATTTGGAAGCTGAGCCACAGGTATGAATCGTTAAAAGTTACCTAACCATTTCCATTCACCTTTTTACGCTGTAAGAGATCTCCCTTGTGGTCATTAAAATTCTTTGAGGAGCACTTCATCCATTATCTGCCAGTTTAAGCTAATACAAACCATCATGATTATGGTATGTATGAACATCATTTTAACTGACTGGATGTTTGTGATTTTTCAGCTATACGTGAAACACATTCTAATTTTTCTTTAAAACTGTACATATCACCATAGGTTTATTGTGGAAAGAAAATATCTCCTTTTATTATGATAGAGTTTAAGTTGATTTCACTCTTTTAGATATTCTTCAATATATGAGGAAATTCTTCAATAAGGAATAAATGTCAAGTACTAAAGTAATGCACTCATCACATCACGAAAGTAGTGTTGCCGGGTCTCCTTATTTTCATACATTTTTATACTACACCACAGAACTGAAAGTTGCAAATTTGTACAAAGCCCATGAACTGATCACAAAGCAAACCATTCACCATTTCTGACCAGCAAAATCTTGATCCTTATATATTACCAAAGCAAACACAATACTTTGAAATCCCGCTCTCAGTTCAAGTGCACAAAGCTATGAGACAATGTCTCCATACTGTTAACAGTTACTGTAGTGCTTTATTCTTTTGTCATTCCTCTTTAACCCACATGAACACTTGCTGTTCTCCCAAGAGAGAGGAGGGAAGAGCATTCTGTGGATCCTGGAAGGCCAGGATCAAAGAAAGCATGTCTAAGTATTCTGTGCTATCCTTGAAAAAATGTAAGTGCAGATTCCATTTTGATAAATCCTATGCAATAAAAACTTCTACCAATTCCATTTTAATGGAGACACTCCCAAGCACAAATACGTCATTTAAGTGTGCCAGTTCTCCCTCCTCTTCCCAAGCTAAAATCTTGCATTAAGTGATACAGCAAACTTCATCAGAAATAACATAGCTTCTTCAGCAGTAGGAGATGGTATAGTGAAGAAATAAAACTATTTTAAATGTGTATTTTTGTGGTAGAGCTAGGATACATGTAAAATAAATAGCAATGGAAAAAATTCACTAAAAAAGGATGGATGATAGGAGAGTAATCCCTTTGTATGAAAGCTGCATTCCTAAAAAGGATAGTTACTTAAAAATAAATCACAAGATTTCACTAAGTGCTGTTTGGCAGACTATTGAAAAGCAGTCTCTGTTGGGCAAACAGAAAATCTATTTATTCCAAGTTAAACAGCCAAGGCAAATCAGGAACACTAAGTATGTTTAATAAATAGTAGGCCCCAGAAAGTAGCAATGCTTCTAAACAAAAGTATTCCAGGGATGATTTACATCTTAGATTAAATTCTTCCATCCAAGAAAATCCATCACTCTCATCTCCCTATGGAAAAAAAAATAAACAAAAACAGATATAGCCTTTTCTTCTATGATTACTGAAATTTTAAATTATATTTTACTACGTATGTAGTCACAGTGCAAACATATTTAGTAGTGAAAACAGTACAACATCAAAGATTCTTTAACTTCAAATGACATGTTATTCCAGTGTTTAGGTCATATTTGAGCTTGCTGTAGTCCAACAATAGAGTCATTGAAGCTGAAATGAATGGAGAAAAATC
This sequence comes from Urocolius indicus, assembly GCA_013401255.1. Taxonomy (NCBI): domain Eukaryota; kingdom Metazoa; phylum Chordata; class Aves; order Coliiformes; family Coliidae; genus Urocolius; species Urocolius indicus. The sequence continues at coordinate 57,109 of WBNH01008445.1, read as the reverse complement.
CAAAAGCAGGAGAGTGTCACTTCAAATGTATTTATCCAAAAGTATTGTACACATTGACAGAAAACAATTGAGTTCTATAAAAAGCATTTCCTCCTTGTATATAACAATCAAAATTATTCACAGGGTCATAGATGTTACAAATGCAGTAAGATGTTTTTCATTTTTGCCAGATAGACATCATAAAGGGAAGTCAATAATTTAAAACACATAATAAGCCAAATAACAATAATAGATGAAGACTTATACAATCTTCTTAGTATCTAATTTCTGTTTGCAGTTCTGTTTTAAATGTTTCTCTTGAAAGCTGCACATTTCCACATAAAAGCCAGCCACCTAATTTCCTTAGTCTGGAGTAACCTAGAGCATGATGCCTAAATCATACGAAATAATGGACTAGCTGAAGTATTACCAATACAAACACATCATATTCTGTATAAAAGCAATTTAGAAAATAGGTTCTCAAAGAATATAATTATGGAGAGAAAATAAAAGAATCTAAATACCAAATGCTATCATAAAATTATTTTCAAAATCCTTTCTGCGGTATTGTCAATGTAAAGGAATAATAAGATCTGTACATCTTTTCTCAGTTACTATCCCTTTAGCCTCCTCTGTAATGAATTTGTTTCAATTACCACAGTTTCTTCATATGTTTTTATTTAGGCTTTTATTTTTCACTTGTGTCTTTGCATTTGAACGTTTTGTTCAGTGTGATTAGGTTTTTGGCCATGAAAGATGTTACACATTTCTGGGAGATAGAAATTTACTATATACACAGAGAAGAAGTAAAAAAAATAAATAAAAAACCCCCCACTATTCTAAAAAGTAAGTTTATAGTTTATTACATCTTACAGTCAAGTTTCGAAACAATATCATTGTGCCAGTGATGTTTGAAGGACTTACTCTCTCTTCCATAACAGCATTCAATAACAATATTTTAGTCACATGATACCTCCAAAATGTAAACATATGAGTACTGTTACAGCAATTATCCTCAAGGACTGCCTTCATATGGTCCCTGTTGGATGCATTCCAGAGACTCTGGGAGATACATTAACTCTATTCCTGATACCTATAGCCTTCAAAAAGGACATCACGCAGCTAGAAAAAAAGTTAAGAGACTAAATAATGTAATTCTCAAATATTCCTGATTAGGAATTTCAATATCCTCCAGTTCTCATTTAGCTTTTGAACCAAAGGAGGACTTTTCACAAATTCATTGAGATCCAATAAACAAAAGAGCTGGACTATTTTTGCTGCTGTGTGCTCTGTCACTGACATGTTATATGAATTGATGAATTTAAAAGAAAATGGAATTTAAGTCTAACTAACTGCAAATACTCATTTCACAACTGCTACATTTTAAACGTTATTATGGTGCCACGTCTTCTGTGCTGTTCCTTTGTCAACAAGAAATTTGAAAGGGGATGAAAATAAAATGTTTACAGTTGGTTTTGTTCATTTTGTATCATAAATGAACTTCAATCAATTTTTAAAACTTTGGCATTAATATCTTTCATTAAGTAGCCATGATTCTAAACATTAGTAGGTTACTAATACATTTTGTTAACCGCAACCCAGTTCTGTCAGGCAGAAACAAGGAATTGCAAATAAAATCTTCATGCTCATTCATCTGATTGCTGCTTTCAGTAGCCTCTTCCAATGCAATGCTGCTAAACATTTTCATTTAATAAAACTGCTTTTTACTGTTTGCATTTTTTGGTTGCACAGTCTATATATCCATGACTTTTCTCTATGTCTGTTCCTAAATATATTTCTGAAATTGTTGTTTTAAATGAAAACAAATGGCCAATTCACATGCAGGTTTTTATAATTTTAATAAATTATTCACCAAAACTTTGAACAGAGACTTGATATCATCTGGAAAAGGAAATAATGTTCTGAGGTATTGATAAGAATCTACAGATGTCAAAAAGCATCCATGTTTATCTATCTAATTTGCTCTTCTTATCTTGATTTATTCTGTGGATTTGAGTATTCAAATACCTATTTCGGGTTTTGATAACAAATCGCATTTTCCTAACTAGAATTTTTTTTTTCTAAAGGCTAAAGTAATCCTAAAAGGGCATTTCTGCATTAGAAATAAAAACTTCTCTTTTTTTGAGTTTTGTATAGCTGAACAAGGAGACTGGTTTACACAGCTTGCAAGACATAAGTGAAAGACCACAATTGCACCTGAATAATTTTGAAGTTGAAGATGTTGGGTGTGACACCATGAAAAACACATGACAGCAAATATCAGACTGTGTAAATTCTACACAGTGATTAAGAAAAAAATCTCCTAAGATGCAAGCCTGGATGATTGGAAATCAATCTCATCCAGTAGTATCAGAACTTAGGCTGTCTATAGGTCACATGGCACAGTGGGATAACAACATAAATACAGAAATGGTCTATAGTGTTGTGGATGTATTCCTAGTACAGCAATCACAGTAAAAACCAAAGCCAAATCAGAGAACACAGATTTCTATGAAATGTTAGGTATCAATGTGCTATCTTAACATTGCAATCTCTAAAGAAGAGACCAATTCAGATTGTAGAATCCTATCTGTTAGGAACAAAAGCTTTATATTCTATATGGACGGCAGTTCAAACGCTCTCGCAGCACTGTCTCCAAGGAGTGCTGGAGGACATCACGACAAGGTGACAGACTACAGCAGCAAATGTTCTTCCCCTGGGGAAGGGGCTGAGCAGATAGCAGCTCAAAGAAAACTGTACCAAATATGCAAAACACAAATTAATTTTCACGCAGGCTACAGTCTTTATCATTCCTGGCCAGTCACTACAGGATATCATGAGTTAACTGAAAGCTCATTACAGATTTTGGGCCAAAAATAAACAAAATCATATTCCAGAAACAGACAAATGTGGGCAGAATTAAGTCCAATTTATCCATTTCTGGGTTTTACTAATTTATTATTATTTAAAAATATCTTTAACTTATGCAGCATCATAATTTTTGACAAACAGGTATGCTTCAAAGTACGGAATAAGTTCAGAAGAATGTCCTCAATCTGATGTACATTTCTAACTATTGCAGTTAAAAGAAATGTTAGAAATTATGCGTTTTCTGGGCAAGACACTTACAAGGAAATCTCTGTACTTTTGCAAATTTAGACTCCAGCTGTATGCAAAAAAAAAAAAAAAAAAAGCAGAAGCCAGAGTTTAGCACTCAAGCAAAGCAATTAAGCCAACCATGCATAAAATATTTCTAAGAGGAACATAAACAGAGCAAAATCTAGACAACAATATAACAGGTTATAATATTCATTCCTCCTGTTTCTTTAATTGCACAGTATTTACAAATGTGGGGCAAACAGGTCTCAAGGCAGGAAAATATTAGTCTCTGGTTGTGTATGGCTTAAGTAGCATATAGAAAACTCATGGAAAAATATAGTACACTTGCACCAGTTAAAAAATATCAAAGTTGCAAACATAAAAAGAAAAAGCAGAATTAACCATACTGATGTTTTATTCATTACTAGCTTTGGTGTGCATTGTAGCTTTGTGTATTTTGTCTGCCTACCATGTACAGGAATTCAAGCCTATTGGTACAGCTCACAACAGGAGGGCACAGCCTTTTGTTGCAGCAGCAAATATTGATGACAAAAGACAGGTAGTGAGCTCCTCCTATAATTCTCCAATTGGGCTGTATTCATCTGGCAATATTCAAGCCGCGCTTCATGGACAACTGAGGGGTCTCATTCCTAATTCATCACAAAAGTGAGTACTGGTATTTACTTATAATACATGGTTGGTTGTCGTATATCACTGTCTGTTCTGTTTTCAATTAAAAAGTCCAGCTCTTCTGTTTTTTTCCTGATAATCATCAGTTTATTGATTATCCAAAAAATGGTGATAAACAAAGATTTTTTTTCCAACACAGAAAACTATCCATTCAGCTCTGTAGTAGCAACACTGTGGGTAGCTAAAATTTTTACTCTAAGTTGGGCTTCAACACCACCTACCATCCTTCTCTCTAGTAACTGCACTTTACTCTCAGTGTTTCAGAACAATGAAGTGATTGCGTTTTGAATACCAGGGATGCACAAACTAAACAGGGTAACTTCATGGTTCCAATTTTAAAACTTTGTTGGATACATTTTAACTGGAAACAAGTATTTTTAGGCCAAAGAAAGTTATTTTGACCTTTTTTTTTTTACAGGATGTGAACTACTTTGAACACAAGCATAATATTCGGCCCAAACCTTTCATAGTCTCAGGCCGAACCAGGTTATAAACTGAGTGCTGTGTTGGATTTGGATGCATGATGTTATTTTTTTAACAGATACTCACCATCCACATTAATAAAATATACTGATGCATTTGAAATTTACTGACAGTGACACATAGCCTAACACTGAAATTAAAAGAACAAACAAAAAACCTCAAAAATACCACAAAAAAACAAAACAAAGAATCATTCAGTTGCAGAGATCAAGCTTGAAATTCAACTTTCTATTTCCAAAAGAAAGTAGGTCCACACTTTAGCGGTTACACTGATGATTCTGAAGTACCTGTATTCATGGACCTGATTCGGTTTACAGTGTAGCACCAGTATGTGGCACTCTGAAATTCTTCTGCCCAAATGCAAATATACATAATTTGTTAACATCCTAAACAAAGGATAGCTAGTTATATAACTTATAATCCAGGCTACTCAGAGATTTTAAGTTTGCTTACGAGAACTATCTGATACCACAGACATCTAAAACTCTAAAATGCAGAAAATCTTATATATTTACAACCATGATTTTAGTGTAAAATAATCACGTGACAGTGCTCAGTTAATGGTTGGACTCTATGATCTTAAAAGTCTTTTCCAATCTAAATGATGCTGTGATTCTGTGATCATAACTGGGGATGAAATGCCTCATTTGTTATTTATTTACATTATTGAATACAGAGAGGAAAAAATGTAAACTGTGGATCAAAATGCAAGGAAGTTCAGGAGTTCTGAATGGTGCAATATATTGTGATGCTACACTTTATCTTTTCTAGGAGCAGCAGTTCTAACCAGCACACTTAGTGTTTTGGATTTCATTCTGAAAGTGTAAAATGCCTGCATTTCAGTTATGCTAATTTAAGTCTGTCAAACCAGAAAACTAGGATAATTGATTCCTCTGTGCAAAGGACAATCTCATATGGATTATCAGTTTTGTCAGATATGTTAAATTTTTTCAACCACCTGAGCGATAAAGGGGAGACGTAGAAGATGAATGGAGTTCCAAGCTCAGACAAATAAGGAGGGTTACTAAGTCTGACAAGGAGTGGCTGAGGGAGCTGTGGATGTTTAGCCTAGAGAAGGCAGAGAGGAGACATGATCACTACATCTAACTCAAGGGGAGTGGTAGTGAGGTGGGGATCAATCTCTTCTATCCAGTAACGAATGGTAGAACATGAGGAAATGGGTTCAAGTTGCACAAGGGGAGGTTTAGATTGGACATTAGGAAGAACCTTTTCAACAAGAAGGTTATTAAGCATTGAAACAGGCTGCTTAAGGGAGGTTGTAGAGTCACCATCCCTGGAGATTATTCAAAAGACACGTAGATGAAGTGCTGAGGGATATGGTTTAGTTTAGTGATGGGCTTGGCAGTGTGAGGTGAGTGGTTGGACTAGATGATCATAAAGGTCTTTTCCAACCATAGGCAGCACTTACATACTGTAACTCAATGGTCTTTTGGACCACTAGGTACCACTTACGGGTACCTAAATCAGATTTATGGAGATACAAATGAGGATATCAAGAGCCTAATACCATAATTCAGAAATCTGAATTATACAATCTTTTCTGTGAAAATATCAAGGTAAATGGATATTTTCCATCTTGTCAGATGGGGAAAAAATCTGCAAAAATTGACCTGACATAAGTTTCAGAGCTTCAGATGAGCAAGACCTGACATGTTCTAGTAATGGAGAAGCTTATCCTTTGCTAAACACAGCAGAAAACAAACTGCCACCTTGACTGTAAATGTCACTTTAGGGCAGCGAGTTGAGGCTAAATAGGACTTTGAATTGAAAAAAAAAAAAAAGGGGTAATTCTGTACTGAGGGTTTGAGCTAACATCTGGGACATCAGACAAAATTTTAGACTATACTCCGGTAAAACTAACTCTAAATGATATTTAATATATCATTATATTGTATTTATACTTAGAATTGATTCTGTTTTAACATTACTTTGGCTGCTAATCGCAAGAGTTGTGCTTTTTCTAGCTTTTTCCCATTGCTTTCCATTTACTAACACTAGCAGTGCTGACAAAACTTATTCTACTGTAGGATCTAAAGGTGGTCTTGACTCTTCTAAAGGAAAAGACTGTAAATCTGTAAGTTGCCTCTGTGTGGTTTTTTTTTTGGCTGACCCATGCTAGGCAATGATGCAGAACTGTACTTCTGCTTTAAGGCTTGCCTACCATTTCTGGAATTAGCTTTCTTTTGATATGTTTTTTGATAGTAGAGTATATCTTTCCCTTTTCATTTTTGAGAAAGTGGTCCTACACAAATTCCTCTCTGAATCAAATGGAGAATTGTGGGTCGTCACCCCAGCATAACACTGGGCAGAGTACTGTGCTATCAAACTGGGAAATAGAGTATTCTCCCAGGTTTAAACAGAATAATTTCATTTGGAAACAACTAACCACAGTCCTGATATGCAGGTTGGAGGAAAGAGATTAAGTATTTATCATCTCATAGCTGTGAAAATCACATAAATGGTACCTAATGACTGTGGAAACTTGGGTTATGTGCTGTTACATAAGAGCAAAGAAATAACCCTAACAAAGAAAATCTCTGCGATGCTATGGAGAGAAATGGTCAAAATAGTGACACTGAAAAATACTTAGGGCTTAATGTTCACACTATTTTACCAATCCTTTTCCAGACATGTCAAATTGGCGTGCAGTCAATTTAATTCTGCAACGTCAATCAATATTCATATTTCTAAAATACTGTACATCTTTTTTATTATGAGTCACTGATATGTAAAATCTACTTCAAAAGCAGTGAAATTCTTTCTCTGAACACATACCCATTGATATTGTGAAGGACCACTTTACAATCTTCTGGAAATACTCTAAGTTAGGAAGGCAAAAGTAAGTCTGGCTGGTTCAGTATCTATTCTTCTTTGAAATGTTTGACAAATATTAAAAATATTCATTAACCTAGTTTTTAAAGATTAATAAATATTGTAGAATTTAAAGTAATCTAGGAAATATCATGTTTATTATTTTAAACTGCCTCATGGTAGTCTTTTCAATTGTGGATTAAGATGGCTATGAAGTACAGGACTGGAAGGGGGTGTCCAAGATTCCAGTACTGCAGGTGCTTATTCTGTCACTGACAGCTCACAGATCCTTTGTATGCTATACTTTTGAAGATGTTAAGAATTACTCACCTAGAACAAGTCATTTTAGAGAGGTTTAATTAATCCACAACAAAATTTATCATTAAAAAGATAAAGTAATTGGTGATACAATTATTCAGTCTATCAAAGAATTTATGCTCTCTTTAAAGGCAATGCTTGCCAGAAATTTAAGGACTGTTTTATAACTGGCATTGATACTTCCTATACAAAAATACTTTTCAGTGAATATGCCTACTTTTGCTTTTCTCTACTTTCTGTACTTTTGCTTTTCTGTATCTGTTCTATTTATGCTTTCAGCCCTGTTAACATCACCATATTCCTGTCCTTTTTTCTTTATTCTCGGTAATTTCATATGCACTGCACACTCTTCTGTAATCTTGGCTATTAACACAGCGGATGCAGCACTCCTTCGGGGATTGACTGTGCCAGTGGACGCAGCACCCCTTCTTCAATTAGCACGGTTAGCTCTATCTGCCCTACTGAGCTGAAAGCAGTGTCTAAGATGGCCCCAAACATTCCCTTGGAAATGGAGCTTCCTGGTGTCAAGATTGTACACGCACAGTTTAACACACCTATGCAGTTGTACTCAGATGACAATATCATGGAAACACTGCAAGGTCAAGTTTCTACAGCTCTGGGGGAAACACCTGTAATAAGGTAATTAGAGCAGTATCTTTAATATTTATGAATACACAAATTTAGAATATAACAAAAATCATGAGCATTAATAAAATCGCACTGTTACTACAAAAAAAATGGGTGAAAGGGTAGAGAGAACCCAAGTTATTAAAGCCACTCAATATTTTCATTAAAATGTTAGTAATTAATGACTTTTAATTCAAAGTATTAAAGGAGTCTTTCAGAATTAGCAAATAACTGTTTCATAGGGAATAATCTTACATTTGTAGCTAACAAATAAAAACTGATGATACTATCTGGACTGTTAGCGGATTGACCAGTCCAAATCAAGATTCTGATTCCTCCCAAAATTCCAAACTGTATTCTGGTTAGGAAGCTTAGGAAAACTTGGAGAAGTTTGCAGTGTTCTAGACACTGAACTCCCATTCAGCACACCTCAGTCAGTATGACTAGATCTTGTTCAAAAAGATAATTGACTTTGTAGGTCTACTAATCCATCTCTGACTTACGAATTTTATCCATTGCAGTGACTAAAAATCAGGTAGGAACCTTACATATATATATGGATGATGGTGATTATACAATTAAGAAAAATCTTATGTATGTGGATAACGATGATTATACAACAAAAAAGCACTATTCATTTCTTTCAAGGGACAACTCATTCACATTGCTTTGTCTTTACTTTTGCATAACAGTAACGTCTTCTGTTTTACAACAGTACTTAAGTTAATAATTCGTAATATATATGGTATAAAGTAATGCTAATTACTAATATTTTAAATAAGCAATAATCACTGGCACCAATTAGTCTTCTTCAGCACCTTGCAGAATTGAACTGTTACTAACCACAAAAATAATTTATATAGAAATATTAAGTTCCCTCTATCTGACTAAAAGAAAACTGTAGTTCGTGAAGTCTTTGCAGAGTCATACTTTTCTGCATGTATATTTATCCTCAGTCACAACAATTAGAGAACAATAGAAGAAAAATCTAGATGAGGCAGAGTAATTAGATTTTCACAAATGTCTGGCATTCCAAGGTTGAGAACTGACTCTCTGCACAGGTTTGAAATGTGTCTTTTTTTTTGTGAGATTGGTTTTCACTATGTAGGCATTTAGAAATATTATCTTGCACCTATGTATCTGATATTTTTTTCCTTCTGTATGTAATTGTATTGTTACTTGCTTGATGGTTAGAAATCTTTTAGTAAAGAGGAGAGAATCAAGAGTTTAATTAGACATTGGTGATACTTGTAAAAACTAAGCTCCTTCTATTCATTAAAAGCTTGTGACAAGAGACGAAAGTGGTAGTTTCTTCATCAGCTTAAAGATGGGTCGGAGAAATTTGACGAAGATGTAAAAAATTAACATAAACAACAGGGGTCACTACCCAACTGGCATTGCTCTTACTGTGCCACTTGATAGCTTAGCTGCTACTCTGGAAAACAAAACAAGAATGTCCCATTCTAATTAATAAATAGAATTTTCATTCATCAGTGTTTACCTTACAATGCTTCCTATTATGCAATGCCTACCTCACTATTTTTGTCATCTCCATAAGTTAAATAATTAACAACTATCATAGCCAAATAACCACTATATTCACTAGTGATTGAGACAACTTAGAAAAGGAAGAGTGCTTTGTCATGATACTCTCCCAAACAATTTGTTTGCTTGGATTTTCGCTGACCTTACGTAAAGATACGAGGTGTGATTTTTAACATTCTTGAGGCCAGCTACTGTGAAAATGGAAGTTCTGGATAATGTACCAAAGAGCACTTGGTAAAATAGCATTTGATTACATGAGTGCATCTGCTTTGAGGTTCAACATAGATACCAGCATATTTCCAAATGTCATTAGAGCCAGAACAGTCAATTACAGATACACTTTCATGAGTCTGGAGATTTGTTTTTGTAAGAATTACAAAGATTATTTATTTCCAGGACTTTTTTAGATCAAGAGGAGCCTATACAAAGCAATATCTACCTGGAAGAAAGAACTGTGAAGGACATTATCTTTATATTTGTTTCCTGATCATATTCTATGCTTGGTAGAGCTGTTGCATTAAAGTTACATTTGTTAAACTGCTTTATTTGCTCTTCCTCCCTGTGATACAGTGACCCACCTCCCAACTCAGTGCCTCAGTCTGATGTGTACAGGATGCTGCATGCCAACCAGGAAGAGCCCAGCCAACCTCGCCAATCTGGCTCCTTTAAGGTGCTCCAGAACTTAGTCTCCGAGGAAGGTGGTTAATAATGACATATTCTACCTGTTCAAAGCATTTTTAAATGTTTGTGGGAAGAGGGAATCTGAGAAGAAAATATGAGATCAGAACTATAAGAATTTTTGAAAGTCCAATTCCTTCTGAATATTATAGATAGCACAGCAGCCTTCTAACATTTATCCTGCTTGCTTTTATAGTTAGCAGTCTCCCGTGTAAATAAAATGAGGGTGTTAGTCTCATTTTTCAGAATCTCTTCTCAGATTTTAACATTATTAATGTTCAAAGTTGATTTTAACCAAATGATAAAAAGTTCTATGCATATATTCATGACACCAAGAAAGAAAACATTCTCTTCCACATCCAGGAAAGAGAAATTTAAACCAACTCCTAAAATAAATTTCATCCATCCCCTCACCATTCTGAATAAAATCAGAAGAGGGCAATATAAGTTACAGTCATATTTCCTTCAAGTGAAGAAGTTTGGAAAAGGACATTAGTAAAGCCTGAAAGTTTGTTATATTTACAATAAGTGTAAATAATAAAGTACAACCACAATTAATCTAAAAGGTATATATTTAATTTTTATATAGAGCTCAATATTTACCAGAGAAAGTATAAATACATCTAATTGATCATATATATCATTGTGGGATCTTACTTGATATTTTCTTGTATTTTACTATAATTTTGTATTCATATAATATTATTAATCTTTTTTAATTCATTGTAGTTATACAAATAAGACGCTTTCTAACAATAGGTCTTGACTATGTTATGTTGCTATGTTAAAGCCAAATCCTTCTCTCTGCTGTTATACCCAAGATCTACTGTCAGAGAATTAGATGATATATTTGAGACAGAAAGCACTATATATATAGTGACTTTTGTACTTGCTTTTTAACTACAGCTACACAGTACTCTTCCAGATTCCAGAAAGGTAGAATCTGGCCCACTAAACTTTTATAGAGAAACTTAATTGTTTGTTGATGTAAGTGAAAGTCTGGAAATATATCTGGAAGTGTATTTACAGGAAAAGTATTTAACTTTATCAGATGTTTCTATTTTAGCTTGTACCTAACAGGATTGTTTTGGTTCTAGATGGACGCCCTGTGGGTACAAGAAGTGTGAAAGCACCTGTAACAAAGTCCCCTAGTGCCATGCCTGGTGTTCAGAAAGTGCCACTGTGTGACAAATGTGGGAATGGGATTCTGTAAGTAGTTTCTTTTTAGTTTCAGAAATACCTCGTTCAAGCATAGGTCGCCAAACACAACCACAGACTAGAGAAACAGTTTCCGGGTGATGGCCTTGGTCTCTATCTGCACTAGTACAAAAATGCTTCTAGTGAACAGCAATATAGAAATATCTTGTTCTAAATCCCAAATTAATAACTTGTACCTTACACATTTTCAACACAGATTATGTCAGTTTTGATAATGTATCATCAAGGCTTTAATTAAGATTTTTCAGGACCTTTTGTAAGTCAATCAGGGATACATATGTAATATAACCAGCAGTTACTTGTGCTGCATTGTGTCAGGCTATGAATTCAAAAAGTTTCTTGGTAGTATAAAGCATCCCTCTCCCAGCCCAGTGGGAGTATTCAGAGAGCTCTGTGGGCCAGCTTTAAAACTACCATATTTCTATCTGAATGACATTATCAACTTCATCTAAGAACATAGATAATGATGCACTCAGAGAACACTGCGATTTTTAAATATGAAGATAAATACCTAGAACTTACTTTGTGTCATACTGCAGTTTCTTCTTACTTTATATTCACACTAACTAATTGTTTTTTCTCTCTTATTGTTTTCATACAGAGGAACAGTGGTGAAAGCACGTGATAAATACCGGCACCCAGAATGTTTTGTGTGCTCCGACTGCAATCTCAACCTGAAACAAAAAGGCTACTTCTTTGTGGAGGGCCAACTATACTGTGAAGCTCATGCACGAGCTCGCATGAGGCCACCAGAGGGATATGAAGCAGTTACTGTTTACCCAAAATGCTAGTCTTACCATAACACACAAGTATATGCATGCACATGAAAAGCCATGAAGAGCTTAGAACTGCAGTACAACTGTCAGGACTTCTGTGTGATTCCAAAATAGCAGCTTTAAAACCTTTATTTGTGGAATTCTGAGTGAGGTGAAAGTCCTTGTTAAGCAGCAGTAGTATATTATACCAGTAAAATTCTGCTAAAATACTGTCTTTGAACTTGCCAATACAACTCATTGAAGTATAAACTAAAACAGATGTACTGGAATAAAAAAGTGAACCAGTGAGGTATTATATGATTACTAGAATGTACAACTAAGTGCTGTAATCAGTTTTTAACTTAAATTAAGCATCTGTGCAAACACTGAAGCCATCAAAGTGTTAGAGGCTGGGCCCTGACAAGTGTAGGAACTGACAGATGATTAGAAAAGCAGCTATTTTACATGGATAGTACAAACCAAGCAGTGTGCTTCCATCATTTATTATTCAGCTACCATTAATGTATGCCAAAAGTAGATTTTGCTTACTTTGCTTTGAATTTGAGGTTATATTGACTTAATTTTCTGATACAGCCACTATGATAAGGAATACATTATATCATCAATAAAATGGCTAGTATACTGAAGACAGTTTAGTATGAAGCAAAACAGAACTTCTACGCTGTTTTAATGATTTGCAATGGTATCAGCTTTCACGTCACTTAGCAGAAAATTATGCTGAGGCTTGCACACACACAGAATGTTTTTTTTTGGACAAAAAAAAAACCAAACAACAAACCACAGTCTAATAGGAACTCACTGCAAATTGAGAGGAAAAGTAAATTAAAAAACTTTTCTGATGAAAATGGTACTGGTTTTTTTTTGCAACTGCATCTTTCCACATCCATAATAGAATCAATTGTGAAATATGACCATAATACCTTAATTGCTGCTAAATTAAAACTTGGACAACTTTAAAAAGAAATATTAATTAAAATATGCAAATGAAAAAGCTTTTCTAAAAAGCCTGGTAAAATCCCAAGGAAAAAAAATGAAATAATACAGTTTTTAAAGCAAATTCTGAAATTTTTTTAGGGCTATATTACTTTCAGGTAGGTGCCAGCTACACATACACACCTGACCAACAAACCAAACCTTAGGATTTTAAAAAAATATCAACATAACTCATAACTGATTTATTGGAGTATTTTGAACCTGCTTTAAAGTAGAAAAATCTAAAATGTTTAATATCAAGTCTACAAGACTAGCACAAATTAACAACTCAGTGGTAAATAATCTCATATGCTTCTTCCATTCTACAATATAACAAGTTTAAATTGTAAAAAGAATATGAAATCAAAATATGAAGCTGTACATACTTTATTTCAAAAATTCTGATAAATCTCGAAGCTTGAAATACAATGTCCACATATTCAACGACTTTTCAAAATGTCTTAAAGTATTATTTCAGAATTTAATTTTTTTTTTAAAATGTGTATGTCACTGCATTTATAATTTATGTCTGCATATCAAAGTAGACAATTAGAAAGTGTTGAACCAATTTAAAGATTAGTTCCTTAACTATTTTTGGGCAAAACCATAATTCTACTCCTCATGTATCACAGAAGCTTTGTGTAGCATTTATATTTTTTCACTGATAAAGCCCAAAAAATAAATATGGAAAACTTTTTGGAAGTGAGAGTGCATATAATGATTATTTTTACAAACCTGGAATATCACTGATGTTTTAAAATGTTTGTTTATTTCTTTGTGGAGTAATCAAAGGTAAAAATAAATTTACTACATATGAAAAAGATTCTGTTTTTCTTCTCAATTGGTAAGAAAAATGAGAAAGCCTGAGTTTGAAGTGACTGACAATAATAGAAGTTTGGCATTTTCAGCCTGACAGAGGAGTATTCTCCAAATTTATCAAATCACTGTCAAGAACAAAACACAAGTTGATATTTGAGTATATAATTTGAGCAAAATTTGCTTTCTAAAATTGAATGAAATCATGTGCTTTCAAAACTGAAGACCCAAAACCACACTCTCTTTACTGCTTGTAAATGTGGGGAAAGTCTTGGAAATGTAGATACAAGAACTTTTAGGTTAAAAGAAAGTCATAGAACATCACCTGATGCCAGGACTTTGGGGAAAGTTCAGTGGTACATCATCACATGGTGCTGCTTTGAGAGATTTGAGCTTGGACAGGACTTTGATAGAATCAGAAGGTAATTCTATCTCATTACAANTATATATATAAAACAAGCCAAAGAGAGGCATGGCATTTATTTTTAGATGGCAAGAAAGATAGGAAGTGTGACTTCACATGCTTGTTATTTCGACTCTTCAGATGTTGATCAACAGGTGGGAAAAGCTTTCCTTAGCTATGCCACTACTGCATAAACAGCAGGGTTGTTCTGGAAGATATTAAAAATGTATAAGAAACTGTAATTCTGCAAATGAGCAAGATAAAAATTGNTTCTTTGTGGAGTAATCAAAGGTAAAAATAAATTTACTACATATGAAAAAGATTCTGTTTTTCTTCTCAATTGGTAAGAAAAATGAGAAAGCCTGAGTTTGAAGTGACTGACAATAATAGAAGTTTGGCATTTTCAGCCTGACAGAGGAGTATTCTCCAAATTTATCAAATCACTGTCAAGAACAAAACACAAGTTGATATTTGAGTATATAATTTGAGCAAAATTTGCTTTCTAAAATTGAATGAAATCATGTGCTTTCAAAACTGAAGACCCAAAACCACACTCTCTTTACTGCTTGTAAATGTGGGGAAAGTCTTGGAAATGTAGATACAAGAACTTTTAGGTTAAAAGAAAGTCATAGAACATCACCTGATGCCAGGACTTTGGGGAAAGTTCAGTGGTACATCATCACATGGTGCTGCTTTGAGAGATTTGAGCTTGGACAGGACTTTGATAGAATCAGAAGGTAATTCTATCTCATTACAAGTACTGACCCATGTGAAAACCTTTACACTAATCTAATGTCACAGAAACAATTTTCAGTTAATATAGATTCTAAAATCCTTGATCCTCATACAGGAGAAAAATAGGAAATCTCATTTTACAGTCACTTCACTCTGAGAGAATTGAACACAGAGATTTAAATTCAAGAGAGATACAGCAATGTTCTTTATCACATGCTCAAGGCCAAACTCTGTAGAGTGTCAGTGGTTCCTGGCACTAATCCTTTGCAAAGTGTCCCGCTAAAGAACTATTCATTTTCTCTTCTGGCTTAAGAATGGCATAGCCAGTAAATCATAATAGCTTAATGCTACTATGCCTCTCAGCTGTTTCCAGATTTATATATATA
>WBNH01008445.1:8715-40573 GCA_013401255.1 Urocolius indicus | reverse complement strand
TATATATATAAAACAAGCCAAAGAGAGGCATGGCATTTATTTTTAGATGGCAAGAAAGATAGGAAGTGTGACTTCACATGCTTGTTATTTCGACTCTTCAGATGTTGATCAACAGGTGGGAAAAGCTTTCCTTAGCTATGCCACTACTGCATAAACAGCAGGGTTGTTCTGGAAGATATTAAAAATGTATAAGAAACTGTAATTCTGCAAATGAGCAAGATAAAAATTGCATCTGAAAATACACAGATCAATTGTTCCATGAGAAATGCTTTTGGTCTTTTAAGTAATACTGGAATGTGGCCAACAATTTGAAACCTAAAAAGTTCTCCAAAGTAATGCAAAGAAGTGGCATTGTTTCCGTCAACTCAATAACTTTGTTTCAGTTTTTCAGCCACAGAGAATAAATTACTGATTGTTTCAAACTAGAGATCTATCCAGTGTAAGAATCTGGAATCAGCAGTTCCATAGCTTTGAGGTGTCCGACTAAGAATTTTGTTTCAAAATTCTATAAACCATATAGAAGGGAACAACTATGCAGTTGGGTATAGTTCTGACTCTCATGCAAAATGTGTACCTGATTTAAACTCTCTTTTAGGAGGCTTTTTCATAAGGAAAAGACTATTATTTACCTAGTGGGTTCATACATTTATAAATAGACCAGTGGGCACTAAACCACATTTGTTGACACATATCCAGCAAATTTTCTCTCTAAAGGAAATTATACTTTTGAGATTTACTCTTTTGTGTTTCTTTTTTTTCCCTTCATCCAAGCAAGTTACTCAAACAGCTTCTTTGGAAATTGTTAACAGGAGACTTCCACTTTCTTCATACATGCAGTTTTAAAATAAAATGTATGCAACACATCTCCAGTATATGCTTAGTACCACCAACTAAAAGTCTTTGTCTCCACAGCATATGCGTAGTAAGGATTATTATCTACACAACATCCAAGTTCAGAAACGATTTTGTTTCTATGTATAGTAAACCATACATTTGTTTTAGCATAACAACTGAGTGTTTTTAGTTACACTCAGCCTACCCAACGCTCCCCTATCCCCACACCAGGATATGATCCAAAGACCAGTAAAGCTTTTAGGAAAGTCTTGAAAGATAACTCTGAAAAAAATGCTTTCTTTGACAGAGGTTTGGACAGCTGTCAAATAAAAAGAAAGCAAAAACAAAACTGAAAAAACCCCAAACATTCAAAAGCCACTGTTTCATAGAGTTTAGGTGCTGACAAAATTACAACTGTGTTGGAGTGACAAATCCAGAAACACAGGAACTGTAGAGTAGTTAAAGATTGTTACTTAATAATCAAAACCCCAAACATTCAGTAAGTACCAAGAGGATTCTGAGCAAGTGGAAAAAATCTCCTGAACCTTTTCATAGTCTTTCTTTTCCAGATACTGCTCAAAACCAGATTTTTATAGATGTTCCATTCTCTGTGTGTTGTGGGGTTTTTTTTTGAAATTTTTTTTTTTTAATCATTCTAAATCAGCAACCTATAAAAAGCTAAATAATAATTAGACCAGATGTATTAAAGAGGTGACTGGAAAAACATGTTTAATGGGAAAAACAAAACAGAACAAAATGAAAAAGTCATACATGCAGCCAAATTATCTCTGCATGTTCAGGCCAAAAGTAATTTTCCATACTTCAACAAAAAAGCAAGGTTGTTGATTTTATTCAAAGACTAATGTTGTTTATGATTTAATGCAAAATGTCTAGGACATCTTACACTCCTGCCACAAGCATAGAAATATCCAGTTCATTCGCATACAGAAAGGAACCTGAATTTCCCAGCACTAGCTTTGCAGCCAGTTTAATTACTTGCAATTAAAGACGCTTGCAGGTTGTGCAGGCATAGGTAGTTTTCTTCGAGCAAGAGTAAATCCCAAAGAGAATCTGTAATTGCACTAATTACAATCAGTCTTTCAGTCTACTTAGAGGTAAAATATTTCATGTATTGACTATTCAGTTTGTGTATAGAACTCATTCAAGCTATTAATTATGAATAAATGTAATTTATTTAGTAATCATATTTCTAATTAAAATTTCTCTAACTGGTAGTGTCACAAATAATTCTCACCACTTTGCAGAGATTCTTTGTAGAGATTGGATTTGTAATGTTTTTACATCTACAGCTTGCACAAGAAAGTTGGGAGTGGGTTACAACTGTCAAATACGAGACGTTTAACTAAGACATTTTAATTTTGTCTTTCTTTTTTTTGGGGGGAGGGGGGGCAGGAATTGCATTCCTTTCTGCTATTTTACTCTTGCAAATTCATCCTCACTTTCACTGCAAGAACATCCCTGCCTTCCAAGCCATGGTCACTTTTACAGAGAGCTCCTGTTGACTGCTCTAAATCTCTTGTATCTCTTTGAGCAAGCCAATTCAAAACTGTATGCAAGCAGGACCATAATGAATTGAAAAGTACAATTGTTTCAAAGTGAGATTATTTCACTGTCTGCTCCATCTCATCTCATTTATAAGAAGACTGTGTATTACCAGATCACTCAGGAGGAGAAATAGCCCAACAGTATCATTGTTAGCCCACAGTTCAAAACCCAGATTATGTAGAAAAGGTAGTTACAATATGAAAGGGTAAAGACACAATATGAAGGTTAAATGGCATGATAATTCATAAACATTGTGTTCTTTGCTTTTCTTCATGTAGTTGGTGGACTGAGATTGAAATAAAGAAGCTGTAAGACTTACAAAGGGAGACAAAAAGGCACAAATAATCATTCCACACAAAGGAAGAATACACATAGTAAAAAAAGTACAAACTAGTCATACACCAAGACACCAGCAACATCTTTTATCAGTTAATTAAGTCGCTGGCTGTCTCATAACAATGTCTCTCTTCCCTAACCTCAAGTGGATTGGAAAAATGAGAGAAAAGGTAAGGATCCTGCACTGTAGTAACAGGAGTAGTTCTTGACACTTCTGTTTGAGTATAAGTTAATTTACGACTACACAGTCTCAGAGATTTCAGGAGATTCTTTGATCCTAATACAGGACTATAGTTCCAAGAATGTTCACTTATTTCTTTTCTAACTCAGAATTCATCTCTCTTTCGCCATTCTCGCTACCACTTCTGTGACAGATGGCACTTGACCCTGCTTAATCAAGCTGATGGTAGTCTGCTATAGGCTCCAAAAGAGGTAAAGGGCTGAGCTGTAGCCAGGCCAAGAACTTCTGAAGGCAACTCACAGTGGAGCAGAGCACAGTGAGCACTGACACAGAGAAAGCTGTGGGCACAAGGAGTACATATCTCTCCCATTGTATGCACCTTGATTACGAGTCAACTACTTTAAGCCTGATAAATACGACAGCCTAAGTGAGCTGCCTTTGAGCTCTCCTTGCTAGGCAGCATGGCTGCATGGTGGTGATCTCCCCTCGAGCTGGGATGGCTCTCAAGGTCACTCCTAGAAGTAACAGGATTTTTTTACCAGTGACAGATCATGGGATGAGCCCGATTTGAGCTCTCCCTGGACAGTAACTGGACTGTACATAGACAACTCTCCCCTTGAGCCCCTGCACCTCTCTAGAGATATTAGTTTTTTTAATCTTAAATTTGTGTTAAGTAGAATTAATCACTTTGAGTCATAATATTGTGTGGTTGATTTAGTATGCTGTTTCCTTAGCCTCCCTTACCTATCATGAGTAACTAGATTTGCTGAAGCCTTAGGCTGCGAGTTGTAAACTTTCACCCAGATTTACTGGATTTTGTTGAATACTTCAACAAAACAAGACCTTCAGACCCAAGCCAGAGATAAGGAGGCTACAACTGTTAACCGAAGATGCAACTACACAAGATTCTCTGAAGACAAAGGATCCAATGAGGGACAAGAAGACTCCTGGCTTACTATTTGTAGATTCATATTACTAGTCATAGAATCATAGAAACATTTTGGGTAGAAAAGACCTTTAAGATCATTAAGTCCAACCACAATCTCCCTTTGTTGGGGCTTGCTGTTGGAGGGTTATAGAATCATAAAATCATGGAATTGTTTCAGCTGGAAGAGACCTTTAGGATCATTAAGCCCAGCCTTTATCCCAGCCCTATCAACCACTAAACCAATTCCCTAAGTACAACATCCACCCGTCTCTTAAACACTTCCACCACCTCCCTGGGCAGCCTGTTCCAATGCCTGGCAACCCTCGAAATAAAGAAATTTCTCCTCATATCCAACCTGAACCTCCCCTGGTGCAACTTGAGGTTGTTTCCTCTTGTTCTATCACTTGTTACTCGGGAGAACAGATCAACACTTCACCTCACCACAATCTCCTTTCAGGCAGTTGTAGGGAGTGATAAGGTCTTCCATCAGCCTCCTATTCTACAGGCTAAACAACCCCAGTTCCTTCAGCTGCTCCTCACAAGACTTGTGCTCCAGACCCTTTACCAGCTTCGTTGCCCAATTCTGGACAAGCTCCAGCACCTTAGTATTCTTCTTGTAGTGAAGGACCCAAAACTGGACATAGTATTCAAGGTGAAGCCTCATCAGCACTGAGTACAGGGGACAATCACTTCCCTGGTCCTGCTGGCCACACTATTTCTGATATCAGCCAGGATGCCATCGGCCTTCTTGGCCACCTGGGCACACTGCCAGCGTTGCATGGGGTTGTTGTGACCGAAGTGCAGGACCCAGCACTAGACCTTGTTGAACCTCAGACAATTGGCCTGGGCCCACCTATCCAGCCTGTGCAGGTCCCTCTGAAGAGCCTTCCTGCACAGCCTCATGTCATCTGCAGACTTACTGAGAGTGCACTTGATTCCCTCATCCAGATCACTGATAATGATATTAAATAGAACAGGAACTAAATCATCATGAGTAGTGGGTGAATACTCAATAAGAGCATAATTGCCCAGGGATTTCTTTGTTTCTTTGTTCAGCTCAAGCTGATTCTGCTGCTGTATTATTAAATTACTTATTTTCATGTACTTTGATGCCTGAGACTCTAATCTGAGAAACCTAGGGTTCAAACTTTGAAGCAACTAACACCAGACAGAGAGGCAGAGGCACCTTTTATTGGATCAGATACTCAGTAAGTGAACTGGAAATAAGCATGCTGAAACTTTTAAATCTTAGTTACATGACATAAAGGATCGATTGTGCACTATAATCATTTAAATATAAACCACTGACCAAGTCTGGGACTAATTCCAAATCCGACCACACCTAGACTCCTCTCTGAGAAGTTTAGAAAGCAAAGGTGTCCATTCTAAACCCTCTGTCTCAGCAGAAAGTTTTCCTTACAATTTTACATCTCTTAGACAAAAACTGTTGACTAGGTCTAGAACTAAGACTGGATCCAACCGCACCTAGACTCCTCGCTGAGAAGGAATTTAGAAAGAAAGGGGGTCAACTCTTGAAACTTGTGACTCAGTGGGAGGGTCTCTCTTACCTTTTTGCACCTTTGACCTCTATGAACATCATTTCAAGTCTATTCCAACTTGATTTTCCTTTATCTGTTTCGTCTGTGTACTAAGTAATAAAATGAACATTGCTAATACCTTTGACAATGTTTCTTTAAGTCACCATAACTGTAGGCAAGACCCTAAACAAGGATCTGTGTCAACTTGTTACAAGATTCTTTTCCATGAATACACACACCACACAGCTCTGTTAATTGTCTTTCCTACATACTTCCTATTAACTGATTATTAACAACCAGCCTTCCTGAATCAACAGCTACTCTCACCTTTGACAGAGTATGAAAGCGTAGCATTTCAGAAATTACGTACTGAGATACAGTGCCATCTTTCCATATAGGTCCACGAAAATGTTAACAAGTCCCTTTATTCAGCATGGAGTTCTAATGACTCCACAGATAAAGACTGCTTTTTGAAAGTCACACCTATACACAGGTGTCCGTTAGCAAAAACTTTATCAGCTATTGCTTCACTCTAGGCAGAAGCAGGGATTTAGTAAAATACGCTTTACAGTGGGCAAATACCAAGCTGTCAAATCAATCACAGTTCTACTATAATATATAAAGAAGAAGGCAAACTCTTTGAGGCATTTAGACTGCAGTGTTGCACTGAATCTTACTGCTGTTTGACAAAAGGCTTTTCACAGCAATTAAATTTCCTGGAAACAACCCCTCCTCGTGAATGTTGAAAGGGCTCAAACTCACGTTCTCACCATAATAGAAAACATAAAATAGTAATCTGAAATCTCTTTTTATCCCAACATTCCAAGGTAAGACAAAAATGTTAAGTACCTAACCTTTTATCATAACTTAAGTGCCAATAACAGAGGATACTGGATACATGGTAAAAATGAGTTAGTAGAACAATATTCTAGTTACACTCACAGGTCCCTACACATAAAAATGGACAAGTTTGCCACAGTGGTAATAAAAACAATCTTCTTTTGAATTTATATCTTAAATGACCCTTCCCTTGATACTCAAAACTTCCTGAAACATGTCGATTTACATAAACTGACAGTAGCTTTGACTTATACATTGCCTCTTAAGTTAGAGACCCAAACTGACATCTCCAAGTATTTAATGTATGCTGTTTCTGTGATCACTCTGTCAGATCCCAATGCCTCACATACTTGTATACTTACTGCTATCATGTTTTAATAAACCTGTCTAGGTTGCACCTGTTCAAAGGCTCCTGGAACATGTCCACTCATCGTCTCTCAATAATCAAGAGGTGACAGCTGTCCTTGCGGCTGATGCTAACATTTCTATCATACTCAGGGACACAGACAAATTTAATTAGCTTTTCATATTTAGTCCACATTTGTCTAAAAAGAGTCATGGGGCTATAAAGACCTGAGCCACACGGTCTCAAGACATGCTGGCATCTGATACTGCAAGTTATAAGAACAATGGACTATTTCCAGCTATGTCTGACTCCCTTTATTTCTTTTTTTAAATAAAAACAGTTAATTCACACTGTTGCTGACACTTTCTATGAAGGCCTTCTTTAAGGAAGAGACAATAAATGTCAAATACTGGTTAAAGAAAATACCAGTAATCCTAGGTACTCCTTGTACTCTCCTATTGTACTCTCCTGCCATTGTTCTTGAGTTTTGCATTAATTGATATTGAAGTATTTTTGTAAAATGAATCAGTATTTTTCCAGTCTTTTTAAGAGACGGGAATATACTCAGCATCAGTTTTTACCTTCATCTTCAGAGAATGTCTCTTCCATCTTAAAATGACTGCCTGTAAGAGGTAAGAGAAACAGTTCACGTCATAAGATGAAATGCTGACTCACATCACCAGCTATTAGCAACCTCTTCCAAAGGCTTCCTTTTCCTGCTTATCTCAGCAACTAAAGACAAGGGTTGAGCAAGCACATTGTTTTTCTTGGGAAAAATATTCACTAAAAACATTATCACGTACCCTTTCCCAGAGAATAATCTTTTAGTTTGGTAGAGATACACTTTTCTAAGTAATAAAGAGGTTTGGATGCTCACAGCTAAATGACTATAGTTGGAAGAAACAAGAATGCAAAGGGTACTTACTTTCTGTTTCTTTCAGATGAGATCAAAAGATTTATTGTAGAATAATAGAATCATTTAAGTTAGAAAATAATTTTAAGATCATCAAGTCCAACCACTAACTCAACACTGCCAAGCCCACCACTAAACCATATCCCTCAGTGCCTCGTCTATGCATCTTTTAAACATCTCCAGGAATGGTGACTCCACCACCTGCCTGGGCAGTCTGCTCCAATACTTAATAACTCTCTTTGTGAAAAAGTTCTTCCTGATCTCCAGTCTAAACCTCCCCTGATACAACTTAAGCTCATTTCCTCTTGTCCTGTCATTCATTACTGCAGAGAATAGACTGATCCCCATCTCGCTGCAATCCTCTTTCAAATAGTTGTAGAACAGGATAATGTATCCTCTCACCCTTCTCTTCTCCAGACTGAACAACCCCAGCTCCCTCAGCAGCTCCTCATAACACTTGTGCTCCAGACCCTTCACCGGTTTTGTTGCCTGTCTCTGGACACACTCCAGCACCTCAATGTCTTTCTTGTAATGAGGGGCTCAGAGCTAAACACAGTACTTGAGATGCAGCCTCACCAGTACTGAGTACAGTGGGACAATCACTTCCTTAGTCCTGCTGGCCACACTATTTCTCATACAAGCCAGGATGCTGATGGCTTTCTTGGCCACCTGGGCACACTGCTGGCTCATTTTAAGCCAGTTGACAATCCAAACCTCCAGGTCTTTTTCTGCCAGGCAGTTTTCCAGCCACTTTGCCCCAAGCCTGTATTTTTGCATGGGGTTGTGGTGGCCCGAGTGCAGTACCCAGCCCTTTGCCTTGTTGGACCGCATACAATGGCCTTGGCCCACTGCTCCAGCCTGTGCAAGTCTCTCTGAAGAGCCTTTCTGCCCTCAAGTAGACCAACGCTCCCATCCAGCTTCATGTCATCAGCACTTGATCCCCTCATCCAGGTCATTGATAAAGATGCTAAACAGAACAGGTCCCAGCACTGAGCCCTGGGGAATACCTCCAGTGACCAATTGCCAACTGGGTTTAACTCCATTCACCACGACTCTCTGGGCCCAGCCATCCAACCAGTTTTCCACCCTTCTAAGAGTAGGTCCATGCAAGCCATGGGCAGCCAGTTTCTCCAGGAGGCTGCTGTGTGAAATGGTGTTGAAAGCCTTACTACAGTCCAGGTAAACAATATCCACAGCCTTGCCCTCATCCACTAGGTCGATCTCTTTGTCATAGAAGGAGATTGGGTTAGTCAAGATGGTCCTGCTTTACATAAACACATGTTGACTGAACCCTTGGTTGTCCTGTATGTGCCTCATGATGGCACTCAAGATGATTTGTTTCATAATCTTCCCCAGCACTGAGGTCAGGCTAACACACCTGCAGTTCCCAGGATCCTCCTTCCAGCCCTTATTGTAGACAGGTGTTACGTTTGCCAACCTCCAGTTCACTGGGACCTCCCTGGTGAGCCGGGACTGCTGGCAGATTACAGAAAGTGGCTTGGTGAACACTTCCAGCAGTTCCCTCAGCATCGTCAGTTGGATCCCATCTGGCCCCAAGGACTTGTGTAAGTCAAGATAGAGCAGCAGGTCACACACCATTTCCCCTTAGACCAAGTGGGCTTCATTCTGTCCCCTGCCTTTGTCTTCTGGCTCAGGGGGGCAGGTACTCAGAGAACAGATGGTTTTACTATTGAAGACTGAGGCAAAGAAGGCATTAAGTACCTCAGCCTTTTCTTCACTCAAATTTGGAACTGGACACTTCTATTAAGAAAGCTGGTTTCTTTTCATTTTTTCCAATAGCTGTTGTTCATCAAACTGCACACAGAAGCTGACAATTCCAGAAAACTTCTGTTGTTGTCCTCACTGTTCTTCCTGGCTTTTCAGAAATCCCAGATCACAATGCATATTTACTAAGAACAGTTTCCATAGCACACGCCCACTCTATTGTTGCAAACAGGCAGCAGAATACCAAAATCATAAAGGAGCTGAGCCCCAAAATTATTTTCACATTTCTTCCAATGGTGAATTTTTCTTGCATCATTAGTTCATTCTTCTTTCTCTTGCAATCCTGGGCAGCAAAACCTTCTGCAATCTCTTCCAGATCTTTCATAGAATCATAGAATGGTAGTGATTGGAAGAGAACTTTAGAGATCATCTAGTCTAACACCCCTGCTGAAGCAGGTCCACCTAGGTCAGGTCACACAGGAATGTTACAATATGGTCTTTTCAACTTACATAATCTTTGACAAAACAGTTCAATGTAAAAAAAAAAAAAAAGTCATATTTTCATATTTGATCTGCTAGCATGGCTTAAAGACAAACTGAAATACCTCGCTTAAAAGACAAAAGCATTAACTGTTAAAAAGCCATTCCCGAAATTTAAAGGGCAAGTTTCTCAACGAGTAACTTCCAATAAAAGGTTCTGATTCTAGTTCAATACTCAGAAAAGTACTGAAGAAATGCCTCTACAATAGAACATTGTTAGTAATGTTGGAATAGGATCCAAAGAACCTCTCAAAAATTATAAGCAAGGGGCAGACTACAGTGACAGATTTTATGTTCTATTATTTATGGATTGTAAATATAAGCTAAAGTTTCTTTTTCTGATGATGCCACAAAATCTTTTTAAAAAAAATCTAGTTCAGAAAGCAAGTAGCTAAAGATAAGATTTATGTTTGTTGGTGTTGTGTAATACTTCTGGACTAATTCCAGCTACTAAACTCTTCAGCTGTCCCTCAACAGGTGTAAAGTGGTTTCACTGACTTTGTACTTCTGCAAAAACACATTAGAACTATTTGGAGAGACTGAAAAACCTTGAATATTACAGCTATGTCACTGTTGAGGGCTGAGAATCCAAACTCCAAACTTAACTCTTTTACCACATAATTGGAAACAATTCTTCTAAAATGATCCTCATATGTACCATTTGTCAGTCTGTGGAACAATAATCTTTCACCGCTATAAGCACATGCATAAACTTTCAGCACAAGCACTGAACAAGTACCCTGACCAAACACTATGAAACTCAAATTTCTTCAGCAGCTCCCACTACTAAAATAGTAACAATTCTATTACAGATGTCATCCACTTTCTACCTTATTAGGAAAAAAAAAAAAAAGTTAAACTATACACAATTTGAATGAGAAATTAAAAGGTCAAGGTTCCATAAAGAAAACTATTGCCAGATTTAGCTTTTATGCAATATCGGGTTTAATAATATACACGACTTCCAACAGTTAACTGTTAGACCACCTTAAAAATAAAACCTGGACACAGATCAAAATTAAAATAAAGTTCATAAAAACACTTTACCTTTGGCAGTACTGCTTTCCAAAACAGTGTCAAGCAACTCATGTTAGCAGTTGCTTTTGCAAACAAAGGGTTCCCGTGTACAGCAGCCTTAATAAGTGCTTTACCAAGAAGCAATCAGGCTGAACAACCTGTCTCTAAAGGTAGAGACTTTCTTCACCAGAGACTCCTAGCTACTACACGAGGAGCCCTTCAGAGAGTGTGTACTGATGCAAACACAAGCTGTGCATAGTGAACGTCTGCTTTGGGACTTGAAGCACAGGGAACACTATTTTTCCTATACATTTTAGGAGCAACATATATTTTGGAAGATAAACTTTTTAATATTCTAGGAGGATGAAACAACATTTACGCAATCTGTTTCCATTTAAACAACATATGGCTATTACTTTTAAAAGGGAAATGAGAAAAACGTGTATCGCAAATGCAACTGCACTTCAGAACGAGACTGTCCAGGCTGACAACACAGGGAGGTGTACCCAACGGAAAGACCTAAAAACACTCAAACAAAACAAAGCAAAAAAAAAAAGCCACCGCAACACCCCAAGCAAGAGGCAGAAGGCGGCACTTAGCTCAGACACAGCCCCCTCGGGGTAGTGAGGGACCACCCCCTCTCAGCTGAGGCGCTCTCTGACTGGCCGCCTGAGCTGAGCCCGCCCTCCCCTGCGGCGATGTTCCCTCTGATTGGCTGCCCGGGTTGTCACTCAGCCCTGCGCTGGAGGAGGGCTATGCCCTCTGAGAGGGGTATCCCGTACTCAGCAGGGGTAGCCACAGTGGCCACTGCGGTGGTGAAAGAAGCCCCTCAAGCTACAGTTTTTACCACGGTCGCATCACCTGTTTCCAGGAGATACACGCTGTTGGCTGGAACACGGGCTGCTCCCTCAGAGAGCTTCCAGACACTCGGTTGCCTGTAGATGATCCTGTCCTGTGCCAGCATCAGGGCTCCAACGATGCAGAGCAGGAGAAAGAAGCAATTTTGCCCTTTCTCAAGCTGAACAGCAACGCTGAATTCTCTCACTTGTTGAATCTAAAATTACACATCCTTTGAGCTTTGGGCTCTCCTAGTTGTGTCATTTTTATTTGCAGATAGTCGGAAGTATGAATTCTAACAGAAGCATATGTAGTTGCACTGCACAGACTAAGGTCTGAAGCCATGCCAGATCTGACAGTGCTTTCCGTAACATGTGCAACTGTCTATGAACAGTACTGAAATCATTCCAGTACTGCAAAGAAGTTTCTAAATGGCTATGGAATGGTGAAAGAAGCATTTGAAGAACTCCTGTTTACTCAGGCTGGGCGAACACAATTTTGGGACTGGAGAAGAAACAATTGTAGCCAAGAAAACAGCCAAACTCATCTCCTAATATTTAAACAAAAACCAACAAATAACCCCTAGCTACCAATTTTGTGATCTTTTACAATGTCTGGAATAATTTCAGACATTTCAGCAACAGACTCTGGAGAACACTAACACAGTAAAAGCAGAACACAAATGCTCTTAAAATACAGTGTCTCGTGCTGCATTGTTAGATACTACCCTAGGTGTAAGCTCTACACTTAGACACTGGTGTACATTAAGTGTTCTTTTAATCATCTTGCCATCTATAAATAGCTGAGAAGACAAACTCACATCTAGGTTCTCACTCTTTCTTAGCTGCAGGATTAGTTGGGGGCCTCAAAAAAAACAGAGGAAAACTGAAAAAGAAAAGCTCAATAACTGGTGCTGGCAGGCCATTCCGTTTTAGACTTGCTTGGCTATAAATGATTCTGTATTACTACATGCCACTTCCATCTGATCTGTCCTTCTGAAGAGAGAACTTATGGAGCAATAAGATGTGGGAATAAAGAACTGGTAATTAGCAAAAAATGTAAACTGACCTTCAGATTATGAGTGACCATGGGCAAATGAGGCAACATTATGGAATGCCCTTTTTCGGATGTGAGAATCAGTAGCAAGTGAGCGCAAAACAGGCAAAATCTGATGTAAAAACAAAACTGAGAACATGTAATTCTTTATCACAAATTGGGAATTTGCATACAGTGCGGTAGCTTTTGCTCATGGCAATGCTCTCCCTGCAGCAAATCTAAGTGGATTTAGTATGTTTCAGCACATTACCCTTATCCTGGCTGGCCCAGGACCAGCAATAAGATATTTTTGGAAAATTAAATATTTCTGTATTTTTTTTAACAAAATGAAATATTTCTGCTTTTTGTAGACAACCTTGATCTTTCTCAGATAAAGTCTAAGATCCATGAGATCTTCAGTACAAATCTGTTCGAAAGGAAACCTCCATTGTGGAGTTCAGACAAGATTCTGATGACTCACACACCAAGTGATGCATCTCTGGTATGCTTCAACATTTTTACCAACAAACAAGTTATTCTTTAGCTGGACCTTGGGGTTTTGGAAAATAGCCCTATAGATATTCTGGATTGCTTTTTGAAAATACTCTACTATCTTCTTCCTGAGAGTTCTCTGGGTAGCAGAACTTTAGCCCTGATTAGCTATACTATTCCTTCCCAGCCATTAGAATTAAAACCCTTTTTCTCTTCTGCACCAGTAAAACCATACCCTGATCTTCCCCAATTTAAGTTGGATTCTCTTCAGCGGGCATGGAACACAATGCAAAGCATAAATGGAAACGGGGCACAGGAAAGAAGAGGGAGAAACAAGAAGAGGGAATAAATATTGTTTCTCTCCTATGACATGCTACATAAAACCTCCTTTTCTGTCTATATGTAATGTGACCCGTATTTGTAATGTGACTCATATTTAGTTGGCCCATATTTCAGAGCGACTGGGATGACAAAATCAAAGATAAACTCTAGTCTCCTCACGTCATCTCTGCTGGAAATGTCATCAGTTTGAGACTTACTTCTTGGTATTTTGTGCCAAAGCTCAGGACTGAATGAAATGGGGCCTACGATACTTGTTTACATCCTTTTAATGGGTAAATTGCATTGGCAGAGGTACAATTGTACCAGTCTTGATTGATAGGTGGCCTTGGGAACACTGTAGTTGTGTCACACTTCCAGTACTGCAGTGTTTCACCATTTTTTGTCCTTTATTTTCTGAGTGTCATGCTTTAGGCCCAGCTGAGAAAAAACAACCATAAGCAGCTGCTTTCTCGCTTCTCACCCTCCTATTGAGACAGGGAAAAGTACTGAGAGCTTTTGGAACACCATAAGGACAGGTCTCACTCATCGCTTATGGTCATGGGCAAAACAAACAGGACTACTGAACTTTGGGAAGAAAAAAAACTTAATTTAATCCTCCACCAGCCAAAAACATAACAAAGAGAAAACATACCCAACCAAAAGCAATACTGAGTAAGATGATGATGAAGGGTACGACTGACCCTTTAAGACCTCCTTCCCCTCACTCCCACCTTCATCCCAGGTTCAGACACCTGATTATGGTGTGTTTACCTCCTCCCCCAAGCAGCACAGAGGGGCAGTGAATGGGGGTTTCAGTCACTCTTGTTCCAATGGTTCCTGCCACTTTTCTCACCTCAAAGCAGATGGACTCCTCGCTGGTCCTCCCTGCTCCAGCATGGGCTCCCTCACATGCTAGGCAGCCCTTCACGGGCTGCTCCAACATCTGTTCATCCCAAGGACTGCAGCTTCTCTCAGCCTCCTCTGGCATGGGGTCTTCCCTCAACAATTACTCCCTCTGGCACGAAGTCTTCCCAAAGTTGCTGACAACTATCAGTCCTGCCCTTGACCTCCCTGGGCTGCAAGGGCACAGCTTGCATTCTAGGCACAGGTTGTAGAGGGGTCTCCAGTCCAGTGCCCTTCCTTCCTTCCTCCTTCGCTGACTGTGGGGTCCACGTGGTCACATCCATCTTGTACCACTCCTACACCCCCCCTCTTCTGATGCAGTTTTCCCTTTTTTAATAGTGATGGCAAAGGTGTCAGATTGGCCCAGCCAGGCTGCAGAGGGGTCCACTTCAGAGCCAGAGAAAGTTTCAGGAATTGTTTATGGCGGCAAACACTGGAGCCCCTTCCTCCTGTTACCAAGCAAAAGCAGCTCCACACAAACCCATCACACTGGAGTATCTTATGGAAAAGCCTGAATCGCTGCCATCTAAGAGAAAAGGTGAACAGCCCTGTTCAGATGAGCACCAACTCCACAACAGAAACAAACATTCAATACAGACATTAGTTTCAAATTTGGAACCAGCAAGTGGAAGAAGAGGTGGCTGCTGGTCTCTGTGAAGGAGAGGGTTTAGCAAGAGGAATGCTTCCATTTAAAGGAAATAAACCAAAACTTGAAGACAGAACTCGTCCAGCTTACAGAAGAAGTTTCCCTAGAGCAAGAGCTTGAAAGAACTCAGAGTGAAATGCCATTACTGGAAGAAAAAGAAACAGCCATGGCATCTGAGCTGGAAATCCCTCTTCAGCTAATGCAAACACTGGGAGCCAAAAATCTTAAACTTGCAAAGACTGCAGAAATGTTCCAGTACTAAACAGCTCCAGTCAGATACAGCTTATATAGAAACTCAGGACTGAACTCAGACCTGCAGAAGCAGTTATTGATATTTTATAGTCTAACTTGACCAGTGTCAAAAGAGAATGACAGAGATTGAAACAGCAGTAACAAACATCACAGAGGAAAATCAGTTACTTAAGAAACAACTGCAGGGCTACAGGCAAGACATTTCCAAATATGAAAGTGACATTAGAGAACTGAAGAAAGAACACAGTTAAAAAAGAATTGCCTGTGGACTACTGGAAACGAAACAGATGGATTGCAGCTGGTATTAGGCTGTTTGTATGGGGTTGGTATTTCTTGCTGATGCTAAGCTACCATAAGCAAAGGAAACCTGGTCACAGTTCTGGTACCATGCCATAGAACAGCTACTCTGAATATTCCGCTAGAATCTGTACCAGAATTTCTGTTCTAAGTATAAAGCCTTGGAAAACAATTCACAAGGTGTATGAGCTTTACCCTGCAATAGCTGATTTTCTTTTCCTGGCAATTCCTGGTCATCTACAACAGTGTTGTTTCAAATAAATGGGAGTAATAAACCATTTTCTTTCATAAACCATTTACAATTCTGATGTTTAGTCATTTCCATGGTTTTGTTATGTCTTAGAAAGAACTGTCTGTCTTTTTTGTATTTGGCTGAATTTCACAGAGTCACAAATCCTCCACAGGCTGCAGGCAGATCTCAGCTCTGTCGTTGCCCTCCGCGGGCTGCAGGGGAACAGCTGCTGTCTCATCACGGGATGCAGAGGAATGTCTGGCACACCTCCCTGCCTCCTTCCACACTGACCTTGGGGTCTGAACGGTTGTTTCTCTCTCATCCCATCCACCCCTCTCTCCACTGCAGGTTTCCCACAGGTTTCAGGAGGTATTTTTCCCCTTCTAAAATAAGTTAGCACAGAGCAGCTGCCACCGCCACTGACTGGCTTGGCCTTGGCCAGCAGCAGGTCTGACTTGGAGCCAGAGCAGCTTCTAGCAGCTTTTTACTGGAGCCACCCCTGTAGTCCCTCCTCCACTCCCAAATCCTCACCACACAAACGCAATACAGCAGTCTAAAGAAATTGAAGTGAACTGGGAGAGTTTACAGGGGATAGGATTCTCTCCTTAGAATTTCAGATTAATTTTATCATCTTCATTGTGAATCTGTTCAGAGAACATTATCATAGCTATGAAAAGCTTAATATTTATCCACTTGAATACCACCACTCTGGCACAAACACTCTGATTTTCTCAACCCAGGCACCATAGGGAGGAAGAATTTCTCAAGAATACTACGCATAGTATTCAGTGGTGCAGAAGCTGCCTCTCTGCAGTGTCTCTACAACACTTAGGAAGACTACATTTTTAATTTACTCCTTAATAAATAAATCTGTGACAGCAAAATCATTAAATTAGTGTTTCCAGAACAGACTTGAAGGTAATTATTTGTCTTCACTTTCCTACTAGTACAACCTGATGTGTACAAGCTCCCGGGTAATAAAATGATAAATAAAGAAGAGATAAATCTCTTCAGAGACATAAAGGGACTCCTTTATTCCTATGTCTTCAGTAAGTCATCAAGACTGATTGTGGCAAATGAACAATTATTTATCTGGTTTGTAATACAAGACTGCAAATGTAATAGAGCAATACAGGAGAATGACTGAAAACTACAATAAAGATCCAAGTGTATGTCTCACTGGTTTCTTTCCTGTAAAAAGGTTTAAAAGACACAAAAGGATTTGTTGGGGTTTTTACTGCGGCTAGGCCAAAGTATTACGCCACAATTGCACATTGCACATCCAAAGTCAAGAAGGGCATTAAATACTTGGGCTATCGAGTAGATGGTCGGGTGTCTGATTGCATTTAACACTTCCATAAACACGAAGCTGCTAGAGATTATAACTACTAAATAGTGGCCAGAACCAGTTATAAAGGTAACTGGCTAAATCTATACCGTAAGGACATATGAAAGCTGTTCTTATGAAAACAACATAAGGAACATCTGATGTCCTCCTTATCTTAGATAACTGGGTAACAAAAACTAAAGAAAGTTCTGAATGGTACTGCCAAGAACCTAAGTGACACAGTTATCATTGGTATTAAAATAGCATGCCAAGGCCCTAGTTAAAACTGGGTGTCAGCTCCTTGGGACTACACATTTTCTGGTGAGGACTTATTGTGCAAAGCTTTTGGCTCCCATGGGCCTAGTCCATACACACTAACATATTTAAAACAAGCTGTGTTAGTTTTTGAGGGTTTCTTTAACCATACATTTTCATCTGCTTTCCGTATTTTTGACTCATTAATGAAAAGATTACTGAAATACATAAGAAAATAGAAGAATTGCAAAACGATGAGAGACAGGAGGACATAAAGAGAAACTTCAGAGCAGTCTTCATCAGCTGTACTTTGTCAGAACAGCAGTTAGGAGGAAGTACTGTACAGTTCAATCTACCTAGGAATGCTGTGTCTGCAGACTTCACAAGTGAAGAACATGGCAGATGCCCCCTAATACTCTGCACAAAGATGACACTATGGGACCTAAGGTCAGCACTACTACCATCATGTAATATAAATACAGAAAGAAGAAATTCTGTGATAGATCTTTGTATAGAGAGAGACTCAACATGCTTGTATAAATTAGTAGTTGAGAATATTGTTGTGCCCTGTGGATCTCAAGGTAAGGGGCTTTATGCTTCAACATATGTTGGAAGACCTGACCAACAATTCTTGGGTTTCACTTTCACCGATACCTGGAAATGATAAATCTAGTCTGGAATTTCTTTAGAAAACTATTATCCTATGAACAGCTGTAAGGATACCCCTTCATGATCTACAGCGGTGTGATAAATCCTTCATAACAAATAACAAAGACATTTTGTCTTCATGTAATAATTTGGATAAATAAATGCTGAGATGGGTTTTTTTAAATAATAAATTACCTTTGATTTACGAGAACACATTTCTTGTACCATATATAAAAACCTGACAACAATTATTAAAATGGAGGTAAGGTAATACCTTAACTTGGTAAACTAGTTTCAGAGATGGATCAGATTTGCTAGGAACCTTCCACATACTCAAAGTAAAGTTATGCTGCTCTTGGAGGACATGGCAGCACCTAAGGTCGTCAAGAAACTGAGGAAGAATGATAAATAGATGTTGGAAAATAGAGATGTCTCCTCACTTTGTAACAGCTGCTTGTGATCTGGTTTTGAACAGTGCTTGATGTTGTTCTTTGAGAAGGTCATGAAAAAAATTATACTTTTAAGACAGTTCTTATACAAAATTGTAGTTGAAATAAGATACATGTTGGAATTCTACTGAAGGGAAGCAATGCCCTTAAGTTTCACTGTGGGCTACACGTGACTAACTTGGTTAATACGTGCACTGACACTCACTTTAAAATAGATACACTTTCTTCCACTGCAATATATAGTCAATTTACAACCCAAATTACTCATTAGGAAGTATATTTCCTACAACTACACTTCAAAAGGCCAGACAAGGAATAAAATTTTAAAATAGATAAAAATTCAAGCTTGGACTTTAAAAATAAATGATCTTAAATATTTATTATAGCTTTATATTTAGAAAGACTGCAGTCTCAATAATGAAACAGAGTGGATTGTCCTGTATTCTTCAGTTCCACTGTTCAAATTTTTGTTTTCTTTGTAACAGTTCACCAAATCTAGGAAGGGTACCTTTCATTTCACCTTTTGTACCTAATAAGATGTCATCTGTGCCATCTTGTAGTTCTTCACATTTAATGATCTGAAATGTAAATGAAGAGAAGCTTACTAGGTTCTTGCAGAACAACACTGTGTAAATTACAAGAGTTTTTGTAAACATTAAAAGCTGTGGCAGACCCAGACCACTAATGAGATTTGAATCTTCATGAAGTCAAATTTATTTCAACAGAGCTCTGCGTGACAGCAAGAATCTACATCAGCAAATCCCATTATAGGATTATGGTCCAAATATCAGAAGGTATTTCTCACTGGAAAGTGCATAAAGAGTTGTGATTCA
This sequence comes from Urocolius indicus, assembly GCA_013401255.1. NCBI lineage: Eukaryota > Metazoa > Chordata > Aves > Coliiformes > Coliidae > Urocolius > Urocolius indicus. The sequence goes on along the minus strand of WBNH01008445.1, from coordinate 21,282 downwards.
GTGGGGAAGCAGGTGATTTGGAAAATGGCATATCGCATTTCTTAACATCTATGAGCTATGAGTTTCATACTTGTGATAAGTTTAGTTCACAGTTCTCATTCTATTAAACCTAGGAATCATGAATCAAAAAATAAATACATTCTTTAAAATTCTTGGGAGAGAAATAGCAGTGAAGCATTTGAAATACTAGTTTTAATTTCTTTGTGTGGAACTTCTTCTGTTAGATGTGTAAAATTTTTCCTTACAAATATTTGCAATGACTCCATCACAACTGTATTTGTATGCACATAGTAACAACTTCACAATCAGTTCCTCTCCTTTAAAGTTTGAAACCTACTTCACATACAGTGAAGGTTTAGTGGTTCCTTCCAGTAAAAGCATTGCATCTGGGGACATGAATTTTTATTCTGTTGATAGAACAGTATTACAATTACAAAAATAGTATTACACTAAGAAGGCTACTCAAACCCATATACCATTCTTTTTCCCTTTTACCAGTTTAAAAACACCAGTGCAGATACGGAGGTTTGTACTTTCTTACATCAGTGTTGGCAGTTTGGTACATTTTTTGGTGTACCAAATGTCACTTTCAATTTTTTCTTCCTTTTGCATTACTAATGAAAAGCAACGTGAATAACATGTAGCTTCTGGTTCTGCCCTGCCAGTGTAAATAAAACCTTCAAACTATCCCTGCACTTAAAAAGTGAACATATAAATGCCAATAAGTGGTGAAATAAAGTAACTAGAACAGCAATGGGTGAGTAAGGGAGGAGTATTTCTCAGACTTGATGTATGGTATGTAAAAGAAAAATCACTAATGTGAAGCAGAGTCCTCTAAGAAAGTTTCTTACATTTTAATCAAGTATTTCTAAAATACTTCATGGAGTATGCAAAGTAATACACCTAACTCTTCTACATGGGATCTTGAAAGACTGCATTTGCAAGTAATTTCTCTAAATAACTCTAAAAAACACAATCTCAGTTTTCTGCTTGAGTTACAACAGAGCCAAAACCAGAAAATAAATTTGTTTAAACGTAAGAGTTATAGCTTAGTAAGTAAAAAATCCCCAAAGAACTGTGTGCTTATCTACCTATATACATGCCCAGTGTACTATAAACGTTTTGTAACATTGCACAGTGATATGTCTGTAGTTACGAATCCAATTTGAATGTTGTTTCGAAAATTTCACAGGCTTAGATTACACAATATTACATTTGCCAGCAGAGGGAGCCAATTTTATTCCAGAAACATAACGGAAAAGAAAAGCAGATACTGGTTTTAACAGGAACATCCGTGGTCTTTTTACATTTTAAGTCAAAAAAGAACAAGAAAAATATTTTTTTTCCACAGACATCATTTTACAGGTGTCTATGATACATATAGACTTATAAAGTAACCTGAATTTATAGAAGAGAGTAGGAATAAATTCTGAAAGCCAAATTCCTTGTATGTTTCTCATCCTTTTGTTAGTAATTCATTCACTGATTCAGTTATTTCAGACAGTAATAAATGGCTGTGCTAATGACTTTTGGTAGATAGCATACCTGAAACGTGAACTCAAATTAAAGAAGTTTACCTTGTCACATTTACACTTATTATGCTTTTAACAGGTCTGCTTTTTGGTCCATCAGGAGGCTGAAAAATTCGATGTTCTTTACTACTTGTAACATCCTCAGATTTTTTAGTTACATAAGGGTCAGCGGAATGGCTTGGGTAAGGATCAAATGTGCCTGCTTTCATGCCCCCTAACTGAAAAAAGAAAGAACTTTTTGAAGTGACAACCTACAATATAACTGAGTTAATTCAAACATTTTTCATGCGAAAGCAAGTAAGAATACTGAACAGCAGACTGCAACATATTGTATTTAAAACAAAAAGAAAGAAAACCCCAAATACTCTTTACATCTGCAATGGAAAGTTTAAGGAAAATTTTAGTCATTGCTTTCATGAATTCTTAGTTTTAAAAGTTCTTTCCTAAGTCTGGATTTTGAGGAAAAGATCTTAAAAATGTGACAGAAAAACAAGTAATAACTCACTAAAACTATCTTTGTTGTGGCGAATAAAGGGAATGCCTACGTCACTATCAGTTTACTAATGCACCTCCACGTCCAGTACTGGATTGTTACATACAGTAGGGTTTGGGTATTATTATCAATGTGCTTTCTGAGATATAGGGTTGGATGTAGCGTTGGCTTTTCCAGAAATGTTATATTCACTAGTACTACAAGAGTGGCAAATTTTAACTGAAAAATATGCAGACACCTAAATAATTCTTTGCAATCCCCTTGCCTACATCCCATAGACTGCTGAGGCTGCATTCCTGAAATCACAGCAGTAAGCGATTCAATCAACAATAAAGCAAGCTTTACTATAAGAATTTATACAGCAGAAAGTGTGCAGTAGCTTGGGAAGTACACGTCATTTAAATATATGGGGAAAGCATATGTGGTGTGAAAGATGGGAAGCCTGGAGCAGGATCACCAGCATCATCAGCCAGACGAGGTGTTGACTTTCTAGCAGCTAACTTTTTTAACAGATTGCCATTCTGAAAGACAGCTTCCTCAGCTACTAGGCCAAACACACAACACAATTCTTTGTGTCCAAGCACTTTACTGTCTCTTCCTGAACAGTTATATTTTCCTTGCACGAGTGGACACAATAATAGGAAAGCAGTGGTTAGCAGAGCAATATTAAATGACTGGCCATGGAACTCCAAAATTAAGAGCTGGAGAGTGTCAGATTAAGGGGTGTTACTGTATTAGTTGTCTGGAATCATTTAAGAGAGACATTTATGCATCTTAAGCTCATTTTAAGGTGAAATTAAGGTTTAGACTACACTGAATGACATAATTTCGGTACCTCATCTCAAAAAAAAAACCTCATATCAAGATTGAATACTTCATGGAATGGAAAAATATCCATTTATATTTTAAGAAACAATGACACTGAGCAACTGGAACTAGTCATCTCTGTTCATATATATCCTCCATGATAACTCCAACCTTTATTTCTTATGCCCTCTAAGTATATTTATTCCCATCCTCTTCTTCCTTCTCACCTAACTACTGAAGAGTTAGCAAATTCTAAAGTGGATTCTAAATTTGTGTCTTCTGATGGACAAGCAACAGACAACTCTTGAGTTTATTCTACAGCCTTTCCCTGAGCAGAGAGATCTAACCTGAGTTTTTCTGCTCCTTCGAGCTCTCCACTCCCATGACACTTCTAGGAATTATCTTTTAGACGCTTGTCTGCACAAGCTGAGAGTAATTAGCAGGTTCAAAAATTATATGAGTGACTGAGAAAGCCCAAAACATCAGAGCAATACATTTTGCTGTGGTAATCTAGTCTTCCTGTAGTTTATTGTATAAGCTGCTTTGCATCTTGTGATGTATGCAGTCAATTAACTGCATGTTAACAGCACTCTGTGGATTTTAAAGAGAAACACCTCCTAGGTTCCCCAAAACTGGTTAGCAGCTGTTGGATCAAACAAGATTTTGGTGCTTTGTAATTTGAAAGCAAAGTAAATGGAATAACATCTTTTGTAAGAAAAATACCAAATGAATAGCAAACTTTCTTTCAATTTCTTTCTATCTTATGTACTGTAATCAAAGCTTTTAAAGGGAAATATCTGAATATTTATATTTTGTCTCCAGTAGCTACAAGATAAACTAACCTTTTTAGCAGGAGAACTGGGTTTGAAGGGTAATGCAGTTGGCTTCTCTAGAGGTGGTTTCTTCAGAGGTGGCAAAGGCTTGTCATTAAAATAAGGATTCTTGTCAAAGTACTCCTGGGGATGTAGATTAAACTTGAAAGGCCCTGCTATAACCAACCGCTTATGTTCTTCTCGCGCTTTCTGTAAAAGAAATACTTTGACAGAAACAGTCTTGGGGATTTTTACTGTATGTTTATTCTAAAAGAAAAATGGAAAGCATTTAAATTTAGCCTTGGACAATGGTCACTCTAACTTTCTTTGCTCTTGTTTCATGATGAAGGTATTTTATATACCCACCATGTGTATTGGAACATAGATTCAATGACCAGGAAGCACAACAATCACTAAGAAAGGTAGGAAAATGTCAGGAAAAGCGCTGTGCATTTAAAATGTGTCTAGTACAGTATCACCTGGTAATGCATGCCAATGTCTCAGACATTAGACTTTTTCTATCCAGTGGAAACAATTCCACCTTCCTTTTTCCTCTGTTCTCATTTACTGCACTGATTGCTTAGTTTTGCCTCTGAATTTGTCTCAGCTGCAGGTAGGTAAATTGTTTCTTCTAATCTTGTTCTCTCCTTAGACCAAAAAAAGTCCTGCTGCTGTCATTTTTCATTACATGAAAATACAGAGGATACTGAAAATCGGTGGAAGCAAATTTATGAATTTTCATAGATTTATGAACTTACATGAAAAAAATGAACCCTTTTTTTAATGTATTGCATCTAGGACAATGAGGTCACATGCTTCGGACAACAACATAGAAGTATTATTGTTCTTGCTGTTGACATTGTTTGGTTATTACTGCATTGCAGCTTAAGGACTCCAGATAAAAAATCAAGATCAAATCCTGAATGGTAGAACTTGTGTGGGGATACTGCCAGATGTCTCAAAATAAAAATTCCTAAATGAACAATACCTACATCTTTTTTTATACAGGATGTATAAAAATGTTTTCCCTCCTCCACTTTGTATACATACATTAGTGATTTCAAGCTAAAGAAAACACCACAGGGAACAAGCAGTTCATGTAAACTATAATAAATAATTGTAACATTAATCTATAATAATGACAAATGTTTTTACCTTTGCATTTATTCTTTCCACTTCATACACGTCAGGTTCATGTGGATATTGTTTACCTATGGTAAGCTTTGCATAACTGTAAAAACAAAATTGATTTCTTAGGTGTTCACAGCTCAGTAAACATTTAATAAAATACTCTGCAATAAGCAATACTGTGAAGTTACCCATATCCAGTTCCTTTCTTTCCTGGATTAGTATAAAAATTCTTTCCTGGAGGAATGTATCTTTCTTTGTCCTTAAGTTGTGGACTGAAGTATGCACATGAACCTCCTATGGTTCCATAATAGCTGCCAAGTCCAGATCTAAAAATAGAAAATGAGCACATTAATTAATGGTTTGCAAACATTTCAGGCTTTCCATATCTACTGTGCTGAAATGACAGAAAGCAGAAAACTCAAACAATATATACATCTCAAAGTTAAAGCTAAAACAAGATCATGTCCACTCTCCATGGATCTACCACTACAGCAATTCTGGGCACAGTGTTAAGGAGGAAAAAAAAGAAACAAGAAGGTGACTGTGATGAAGTTTTAAGGCATCTCAGCAATATAACAGAGGTTTAATAATGTTTACAGAAGTTCTATTAATTTTGCACCAACAAGGTGATGTAACAGTGAGAGAGACAGGTTCACAAACAGAGGCCCAGAGGAAGAGGTTAACCAGACTTGATGCTGGCTGACAGGAGGACAATCTTCCCCACAGAATTACAGAGAACAGTAAGTGTTGGTATGATAATGGAGGGGCAAGCAATGCGAGGTACCTGTCTGAAAGGGATTTTTCTTGGAGATGTTAGGACTAGTTAACTTTCTGTCTTGTCACAGAAGGAAAAAGAAAGCAGAGCTCATACTTCTGCTTACAAAGCTGCAGGAATTCACCAGGAGTTTTTTTTAAAGACCAACTTGAAAAATCGGTATTTCCTGACAAGTGTATGACATGCTCTCAAAGTTAAATGGTTATACAGCCACTAAAGGAGAAAAGGACTGAGAAAAACTAATGAAATAGTTGAGTGGCAATTTGGTCCACTAAGCTGCAGCTACAGTGGTCCAAAAACAAATCCCAAACACACAATTCTCTGTCCCCACACCCGCAAACCACCAAAACAGAACAGGAAAAAAAATTAACAGCAGCAACTGTATGAGATTTGTCAACTACTGCAGAAAGCCAAGGTAATCTGTTTTGTCTGTACTGACTGCAATTATTGTGGGGAGAGAGTAAAGCGCTTCCACAAGTTCCTACTTAAAAGGGCCATTAATGAACACAAGCAGGATTAGGATGCCAAGAGAACACTTGTCATCTTTGCACAGAATGCAAACCTGCGTGTTCTTTTATTTAGGGACTTAATAAACTCATATCTAGAATAAAATGGGCAAACTGACAATGCACAGACAACCTTGATGTTGGTGTTTCCTAGCTCTGAAGTTCTTTATGTCACAGTATTTAAGTGTCGCTTCTGTGTGTAGGCTTTTTATGTGCCAGTAACAAGGTATCAGGGAACAGACACGCAAAGAAAAGAAAGGCCTAGATTTCATCTTCAGGATGCAATATCTTTGCAACCTTTCAGCTTGGAGCTGGTGACAAATGTGTCTCAAATGTAAAGGAAAGATTCCAAAGAGCTACTTTTCCTTCAGGAACACAAGAAAATGAAGAGCAACAGAGCTCTTTGCTAGTTCCTTAGTTACGACGGGAATCAGTTTGGGATAAAAGAAATGTATAATTGCTCTCCATAATTGCTCCAGGATTCCATTAAAAGACAACCTAATCACTTTCCTAGCCTCCAGTTTGTACTACTGTCTAAGTACAGACTTACAGACAACACAGAACCTGTCCTAAAGTTCACACCTAGAAGAATTCAAAAGCCTTACAACATGAATAAGAGCATGAGCTGTTGCACCCACAGTGCATTTGTGGAGAGAGTATGTGGAAGAGAGCACATTCACAGGCCTTCACTACTGGACTCAGAACACAGAAAATAAGTGAGCGAGACTCTCATTGACTGACATGGATTTGAAAGCAGTGCCAAGGTATTTCTAACAGTTAAACTCTCATTTGGTTTAGTTTGGTTTCCATGAAGTTAAATTGTAGTTGGAATAAAATTTTAAACATGAGGGTCACACACTGTTTGTCCCATTAGAAATAGCACATGTATATTCAACAGAAAGCCTATATGCCATGTCTTACATTCTATTAAAAGCTAAGATGTTCCATGGCTAATCCTTACATTCTAAAACATATATATATATATACACATACATATATGTGTGTATATATATATATAAATAAAACAAGTTATTCTCCAAACTTTCCAGAAGCAAAACTGCTGATAGATATGACTAAATACAGCCATGGGACTTTAAGTACTAGGCCCTGTACACACACTGAATCCTCCTGGCTCTTATTGCAAGATGTGGTGGTTTAACCCTGGCTGGGTGTCAGATGCCCACCAAGTTGTCCTATCACTCTTCCTCCTAAACTGGACAGGGGAGAGAAAAATATAAGAAGAGATTCATGGGTTGAGATAAGGACAGCGAGCTAACTCAGCGACTAGCGTCACAGGCAAAGCAGACTCAACTTAGGGACAAAAAGGTTTGATTCATTAGTGAACAATCAGAACATGGAGATGAAAAATAAAACTGAATTTTAAAACATCCCCCCGTTCAACCCTCCCTCTTCCCAGGACTCTCCTTCCTCCCCGCTAACAGCACAGGGAATGGGGGTTGCGGTCAGTTCATTACAGATGGACTTTGCTGCTGCTGTTTCTCAGGGAGAAGCCTCCCCACACTTCCCACTGCTACACTGTGGGGTCCCTCCCCACAGGAGACAGTCCCTCGTGAACTTCTCCAGCGTGGGTCCTTCCCATGGGCTACAGTTCCTTACAAACTGCTCCAGCATGGGGCCTCTCACAGGGGCAGCTCTTCGCACCCTGCCCCAGTGTGGGTTATCCAGAGGGAGAACAGTCCTTCAGGTACCGGCTGCTCCAGCCTGAGCCCCTCACAGGATCACAAGTCCTGACAGCAAACCTGCTCTGGCCTGAGCTCCTCTCTCCTCACAGGCTCCCAGGACCTGCTAGGAACTTACTCCAGTGTGGGCTTCCCACAGAATCACAGGCTCCTTTGGGTATCCCACCTGCTCCAGTGTGGGGTCCTCCACAGGCTGTGAGTGGGTCTCTGCTTCCTGGTGGCTTCCATGGGCTGCAGGAGCACAGCTGCCTCACCATGGTCCTCGCCACATATCACAGGGGAATCTTTCTTCCAGGGCCTAAGCACCGTCCTCCCCCTCCTTCTCCACTGACCTTGGTGTCTGTGGAGATGTTTTCACATTCTCACTCCCTTTTGCTGCTGCAGTTTGGCAACTGCTTGTCAACTTCTTCTCCTTCGCAAATATGTTATTCACAGAGGCATTACCTCCATCACTAATTGGCCAGGCCTGGGTCAGCTGTAGGGTCCAGCTTAGAATTGACTGGCCCTAGCCCTATTCAGCTACAGGGGAAGTTTCTGGCAACTCTTTGCTTAGAGAAGCCACCCCTGTAGCATCCCCTGCTACCAAAAGCCTGGCCCAGGCAAAACCACTATACAGCAACAAGAACAAAACAAGATTGCATAGTTATAAATGAGTAACCAGGTTCTATCTGGTTTTCTCATATGAATAACAATAGTTGTATGACACCAATTGTATTGCTGTAATTTTGTCATGCAATCAATGCTATGCAAACAGCAAAGACACATTTATTTTAATAATCTACATATATTCCTCAGCTCTGTAACACCTTCTGATCATCCCATAGGATAACCGGGTTTTTTTCTAGCAAAAAGATAATGGATAAGGATTCCCTGAAAGGAAAATTTTGCACCTATATAATGGCCCCTTTTCCTACTGTTTATGCAATTTATATAAATAGAGAGTCTCTATTTTGGGATACTCAGAAATGGGAGGAAGAAGCTATTGTATCTGACAAGTTCCAACAGATTTTGTCATTAACTGGAAATTAAAATACTCATTTGCTAATTTGTTAATTTTCCCATAGCCATCTTTATTTTCATCCAAAATAAAAAGCTAAAGGATAAGAAAACTGCTTACAGTAAAAAATGGTAGTTAACAGCAAGCATCAGGACCCGATTCCTACCTGCATTCAAGCCTTCCCTGTGATGCTGCTCAAAATTCTTCACTTAGTACTAACATTACATTATATAAACAGCAATATAGTACTCTTATTAGAGATTATATAAGAAATACTGTGTGAAAATCATCTTCAGTGTGCAGAAAAGATTAAAAAGTCAATTCAAAACATTTTCACTCCACTTACGGCAGTTTGTCTCCATTAGTGGGACGGAAAGCTTTGCCCAAATTTTTCTTTGATTCTGCCAATCTGTACTGCCTTCTGAGCTGAACAGGGTTTGAATAGGCTTCACCTTCGAAAATCCTCCCAAACCGACGCTCAAAATAACCTGCCTGCAGAGCTGACCGTGTTTTGCTTCCCCCGGGTAACATCTGTTTGTTCTTGCTTGCAGCTTCGTTAAAAGGGCCTTTAAAAAAGCAAGCACTGTAAATAACTGTTTGACATTAGTGCTTCTCTTAGCCTACATTTCAAAACATAAGGTCGGGATCTGAATGGCTGAAACGATGTACTACAGAGCATTTAATTTGTAACTCATGCACGTAAATGGTTGTGTCTGAAAGACAATGCTATGAGAAAGCATTCACAGCATCTGGTTTTAGTTTTCTTGCCCCTAAACTTGTTTTACGGGCAACAGAGAGAGATCAGTTACTCTAGACAACAATGCAGAGCTAGAGGTGACATTTATATACTACAAGTAACACTCTAGAAGAACATAGAATAGTTTAAGTGCTTCCAGTTGGGTTTTGAAACTCAGCTCAGTGTGGTAGAAGTGTTATCTATCAGCTGCTATTCTCATGGACATGTTCATCACCAACATACCAGAAATGTCTATGTTGAGAAACCAGGATTATTTTGCATTATCACTTCAAAAGCAGCTACTGAGGGTTCACCTTTGTAACATTAATGGAAAAAATTACCTTCCTCAATAAGTATTCTCATCCAACAAGAAAGAAAGGAGAATATTCTTTAAAAAGACCAGATAGGGAATCTCACCCACATGAGTTGGATCAGAAGAGGAAAAAAACATAGCAACTCTAATTTAAAAGCAATGACAATGTAACTGTCAGTAATGGAAAACCTGATGAAAGAGCACACAAAACCTACTTTTTTTTTTCTACAAAAGCAGGAAAATGCTGGTAACTTGCAGATAGTCACCACTTAAAAGAAACGTAGACCCTAGAAGATTTTAGCAGTCTATTACACATATATTTTTTCAGTTTTACCCTATTTCTCCTTTCTATGATTTATTCATTCCACCATATCAAGCCTTTCTCTTAATAATACAGACCTGAGAAATGAAGATGCGTGGAGAAGCAGACCCCTCTAACAACAAAAAGAAAACCTCAAAGATTCAAAAATAGTGATTCTGAAAGTAGATGGATACTAGAGGTGGTCCCTATCACTACATAGTTATTAAAATTAAATGTACTTACGCATATAGTGTGACACATATTTATCTCCAATGGTAATATAACCCATTTCACTGAAGAGGCCAACCCTCTTCATGTCGCTTTTGCTTTTCGCAGGCATGGTGATCTGGTTGACAGTGCACTGCACTCAAAAGGGTTGAAGTATCCTGGTTTATTTGTTTTACTGCAAAGGCCTATAAGCGGTCCATGTCTGCAAACAGAAAGTTTATTTAAGTAAAATGCAAAAAGCTTTGGTTCAAAATATTAGCAATACATGTAATATGAAGAAAGTATCTACACTATGATTGATAGCTTTGGTGCTTATAAGACAAACGGACTATGTGGGATTTATGTGTCAAAATTTGTAACAGGTGTTTTAAGAGCACTAAGATGAAAGGTTTTGGTGGTATTAACAGCTAGTAATAAAAACATGGTGAGCAGCCTCCTTCATCTTGTGGGGCATCTCTAGCAATGGTTTTCAGTCACTTTCTAATGGTATAGAAGCTCAGTATATGGACAGATCGAGAGTAAAATACAACAGTGGGATTTTGGAAGCCCTCTGGCCAATCCATGACCTGATCATGGTCAATATCTCCAATTTCTTCTTGTTTTTAATACGAATGATTTATAGTAAATGTTAGTTTTTCCTTATCCTTCCACTCTCGTTGGACCGCGAGAGAACTAAGGAAACTGCCTAGTCAGCAAGTGTAAGGAACTCGAGGGCCTGAATGGACAGCAGGTGTAGTGTCAGGATTACCAGTCTCTGATTACAAGAGTGAAAAGTAGTAGAGATGGGAATCAGAATCAGCTGAGGAAGAACTGCCTTGAGGAGGAAGAAAACAATATATGGTAAATTCACAGGGAATGGAAATTAAGGTAGAAGAAAATGGTTAATGTGGTGGAGGGGGGGGAGTGCTATTATTTCTTGATAAATGTGAAATATGTGAGTTGTCTAAAGAATCAAGGATCTGCAAACAAACAGCTGAAGTATTTTTGTCCATACAGATTGACAGAGAGTGTGGAAGTTATGACATTAGAGTGGAATACAGGTTAAAGACAACATAGATCAAGTTCTATGTTGGCATTAACTATGGGGGCAAAGGCAGGATAGAAGACAGGAATGAAAATAACCTAGGGAGCGGGAAACTCTGAGAGGTCAATATTATACATTAGCTGTATCTAGCACGCAGACGTAGAGCAGAAAAGCGGCAGCAGAGCAGTGGAAATCCATATAGCAATACGGATCTTATATACTGTATTATAAAAATACACTAGGACGCCGTGTAGGATGCAAGGGCTGCCCAGATGTGCTGATGCTCAGCACACGAGGTGGGCAACAGAAAGCAGCTTTTAAAAGCAATTTCTTGGGGTTTTCTTTTGCAATACACGGGGGTTCACAGAGCGTAAAATGCACCGCAGGCAGACTCGGCACTCTTCTCCAACTATCCGTGTATCCACGCACCGAGTCAGGACCAAAGCACCGGTGCCAACAAGAAGAGGCAGCGGGAAACTGGCACGTGGAAACAAAGTTTCGGGTTTGCCGCGAGGAAAGCGGTTGGGCGTTACGATTTATCAAAATAAACACACGCGGGATCAAGTTCCACAGTGCAAAGCAAAGGCCGTCGGATACGGGATGCACGGTGAGATGTCGGGTCCGTCCGCACCGAGACGCGACCGAGAAGATGATAAGGAGGTGGCCGAGCCCGGCGTATCGCGAGGCGCGGCTCTGGAGCGTCTCCCGCGGAACGTGCAGCAAGAGGCGAGGAGACGGCACTATTTGACCGCCGAGCGCCGGTACCGCGCAGGCGGCGCTGAACGCAGCCAGGGCGGGCTCCCCGCGCCGCAGAAACAGCCACTCTTGGCACAGCAGCGCCGTGCGGCGGCTGCGGGAGGCCGGCGAGCCGAGCGGCGAGCAACCCGTCGCCCCGCTGCACCTGCTCGCTCACTCACCCACCCACCCGCGGCCGCCGCTCGCCCGCGCTTGGTGCCGGTTGCCTGGGACGCGGAAAAGTCCAACCGGCAGAAAGGGGTAACGCTCGCCTAGTGAAGCCCTTCCTTCCCGCCCCCCTCCCCCCCGGCTCCCTCTATTGGTACGGCCGGGGCTGTCCCTGTCCCGCCCTATCCCCTCTCCGGCTCGCGCGGCGCCTCCCCCCGCCGGGTGTTGGCCGCGCGTGCGCACTGAGCTGCCGCCGCCGCCGCCGGGTCTGCGGCGCTGCGAGACTTGGTGAGTGCGCCCCGCCCCGCC